>VZRQ01000967.1:1408031-1505856 GCA_013397975.1 Machaerirhynchus nigripectus | reverse complement strand
TTTTTTTTCCCTCCCAATTGAAAGCAATAGCCCTGGGAAGCTTTTGCTCTGTTTTAGAAGAGGAGCTGGCAAAAAATTGGTCCGTAACGCAAATGCTTCACTTGGAGCTGGCTGGGGAAATGACACGCTCAGCCTGGTGAGGCAGTGTAGGTTTGTGAGCTGTCCAGAGCTTATGAGAGGTGATATAAGATGCCTGGAGGAGAGACAGGCAGCAGACCCCACACCTTTGGTGGTGAATTTCTGAGTCCTTTGTGGCATGTGAGACTGAGCTTGTGCCTTTCGAGGTGCAGTGGTGCTAGTTTTTCTTTCAGAAAAGAAATGTGTGTTTCTTCTGGTTTTTGTTTTTTTTCATATGGTAACAAAGTAGATTGTGCAATTTCATATAAGAGTCTTCTTCACCAGAAGAGAAAAAAGCAGTAAATAAGCTCACACCTCAGCTCAGCTGAGGATGGAACCTGTTACCACACTGCTCTGTGCTGACAGTTTGCCCAAGGTGATGGCCAGGGTACAGTCACACAGGAAATTAATTTTGAAATGCTTAACTGGGTAAAAGTTACAGCAGGATGTTTGTTTATTTTTGTGAAATGTTTGAAGTGTGTAAGTTTGTGATGTGCCCAGCTTACTCTTTGGGAGGTTTCTTTCATTGCAGAAAGCCAGAATGTGACCCAATGCTCCCTCCTTAAACTTCAGATCATTTTGCAGTTACTGACTCGATTTACTCCCAACTCCCCTTTGCTTTCCAAGCTATATGAAGTGAGGTAAAGAAAGCCATTTCTTTACACTGAAAATTTAGAATACTTAAGGTTTTCTTTCCCTTTTTGCATTTAGACAAATGTAATATTGGAAATGGCATTGTGTTTTCTGTTTTGAGAGCAGAAATCCAGTTGACTGATCTGGTTATTTTGTGTTGGTAGACACATCTTGGAAGATGCACATTTTTGTACACTTATTTCAAAACCCTTGCTTTTGTAGATCATCATCCTCCTTAAACCATAATTGTTTGTGGTGGTGGGGCTTTTTCCAGCTTTTTTTCTGTTCATTTTCAAATAGAAATTCTGGGAAGACCTTTTAGGGGGTACTTGCGTTCAGTTGTAAGAAAGTTGTTACTCTGAAAACCGTTTCTGTAAATGCAGTTGGTTCTCCCAAAAGTTTGTGTTGTGATGGATAAATTTTGATTGAAAAATCTTGATCAACAATCCCCAGCAACTCATAAATAGATTATGTTAGCTAAGGAAAATATTGATCTCTTCTGCATCTCTCTTCTTTAAATGTCAAAACTTTATCTGATAAATTTTGGGTTTGATGTTGCTCCTATAAATATTTTTTGCATAGATTGCGGAGCGTTAAGGGGGATTAAATAGTTTTTGCTTATTACTGGCCAGGCCAAGCTTTACTTACGCACTTGGCAGCTGCTTTGGGTCTCATTTGTATTCTCTTTACAATTTGTAGAGCACAGCAGAGTAGATTTAAAGAGATAGCTTATTAATAAACACAGGGAAACAAAAGCTTTCTGGCTGCAGTTTAAACGTGCAGACGAATGGTGGTGGATTTCTTTTGGAAAAACAATGCTCTTAGCAGGGGTAAAAATGAACTACATTAAAAGAACACTTAAATACAATATCTCTTGGGGAGACTGGAAAGAAGTTTCCATAGGAATACCCAGTAATCTCTAACAGTTTAGTGCAAACATGTTGTCTGTTAAACCCCTCTAGTGAACAGTTAAATAGTTGCTTTTATGCAATGAAAACATCACACATACACAATTTCATTAAACCCATGGCAGGCTTTTTTCCATTTCTCATTTGCAAGGCGGATGTTGTTTTATTTTAGTGCCATTTGCCACGGATAATACGGTGATAAAGTGTGTTTATGTACAGAGATGGATTTGTTGGCGATTAGGGAGGAGAAATAAGGGAAAAGGATGCAGGTAGAAATGATGTAGAAATACAACAAACATTGTTAGTAGCTGGATTATGCAGGGGTGGAGCAGCAGTAAGCTTCGAGTTGTTCAGGGCAAGAATAGATCCGAGAGTTTTATTCTTTTATTGAACTAATAGTTTTGAGTACACCTAAAAATAGCTGTCAAGCAAGATTTGTCGTCTTAAATATTTCAGCTTGGCATGATATCCTGTAACTTGGTACCAAATTATTCTTGATTTGATGTATCAGTACAGGCTGTGACACCATGCAGGAGGGTTTGAGCTGCAGCTCTTGCATCTCCCTCCTTTATTTGTGTTCTGCTGTAAGCAGCAAGCATGAAACTCAGTCCAGTGGAAACCCAAACACTGCCAGCAGCCTCACTTAATGCAGGAGTTGCATCAGTGTCAGAACTGCAGCCCTGAGATACAGGTACAACTCGTACGGGGAAATTTTTGGTTCCTGTCTCAATTTAATGAAAAATCCAGTTTATCTTCATGGTCTAAAACTGTCATTCCCTCTCGCCCATTTGGTATTTTGTACTTGCGTGCTTGGTTTGTTTTTTGAAAACGAAGGTGCAAACCCCCTCTGTCACTGGTGAGAACCAGGTTTGGTTGGAGCACACAAGCTGTGGCGGCTCACAAGCACTTCCTGTCACGTCATCTTTGTTTTTAATTCTGATGCTTATGTTTGTTTCTCAATAAAAACTTTCAAGCCTCTTTTTACAGTCTGACTAAAAGCACGCCTACATTAATATGTGGTTTACCACGGACTTTGTCAGACTCTGGGACACAATTTGTGCCCTAGAATTGGGGTAGGTAGACTTTGCACATTAAGCTTTTTAAAGAAACTCTGCATCATCCACACGTTAGTTAGGGATGTACTAATGGACATGGGGAGTCGAGTGTGGCCCTACTTTCTGCAGGTTTTTCTTTTGTTGCTCTTAACTCCTCAGTGCCTCAGATATTCTGAATTAGTCTCAAACTCCTAAATCTGTGAAATCCCTTTCTGGAAAATTATATGGCTGCTGGAAGTGCTGCTGCTGTGGATTCCTCATCCTTCTCTGTTCTGTGGTGTTTAGAGCAAGGCAGGGTCTGTCAGGGAAGGTGATACCTTCTGATCAGTGTGTTTGATATAGAGGGTGCTGGGAATTACCAGCCAGTTTTGGACAGGAGGTCCCAAACCTGACTGTTTTCCCTTTGCTTAGATCAGTTGTTCCACCTGGAATCTTGTCTGGCATTTATACCCAGACCATCACTGCTGTAATAAGGCTGCTCATAGTGAATTAACCATTGTTTCAAAGTTCTCCATGTGGGACAGTGTGATTAATTTGTGCCTGGATTTTTGTTCTTCTTGTTCCCTGTGAAAATAGGAAATAGGTTTTATATAGCAGCTGATGCTGTAAATGTCCAGGGAATAATGGAGTGGTTAATGCTGCCAGCACTCTGTGGGGATCTATTTGTGTGCTGAAGACTGGTAGATGATGGGATGCTCAAATATTTTCAGGTTGCATATCTCTAAATCCCTGTTCCTAAATATACTCCCTAAACTATCTTTTCTCTTATGAAAAAATAGTATCATTACATCAGCATATGTCCCCTTACACCACAGCATCTACAAAATCAGGATGCTACTTTATTTAAAAAAAAAAAAACAACACCAAAAGCCAAGTTGGTTAATCCTTAATATCTGTTACTTGCAGGGTGAGAAAAGCTCTTATTCACATAACAGATGAAGTGATGCTATTGGGACACTCTTCCAGACGGGAATGTTTCTGTCTTTGCAAGAGACTTGGTCCAGGGGATGTGGGGAGTGAGGGGAAAGGAAAGTTTGGAGCATTTGTAACCTGGACGTGCCTGTGTGTGTGTGTGTGGTTCTCTCTCCCCCCATGTCAGTGGGTAAGGAAGCACAGCAGAGATGTGTTAAATGTCACTCATCCCCAGAGCCCCCAACAATGAACAAGGATGAAACAAGAAGCTGTGGAAGAGGAAAAGGAATCCTTGTGCAGGTTTTAATAATTCATAAACATTGCATCTATTTTACTGTTCTCTGCATTTAAAAACAAGGCCCAAACTATGCCTGCAAGCATAACTTTCCCTTCACAGTAGAAAGGGATTGAATTCATTATGGTTAAATTCTGGCTATATGAATTATTTATTTATTTACTCACTTTCTTTTTTGGATGATGGGTGTCTGGCATTTATAGACGGACAAAACAGAGACTCCTATGTCCAAACCATTCTAAATGTTAATGCTTTAATGAGATTGAAATCTAGACAGAACCCAAAATGATGGCAGTTCTCAAACCTTCAGTTTTCTGTAGCTTTGCCAATCTTCATTTTTATATCTGGTTCAAACTATATTTACGTATGAGTACTCAGTGATGCCCAGTGTACTTCTGAGATCACGTCCAGGATGAAAGAGAACAGTTTTGTGAGGTCAGCGGGACTAAGGGGTGTTGGAAGAGTGTGAGAGGAGGGTTTGTTCACCCTCTCATCACTTGATACAGCACAAAGGTGTTTTACTTTTGGATCAGGAACACAGAGGTCTCGGTGTTGATGGTATAGCCCTGGATATAGCCCTTTCTGGGGGCTATCCCACCTGAAACGGATTTTTTTCAACTTGTCAGTATTTTTAAACTAGCACTTCTTTGTGGCCTTTTAAACCACGCTATTGCTCTTTGCCATTGAACTGCTGCTATTGTGTGGACCATGAGAAGAGTTCACTTTGAACTGCTCAGCAGTGGAAACTCCTTGCAAAACAAATCAGCTTTGGTGAGCTGGGATTCATAACCAGGAGCGTTCCAGCCTGTCCAGGCTGCCTTGCTAATCTGGAGATCTCTCTGGAAGCTTAAGGTAAACATCAGAGTTTGGGGTGGTGTAACCCCTTTATGTTTTAAATGTGCCTGCCATGAATTCCTTAAAGACAAGTAGTTATTTGCAGTTCCCTTACTGTAGGCAAGTGGGACAAATGTCTTCAGCTGTCAGGTTCATTCAGGGCTTGAAAAGTAGATCTTGTTTCAGTGTAAAGCGGGAGTGTTCAACACCACAACTCTGAAATCCTGCAGTAAGACCTTTAATTTCCACTTGAGCAAAGCTCTGACACCAGCCGAGAGGAATCACTGGAATCACTTGCTCTAAAGATGTGTCTGCCTTGCTACTGGGCTGCCCTGAGATCTAAAATCTGCTTGTGTGAGAGGTGCAATAACAGCATTTTTTCATCTGTGTTATAGGCATTGGCTAGAAAAGCTTTTTTTAAATTCCAGAATAAGTACAAGAGATCTTATTGCTCACTGTGGTCCACAAATAAAAAAGGAGTCTTAGAAATTCTCAGAAAAACATTTCTCTGGATGAGAATTGGTAACCCCACAGTTACATCTCATGGCTCGAGCTCACTTCTTCATGGCATACAATGACCAGGAAAGAAGAAAATATAGTGTTAAAATAGCAACTGTAGCCATAGTAAACTAGTTGATTTTTTTTTCCCCCCATTTGGATCTGTGTTCACTTTCTGTTTCTGATTGTCTTTTGGAAATATGAAGAGAATTGTAAAAGGAGGTGAGAAAATGGTAATTTTTCTGTTCCTCTACTATCTGCTCTTTGTCTTGTGTCCACCCCACACCCCCTGGCAAAATCCTGACTTTGTCGAATTATTTCTGCAAACGCGCCTTTTTTTTCTTTCACACACATAAAGCCACAGAAATTTGGAAAGAGCAAGGAGTTGTATTTAGAGATGGATAATGATTCATTGATAAGTAATTGCTGTCAGGACTGTGGGGTCTGATTCAGGTCACTGTTAATTTAACCTAGTTCAAAAGGGAATGGATACTTTTTATTCACATATATTTAATCAAACAGTCCCTGGGGAGAAATAGAACAGGAATTGAGAGGTGAGGATCAACTAAGAAGATGCAGGGGTTTGAAGTGATAGAATTATCTTGCTCTTTCTGGTAATGTCCTTCTCATGCTTTAGTTTTCTTATGAATAAACCCAGAAAGCATCTCAGAAGGGTAGATCAGGGCCTGCTCATCCAGTTCAGCAGTCCAAGGCTCATTTGGGTGCTGCTGGTGAGGCATTTCCAAGCATCACTGATACCTATGGTGACTATTCTATTGAAAACAGTTGTAGTTCCTGATTTCCTGCTTTCACTTTTTTCCATGGCTTTTCACTCTGACTCCTCCCATGGATGTTGGTGTCCAATCCCTCCTCCAACCCCCCGCTGCCTGGAGGGTCTTTGGGGGAAGACAGACCCCAGGATGCAAACTGATGGATCCATCCTGCTCACTGCTCTCTTGTTTGGGTTAGGAGCAACTTTCCACGTAGTGCAGATGTTCAACACTGCTGAGTGATGCTGCTTCAGATCTTTTGGGATCCTGGGAGGAGCACAGTGTCTCCAAATATTCCTGTACTGGAAAACCATTTGCAAAAAAAAGCAAGAAGTGGAGAACTCTGAATAGGACACTTCTCAGTTTCTCTCCCCCACTGTCAGGGATCATTTACCCCAGTGCTGCCCTTCCCATCCCCTTCAGACCCCCACAAGCTGCTGTGACTCCTTTTGGGGAAAGGGGAGAAGAAGCAGTGCTGGAAGGCAGGTGTGAAGCTCAGCAAGTGTCAGCACATCCTTCTCCCACTGTAGGGGTGGTAGAGTTAAGCAGATAAAACTGCTCAGGCTCTGGGAGGACGAACAGGATTGGGGCTGGTTGGACCACCCAGGCCCTCGTGGAGCAGGGCACAATGGCTCTATTCTGGCTGGCTGGCAGCAGGGGGGTCCTTGGGAGCCGGGGCATTGGTAACTCACTCCATCCGTTCTGTTTAGCACCTCATCAGAGCAGCCCTGGGAGTGGAACATTTCTGGTTGCACACTGGTACAGGTGGTGTTCTCTGCTGGAGAGCACATTATGGGAATTCCATGGCTCCCAAACACGCTCCAGTGGATAAATGGATGCTTGGCAGGGATCAGAGCACTGGGAATTATGCATATAAAAGGATTCAATGTCTTTCTTTGTGAGTCTGATCCTGAACGTGGGGGATTGATGGCATTGGTTAGAACTGGTAAAACTTCATCCTGTACTTCTGTAAGCAGATTTAATATCCTGCTAGAGTGCTGTGCCTCTGCTAGAAGGGCTTTGACAGTTGTGCTGAATTGCAGGACTGCCAAGGGAATGTGGCTTTGGCCAAATGTCCACTGAGCACTAGGACAAAATTGTCAAACTTGGTCTTGCTTTTATGAACTGCTCTAAATTGTGGGTCCAGCTCAAAAGTCAGCAGTAGGAAATAGTGTGGCAGGTCACGGAGCCATTTGTTTTTCTGTTTAGAAAATGCTTACTGTTGAAGAATTGTTTGTATTGAATGACCAGTTTGAGGTGGGTTTTGGCTGGTTCCTGAGTAAGTTTCCACCTACTTTTGGTACCTGCAGATCAATCCTGAACTAAATTACTGCTTTTTCTTGAAACCTGCCAAATCAGTTTTGCTATCTGGTGTTGCATATTGATCTTCATATAGAGGGGAATAGTATCCTCCTCCAGGAGGAAATTTGGAATCGGTATGTTAGCTTAAACCAAAGAATTTTAATGAGTGTTAAACTACAGGCAAAAGGATTTGGCAATATTACCTCCTAGATCAAGAAAAAGGAAGATTAGGAGAGAGCTGTTGGTGCCTTTTTTTCTGTGGATATCTTCCTTTCAAATGAATCTTCCCTGGGACCTTAATGTTTTGTGCAGGGTTCAGTTTTGTAACTTGCAACATGTCTTATTAAAGTATATATTGCGCCTTCATGAATATTTAAAAACAAGCACTTAGTAAAGATTTCATAATAGCCTCTAGTAAGCTTTTATGAGCCATTAACAATGGCACGATGAACTAATTTGTGTGGTTTCAGGAGGCAACCAGCGAATGGAAGATGGGAAGGTGCAGAATCCTGGTGGGATAAGAAAACAATTAATCGATTATTAATTGCTGGCGGAATTGTAATGTCTGCTTCAGCTCAACTTGATTTAGCTCCCTTGTAACCTGGGGAGGGAGAACCCACCCAGCAAAGCCTTATTGCCGAGCCCATGGGAAGGAAATTGGGCCTTTGGGTACTTTTAGGGCAAAGCTTAGTGGTAGCTTTATTAGTTGGCTGTGAATGCAGTCCCTCAGAGAGGTACTGACTCCCAGACAGAGCCGCCTTGCCTGGCTGCAGTCCTGCTTTTGTGTAACAAGGTGCAGAATTAGAAATAAGGTGGCAAAAAGAGACTTTTAGCACCTTCCGCAGTGGAATTTGGAAATAAGAAGTAAAAGGTTTTTAGGGTAATGTAGCAACTGGAAATGGATGACGGGTTATTTTATTGTTTAACAAATAGATTCTGCATAAAAGATTGGGGTTAGGAAGAAATGCACATGAACTGAACCAGCTCTTCACATTTTACAGGCTGGGTGTAATGTGTAGTCTATTTTCTGTATTAAAAGAGAGGAGTGTTTGGGCAATTACTTTAAAGCAATCTATATAGAAATATTTGTGCAAAGGAGCAGGTCTGTTTCTAAAATTGCTGGGTCTGTGGATGATGAAGACAACACATTTTACCTGCAGAGTATTTGGCAACATGGTTTGATCCTTAAACAAAATATAAGCCCTGATTAATGTTGCAATTGTTAACAATTCCTAAGAACATTTAACAAAATCTCTGCCCCTTTTCTTTCTTCCAAAAAGATTTCTGGAATAGCTTCTATGGGTTGGTTTGTTCATTTCTTTCTCGAAGCAATTGAGTCGAAGATTGTGTTTAGGGATCGTTCTCTGTGAACGCCTTGCAGAAGGTGACACTCTCCTCTGAAAGGCAGATCAGCTGGGATAGACTTGTAAGTCTTCCAGAAAGTCCATCTACATCATTATTACCATGTAAGAAAAAAGCCAAGATGTGCAGCACTGGGATACCTACATGAGACTGTGCTTTGATGAGCCAGTGAGAAAAAGTCTGAAGTTCAGACTTTTCAGAATGTGTTTTTATACAAAGTAAACACTTTTGGTTTTTCTTCCATCCTTGCTTTCTCCAGCCTTATGGAACAAGGTGTTTAGCATTAAAGCTGACAAGACAAGAAGCGTGGGCAGTATTGTTTCCTTCAGAAATATAAAATGTGAATTTAGTGTCCCTTTCGATCCCATGAGTCGCCTTAGCTGGCCCCAAACCACTGACTGACAGGTGACCACAGAGAAAATTACAGTCAACCAGAATCACAGTTTTTCTTCAGGTGGTTGTTGCAGGGGAGGTCTGAGCTCCTCAGTGACACGCAGCTGGTGGGTGGCAGTGTGGAGGGAGGGAGACTGGAAAGAGGTAATGGAGAGAAAAGAAATCTTACCTTGGCTTCACCAGTGGCAACATGAGCATATGCAATTATAAGATAGCTGGCAGATGACAGAGTTAGTTAATGTAACAAGCCCTGTAAAGCATTTAGCCACATTCTAGTGTTTAATCAGCTGTGTAAAGTGCAATATCTATCTTTCAATTTTATGCCATTAAGGGAGACAAGATTTTGATTAGGTACTTAATCTGGGCAAGAGGAAAACAGGCCCAGAGCAAGCCCACAATAGGCAGCAAAAGGGACATTCGACGAAGGATTCGATAAAGGAGAAAGACAGAAATTTAACATAAAAGAGAATTAGTGCAGCTCCTTTCAATTTAGTGCACAGATTTTTATGGACTAATCAATTAGAGGCTGTGGCTGTGCTACTGGGAAGTGGTGCCGTGTTAGAGGCTTTGCCATATTAATTCTGTTCATTACCCCGAGGTCAGACGGAGTGCTTTGGAGAAGCCCCTGCTCCCAGCAGGTCACGCCGTGGGTGTCGTCCCTTTGTTCGGAGGGGTAAATGGGCAAAGCCAGCACAGGAGTTGTGGGGGCAGTTGTTGGTGTGAGTGCAGGTCCTGTGGCTTTCTCCCAGTGTTGCCTCTGAATGCTGATTTCTTGATGTTTCCCTCTTTGGAGGAAGCGCTGTCCGTGGAGAGAAAATTAGATCCAGTGGGAGGATGCTGGAGGAGCACTGGAAGGTGTGGGTGCAGTTTGCAGATCTGCTTAAATCTTCCCTCTGACCTTCAACAGATTGTCCCAGCTGCTAACTTGAACCTTACCTCAGCTAAAAGCAGTGAAGTTAACTCCATCTCTCAGTGGAGATGGGAAAGGAAAGCACCTGTGAGCTACAGGTAATCCAGAGCTGTGCACCCATTCCCCCAGGCAAATAAGGTGCATTCAGGTGTGCCAGAGGCACTGCTTTTATTGCACAGTCTAGGGCTGGGAACCTGTGGGTTTGGGTCAGGATGGTACCAGTGTGGGCTTTCTCTAAAAGGGAAACTACTGCCAGAGTGGGATCTTGCATGGGAAAAGACTTTATTTCTCTGTGAGGAGGATGTGTCACAGTTTGGGGTAGGGATTGCAGAGATTTGTTGTTCCAGGAGAGAGCACTTGGATCACTCAGGGGTTTGGAATACCTGTAGCAATTTGAGACCTGAACTGTGATCGTTTAGGACAAATCTCAGTAAAGGGGAACTTGTCCTATAGAAGCATGGGAAGAGCAAACTGAGCCAATAAAGGCAGAGAGAAGGTCTGGCACCAGGTCAGCTCTGACTTTCTTTTGGGGGTTTCCCAGCATGGACCTGCTTTCTTAAGGGAGGAACTTTTCATAGTGTAATATAGTGGAAAAATAGAGGGGAAGTATTTTTGGCCTGAGAGTGGGAAACAAATCTCCTCTTGCCATTTGGGGGCTCTTCAGAGTCTTCCTCTTACTCTGCCCTTTTCCAGGCAGGAGCTGTCAATCCATGATCCAGCCTCTGTCCCTGGCAGAGCTTGTGCTTTGGTTCTGACCCATGAGCAGTTCAGAGAGCAGCATTTAGGACAGAATCTACTTCACAGAGCATGTATGGTCCTGATGAAGCAGGAGGACAGAGAATATCTTAGGAAAAATACTTATTTTGTTCAGCTCTGTCTCGTTTGTGGAGTAGCCTCCAGGACTTGCACCTTACTGTGCTTTCTGCATTGATTTCAGACCGGAGTAAGCCTGTAAAGATCAAGGGAGAAGAGACTGCAGATGTAAGAAGAGAATCTCGCCTGATCTGTTCAGTGCAGATTTTAAAGTAGTTCATTTCTTCCTTGAGAGTTTTTCTCCTTAGCTCTGCTACTCCCCCTCTCAGAAGGCAGTGCCTGCCTGCTGTGGGCTCTCCTCTCCTGCAGCAGCCTCTGAGGCTGACCCAGCACACCGAGAGACTCACAGTATGATGCTCTCTGTTTCATGTGGAAATCTGTCAGTTATTCTGGGTATAGGTATGTAAAACAGAGTGGAATTCTTGTAGGATATGAGCTGATTAGTCCGTGGTCTCTAGAAGAGCTTAAAATAGAATTACCACTTAGCTCTCTGTCTTTAGTGTGGCGTGTGGTTTGGGAATTTTTTTGTCACCTTCCATCTAGTCTCCATCTGTGTTTGGCTTCTGATGGTTCCCTCTAATTCTATTAAGCCCTAGAATCACTTCTGCTGTTCTAAATACAGTGGCTCCTTCAAATCCCTGTCTCCTGAGGATGATATGACGGAGCATATTAGTTTATGGTAAGCTGCAAAAAACTTGAACTCCCTGACTGTTCAATTCATGCAGAGCTATGACAGGTTATGCCTCCAGGCTACAAGTTAGGGAAATTATTTTCTGTTCAAACATTTCATTTCTCTGCAACTCTGTAATTCTATTTCTCTTCTTTTCTTTTTTCTTTTTTCTTTTTTTGTTTTTTGTCTCCTCGCAAGGGAAGTGCTGTGATATAAAATGCTCTGGCTCTGGCTGCTCCTTCCCCCATCTATAGAGGGGGACTAGGAAAATGAGATGCATTTTTTTCTTTAATCATATAGCCATCTTGTTTGCTAACCAAAATGATTTTATGGAAGTCACAGCTGAAAGCATAAAATGCAAAGGGAAAGGAACATGTTTTTTTAATCTCATTAAGTCTGTAAAAACCTGACATTTGGAAAATACTGCTAAGGGCTGATGTGGAATGGGATAAATAAGGGTGAGTTTTAAATTATCAGAAGCCCTCAGTCCTGTACAACTGGAGTCAATGGTTGTTTTTTCATGGGGTATGGTGGGAGAGAGGTCAGACTTTATTTTATAAAAAAGGGGGAAGAGGGAGGAAAAAATAAAAGGAGAATCTTTTTAAACTCTCCATTTAGAATAAACCTGGACAGCTGAGACAAATCCACTTACTTGCACTTGTTCTTCTGCTGACAGATTTTCAGCTCTTCTAAAACCGTGTGCAAGGATTTTCAGAATTTAAAAGTCTGGGTTTGGACCAGCAGCCCAAACACTGTGACCATGCACTGCAGAGGGTTCCCTGATAGGGAAACAACAAGCTGAAAGGAAAAGCTGGCCTGAAAGTGAGGGACAAGTAAAAACAAAGGCACAGTTACCTGGAGGAAGGCTCTAAGCATCCCATCATAGCCATAACTTTTTTTGTCCTTGAGGAGCTGCAGGTTTCCTGGCTTATCCTCTTTGTGTCCATGAACCAAGCCAGGATCTGATTTGAACTAGGATATAAATGTACTTCAGGCAGAAAAATCCCTGTTGGCAGTTCCCATAAAACAATAAAATCATGTCAAATTTGACTAATTCTTGGGATGCATTGCCAGCAGAAAGCTGACAGTCTGAATTTGTCATCACTGGAGGGAAAAGTGTGTGTGTTTGTCTGTGTCTGTGCACGGGAGTGGGGAATGGACTGGGGGAGAACAAGGCAACTATTAACAAAATGGAGACAGCATGGTACTCCATTAATGTTATTAATAACCCTATCAGATTTTATTGAAAAGATGCTCTCTGTATCTGAATTTGCCTCTATTTCAACCCATTTATTAAAGCTGAAATAGCTGGAGTCGCTTCAGACCATATTTATTATTATTATTTGCTGAATGAATGCTGTGATTATGGGTCCCATGAGAATTAGAAGAGATAAAGTGTCATCTTTCAGTCTTTTCTCACCTTCCCCGGAGAGCAGTGGAGAGAATGTCTTCCTCTCTGTCTTTTTCTATTAGACTTCCCTCTAATTTCTATTAATAGGGTTCTGAGACCTGCTGTAACACTTGAAAATTTATCTCTTACGTTTGGAATGGTGATATTTAACAATAATGGTATGCTCAGAGGAGTATTTTTCTTTTATGTTTCCTCCTTTGCCTTCCGAGCTGGCCATTGATTCCTAGAATTTAACTGACGATTCAGGGATCTTTCTGGATGTCTCCAAAATAACCTGTGGGCTCTTTCTTGCATAATTTTAATAGGAGATTAAAAGCTGTTTCTGCTTTTAGACATAAAGCTGTGGTGGGATGGGGGGAAGGCCCCTGACCAATGGAGGTCACCTATGAAGTCATCCGGGGATGTGAGTCCCCTTCTGTGGTTTTAGGCTTCAGGTTATTCATGCTCAAACCTTGCTCTGACCATATGGAATTAGGTATGGAAATTATATCACTGTGGAAAACAGTTGGAGTTGGTCTGAGATGAGGTCATCCCTTGTAAGAACAAAGGACATGGATGATGCTGAGTGAAATTATGGCTGCTGGGGTGTGCCGGCCCCGTGAGGGGAATCCCAGTTGTAGCACTGGTGCAACTGGGGCAGCCAGCAGATCTGTGGAAGGGGAGATGATGGCCCTTTCCAGATCGTTCCTTGAGGGGAAACTGGGAGAGGAAAGGCCTGGTGTCCCTGTTGAGGAATCCATCCAGCGCAGGGGGCTCAGGGTGCAGCTGCAGAGGAGCTGCAGGCTGGGCTCTGGGTGGGAGCCCCAGGCCAGAGACTGTGAACTGCTGACCCTTTGCACAACGAAGGGCACAGGGACCTGTGGCACAGCCAGGGGAGGGATGCTCAGGGACACAGACCTGTGGCACAGCCAGGGGAGGGACGCTCAGGGACACAGACCTGTGGCACGGCCAGGGGAGGCACGCTCAGGGACACAGACCTGTGGCACGGCCAGGGGAGGGACGCTCAGGGACACAGACCTGTGGCACAGCCAGGGGAGGCACACTCAGGGACACAGACCTGTGGCACAGCCAGGGGAGGGACATGGCAGGAGCTGAGGTCTCCAGAATTTGGCGCCCTTGGACTGTGAGGGGGGTATGAAAGCCCATGGTTTCCTTTGGTTGGAGTCCCTGCTCAGAGGCATCTCAAGCTGTTATTTTGTTTTATTGCACCAGGATCCAGATATCTGAGACTCTGCTCAGGCTGGGAAACCTGTGGTGAAGCTGGTGGTTAACTGAGTGTTGGGCTGTGTAGTTGTGAAGGGGCCTCATTCCCAGTGCAGGTGGTCCGAGTGTGGCTGCAAGGTGGCTCCTGGATGGTCAGACAGGGAAGTTTCCTCGGCACTCCTTTTCTGTGAAGAAAACAAGTGTGTTTGCTTGAAGGATTCAAGGCTTTCACTGAAAGGGGTGATGTGGCAATAACTTGTGAGGATTAGGAGCCTTCAGATCTATTTACTTTATTCCCATTTCTATACACATATGAACTTTATTTAATTTCACAAAAAAGAAGGAAGAGATTCCTTCCAGGTTATCAGAAAAGCAGATTTGTTGATTATTTAGCTGACTGTAAGCCATTCTGGCCCTTTTTTGAGAAGCTGCAGACTTCCTTTATTTGATTGCATGCATCACCCAAACTTCTGTGTTAGCATACCCCTCTCCTTGGGCTGGTTAGAACTTTGCTTATGCAAATATCCCCATCATTTGCATATTCAAATAATTACTGCATTACCAAGTTAATACTGAAAACGTGGAAAAAAGCTGACTAACTACAGATCTACAAGTGCATTTCCAAGCAGCTGATGTCACACACAGATGATGGCTGCTTTCACTAAGCTGTAGGGTTGTGGTTTTCTTTAAAGGGACCCCACGAGTAGTTTCACCCCCGAGACAGAGGGTGGTGAGTTACCAATTCTCTGATTTCTCTGAGTTATCCATATGTTCGAGGTGCTTTTTGGAGTTGGGCTGAAGCAGCAATCACGTGGAACAGCCAAAGGACTCCTGAACAAAGCTGCTCTGATGGCAGTTCAGTGGCACTGGAGCGACTGCAGCACAGTGTTCTGGGGTGCGCCGACTGCTCTGGACCACATCTGTTCCCTCACTCTCTAATGTAAAAATAGTATAAAAACAAGAGCATTTGGCCTTGATCCAAAAGTGCACATGCTACACTTGCAACTTGTTTGGGCATCTTGGGGTCAAGTTTGACTCCTCGAGGGTGCTGAAAGCAAAATCTGTGCTTGCTCCATTACTCTCTTTGCGTTTTCCACTCCCTGAAATCTCTCTCCTCTTAGGAGAGAGTTTAAATTTCACCGTCGGAGATGAAGGAAAACAACCACTGTGTAAACAGAGTGAACAACAGTAAGGGAAAACAAACATATATTAGGAGCCTGGAAACATATTTTCCTGCCTTCCTGTGCAGGAACAATACCAAAAGGAATAAGGACAGCAACCTTATGCCAAAACAGGGTTGAAAAACAAGTATACAGTCAGCTGGATGTCCTGAGGAGATATCAGCTGCTTAAGCTAGCAGAGAAAACTGAACTGAAGCAAGAGAGAGAGTGGAGAAAATGCCAGAGCAGCACCTTGTTTTCCCCTGCCAAAAGAAAAAGGTTGTCTCCATCTCAATCTAAATTCTCATCCTCAGCAGCTTTGCTGTTTGCAGAAATGTTTTTCATGCCTACAAAGCAGAGAATGTTCTCTGAAATCACTAATGCTGTTGGATACTTAACTGGTACATCTTCTGGGGTCTGCTTTTCCCAAAACCATCTGGAGAGATAGGGCGAGGAAAAGCTCTTTAAATGTACAGCCTCTTTTTCCCCCATCTTAAAAACCTTGGCTTGATTAAATTTTGGCATTACATTTGTTGCATGAAAGACAGGAACTCCTCTGATTATTTGGGTTGTAGAGTCAGGTAAATCAAAGGAACAGATCAAAAGAAGAGGAAATATTAATGAAAATCTATATTCTTTGGTCAGCATTTTTAATAGCTCTTGTAGAAAATCAAAAAGGAGAATCAGCTGTACCTCAGAAACTTGTCTGATAAGGATGATATAATGCAGGGCATTAATGCAAACTTCGGTACTATATACAGCTGGAAACAAAACCGAAAAATGATGTTCTAAATAATAAAGCAATATTTGACTGTTTAAAAGCCTCACAGTATGAAATTTGTCAAAATTTGACTCTTACGATTGGCCTGGGGAGGCAGAGCACAGTAATAAAGCCCAAATCTGAGAGGCTGATGCTCTTGCATCAGAATAAGTGGAAGAATTAATCACTCCACTTGCATTTCCTCTATGACAGCTGCTGAGTGGAATACGGGGAAAGTGGTTTTTAATTTTTGGATTCTTTTGGCTTCTCCACTTTAAGCCGTGTCTGAAATTGCACAGCAAAGAGGAGAACTGGGATCAAAAGTGCTGGGTGGATTTGACTGCAGAAGTTCATCTGGAAATTCTGCTTAGCATAAACTGAGCTCCATTATGTGATTTGACTTTGGGCTTTCTGCACCGGGGGGAGTTCCTCATCTCAAGGATGGTCACGAGTGGAGGGGCACTAAAAAAATTGAATCAGTGGGTGAAAACTGAACTCCTGGCAAGCTTCACGTCCTGGGATAAGCTGGTGTCAGCTCTGCATCCCTCCCACAAATCCTGTAACAGGAAAAGACAGTTTGTCTATGCCAAGCTAAAGGAGTCAATTGTGTGGAAATGCAAACCGAGTCTGAGACTCTGATTTAAGAGTGATACAATCTGAGCACCACTTGTTTGCTTTCAGTTTGGAGGCTGCAGGGCGTGCTCAGCCTGTGTCTTCAACTTCTGTGCACAGCTAGGAAAGTCCAGGACACTTCAAAATGAACACAGAGTTTCTCATGTCACTGGGTTTAGGTGGAGGGGGTGTTTTGGCTGTCAGTTGGAAGCATTCAGGAAAAATTGCTGAAGGAATGTAAATGGGCTGATGCCAGCTACTTTTCCTGCCTGTGATACTGTGAGGAATCAGGTGGGAAGAAGAGGCTGTGAGCCCTTCACTGTGGCCTCTGAGATGAGAACGTGCTGCCCTTAAATGCTTTGTTAAAGATGAAGAGGCAGCAAAACACCTATAGGGGAGAACCAACATGTAACTAGATGTGCTTAAACACTGCTTTGAAAAGATGCATGAGAACTATTTGGACTTGGAAGATAACCTTCCATCTTGAATAAGAATCTCACTTCCTTCCCATTGTTCACCTTTATTTTTGACCTCCGTTTTCCTGGGTTTTGATAGGGTGGTTTCTGGATGCTGGTTCAGTTAGACATGGAACTATAAAACATTTTCAGCAATAATAAGTGGAATTTGGATAATGTGGGACCTTGGAGCACAGGGTTGTGAAAGCAAGTTTCCAAAACAGTGGGTTTGGAGTGAATGGTTTCATGAATTTACTTCAAAAAAAAAGCACTTACCAGCTCTCTTTTGGGCTCGTTGTTCCATTCTAGTCCTCAAGCCTTTTTTTTCTTCTGTAACCCCAAGAACAAAAGAAAGCTGTAAGGATGAGCTCATGTGACTGTCAGCACAGGCCTAGTTTGCTACTATGAGGTAAAGCTGGACTGAAGCAACAACAACAGCAAAGCACAAGAGTGCCTTAATTCCCCCCAAGGCCCTCCCTGGGCTGGGTTGGGCAGTGGTGCATCTCACTGACCTCCACAACAGCTCTGTGCTCGTTGTTGAGAGCAGTTTCTGACCTACTGGAACTGATTTATTTTTTGTAGCCCAGTCTGGTTGTTCCAAACTCCAGAGAAATGTGTTGCCCCGTGGTGCCCGTGTGTGGTTGGGATCTATCTCCATCCCTCAGCTTTGTGTGTTGATGCCAGGAAAAGGTGGTTGTGGTGCATTCCTACCACCAGTCTTGGAAAACGAGTGCCATAAGGGGCAGATAAAAGCTTGTTACAGGCATTTATCTACAGTTGGTAACTTTTGGCTGAAGGGAAAATTGTTGGTGGTACCAAAAATTTGATTTGGCCCCACTGGTGCTCTGACTTGGGCTAACCACCAGGTTTATTTGTGCTTTCATCCTCATAGTTACACTTGGTACAAATTGCTGGTGGTGTTTTCAGTGCAGCGGGGGAAAGAGGTGCTGGTAGCAGCAGCATTCCTGCTGGATCTGTGCAAAGGGATACAGGAACAGAAAATGAGTGTGTTACAAGAGTGAGCTCGCTGTGGGGCTGGAGGCTCCACCCTCCTGCAAGAGCCAATTTAAACACTTTATGGGGCAGAGCCTTTCTCCAGTTTTGGTTTAAAACAGTGATCAGACGTGGAGGTGCCAGAAATCTCAGAGTATTTCCGTGCCAGCCCTGCAGCTGTGAAAGGACACAGACTTGGGATAAGGCTCAAATAAACATCCAAGTTTTTTTTTGTTTCCTATTGAATGTTTAAATGAATGAAAGGTGAGCTCCTAACCTTCTGAGATTTCCAACTTATTAAACCTAGGAAATGCAATAGAGTGCTCCACTCAGTGTTTTTCTGTGTTTTGCCTCCCAAATTCCCCTGAATTGCCGTGTCTCCTTCCGATCTCTGCTGTGTGATCCTGGCTGCCTGTTACTGTTGGAGACAAACTGGAGAAAGAAGCTTTCTTCACAAGCGAGCCCAATATTAGACATATAAATAATGCATCCCTCAGCATTATTTATAATGCAGTAGCATCACTGTGCTGTATCATATGCAATTTCACGTTGCTGCTTTTTAACTGCTTTCCTGCCAGGCACACCCTTCAGAAAGTTCTAAAGCAGCACCAGCTGCTTGTTTGATATTTCCCTTTCAGGTACTGCTGCTAAGTGATGCTGAGATGTTTTCATACACAGGGCATAGACAAGGTTTAAATTACAGTACCAGTGAGTATAATGCTGTGTAAAATACCGTTGGGATGTGATAGTGAAAAAATGTTCTGCATAAGAAAAATGGCCAGCAAGGCCATGGTAGGGTGAGATAACTGTGTTAGGCTTGCTTTTTGGTGTTAATTCTGTGCTTGAGGTGACTTTTAAGGTACTGCAGAGTGATAATAGCAGAATATACTGTTCTACTGGTCAATTGTCCTATGTAGACCAGTTTGGTTTGGCTTTATTTTTTTTTTTTCAGTCGTGAGAGAGAATGCTTTTGTGTCCCTTGCACACACACAAAATCCGGAATAACAATACTGAGGCTTATCTTTGTGAGATCAAATGAAAGCCGTGGTTGAATGTTCCATTTGTTTCTTAATGAGTAGTGTCAGGCTGTGCCCTGTGCTTAACAAAAGCATATGTGCAGATATTGTTCTGTTATGATTACAGTACAATTATATCATGTCTGTAATAGATTACTACATCTGGCCTTTTCTTGGTTTAGGAAATCAAGAAGGAGATTAGTTGATTAACTTCTGAGAATGCACCTAAATAACAATAATAAAAAATCCTTTCTGTATTAGCCACATTCCCGTACAGTCAGGTTTGGGAGAACAGTTCTTTTAGGTTTTGACTGGGAAGTTGGTCTGGTTTTATATTTGATTCCTTTTTTCCCAGGGGAGTGGAGGGTTTTGTGGTTTGTTTTTTTTTTTCCTTTTTTTTTGTTTTTTTCTTTAATGAAGACAACACTTTTAACTATTCAGCTGTCTATAAACCTGTTTTTATTTTGAAACTAACTGAACAACAGTGATGAAGTGAAATAGGAATTTAGGAAAGCTACAGCTGGGAAATACAGTAGTTTAATTCGTATATGGCAATGTGCTATATTACAATAATTTCATGTTTCACTATTACCTCTGTGTGCAGCAATTGTTGTTCTGTTCTACCCTATAGTTTAATGCAAGAGCCTCCCCTTGGGAGGTAAATGTGGCATGTGAAGTACAACAGTGGCTTTTCAGACATAAATTTGTTTTTATTTAATACACCAAACTCTCAAAACCTCGTGTGGGTAGGAGGAATCAGCTTTATTTGCTGCTCAGCTCACTTCCCAACGTGCATCTGCTCTCTCTAATCATCGCCTTTCACGTGAGGACACATCCCATTTTCCAAGAGATGCAGTAGGAAGAGTCAAAATGATGGTTAGGAAGGAGTGGCTGCTCCCAGCCTGTGCTGGGCACGTGCTAGAACTGAGCTCTGGGGCTGGTGTAGGAACTGAAGAGGTGGGAAGAGCTTACCTGGTGTATTAGTTACTAATCACCATCTAGGCAGACTCTGAGCTTTTATTCTTGGCTTCAGCTCCATTTTATGAGCAGAAGCTGGTATTTTTTTATTTCTGGTGTTTAATTTTGGCAGGAGGTAATGATCTTGAGGAATGCTGAAGCTTTGATTTGTTGCCTGGGGGTCTGTCATGGGTGAAGTGCAGTTCCCAACACATTTCTGCCCTGCCTTCTCAGAATAAGGGGGTAGTGTTGGTATTAACTCGTAATGAAACATTTAAAGTTTGGGCCTGTTTAACCAACATGGTGTTAGAACTTTCCTGTCTATTTTCAAGTTATTTTCAGCTGTTGTAAAGTCAAAGGACTGGGCTGGAAAGGATCTCCCAGGAGTCCTCTCGATCCATAACTTGACTCAAACTGTACCTGACCGCTCAGTGTTGTCTCTGTGGGCTCTGCACCACAACAGCTGCAAGTTTCCCACTTTCTTCCACATCTTCTCCTTGCCTTTGGCTTCCAGTATTCTGATCACTTATTATTGACTCTTAATCCTCACCTGGCCTCTCTTAAAAGCCTTCCTCACCTGGCCTGTGCACAGGTAATTTGGTGGCAGAGGATGTGTTTTTTCTGGTGCCTCTCCTGCTGACTGAAGCAAACGCGCCGTGCATCGCACACCACACGCACTCTTTTATTTCTGTGCAGTTGTTTCTTTCTCATTGCCCTGGATTTTGATTTTGGGCAGACTGTGTTCTGGCAGTGTTTGCTGGACGATGCCTTGATGTGTGATTAATGCCCTTAGGTGCTATGGTAATACAAATAATTAATGAAGGGTTCTTTAATTCTTTTTCATAATAAATGTTATGTGGCATGTTTGAAATACAGCTAAGGTGGAGCTACGTGCACCAAAATAGGCATATCTGTAGTTATTCTGGCGTATTAAAATGCAGTTTTATTATCAGTAACCTTCTATGCCCTGCAGGCATTTAAAATCCTACCATCCTGAGCAGGAATAAGAAAACAAGAGTTGCCGAAAAGAAGCTTCTTTCATGCCAAAAACCTGAACTGTAGTGTGGGGAGGGCTCCACAGTGCTTCTCTGTTCTTCTGGCCACCACTCTGAAGTTAACATGTGTGTTCTCCAACCTTCTGCAGAGGTTTAGCATGGACCTCCTGTGTGTCCCCTCCCCTGTGCCGGGACCAGCATGGGGGGATTTAGCTTGTTGCTCTGGCTCGGAGTCGTATTTCAGCAGCCTCGTTACAGAGGC
This sequence comes from Machaerirhynchus nigripectus, assembly GCA_013397975.1. Taxonomy (NCBI): domain Eukaryota; kingdom Metazoa; phylum Chordata; class Aves; order Passeriformes; family Dicruridae; genus Machaerirhynchus; species Machaerirhynchus nigripectus. The sequence goes on along the minus strand of VZRQ01000967.1, from coordinate 1,484,560 downwards.
ACAAAGCACCAGAGGTCATAACAAAATTCAGAGCCTGTGAGCCAAGGTGCTGTTTTCTGTGTGCTTTCAAGCTCTTATGATAAAAGCAGATGCAGGTACAGTTCCGGGCTAGGGGCTTAAAGGGGCTTTTGTGGAGTGCCAAACCTAGTGAGGATACTTGATTTATACATTTTCATGTGTAAAGCTGGGGAAGGTTTTCGCAGTTACAGGTTTCTCAAGCCTTACTCCTCCTCTGAGTGTGAGTGGGTGATAAACTGTTTGGCTTGCATAGATAAGAGATTATTTCCCTCTCCCCATTAAATCACATTTCAGTTACAGCAGTGCTGGTACGATGTGATGCTCTGCACTGACTTTAGCTTACGTTCAGCGAGAGCAGCTGGCTGTTTCAGTGTGTTAGAGCAGGGTAACTGCTGGGCTGTCATTGGAGTAGGGAAGAGGAAGTAATATAATTCCCATTGCAAAGCCTTGTTAGCTTCATGAGGAAGGTTGGATTGTGAGTGTGGCCTGAAGGGTACCTTCAGACACAGGGAGAAAAAGCAGAGTTATCTTTCACTTGAGGTATCTAAGGCTCCATTTCTCCTTGAATGTACCCACATTTTTGTTGATTTTTATCTGTTAACTACTTTTAAGAAACAACAGACACATCATTTGACACACGAGGCTGTTGTAGCTCTCGCCTTGTGGTGTGACCTGGAGGATCTCACCACTGCCCCGTGGGATGGGACTGGGCCATGTTCCTGAGGGGTGCAAAGGCATCGCCCTGGGGAAGGAGCAGCACAAGCTGCAGCAGGTTCCTGCTGGGCCCTTAGCACCCTTTTTTCTCTTGTCCTTCAACTCAGCTACACGGCATGCATTTGTTTTTCTTTAGCTACTGGAGAAAAACAGCAGAGTCCAAAAAAGACAGGATTTTCTAATCTCCCATAAAAAGGCTATGGAAATTTGAAAGGAAAGGAAGGCGATAGTATCGCCTGCACTGAGATGGCAATTATGGGTCGTGGGAGGAAGTGTATAAAGCCTTATTGAGTGGGGATAGCTGAGATGGCTGCAGGAGCCTGCATGGTGCAAGGAAAAGGCTGGAGGAAACCCTTATCGGACCTGTTATCCTGTCTCTGTCATTCCCATACAGATTAATGGGCTCCAGGATGCCCTCAGCCATGTTCAGACCGGGGTCTGTTTATCCCAAAATAGAAGGTTCTGTCTTGTGCCAGAGTGTCATATTCCCAGGCCAGCAGCACCATTGTGTTTTATTACCCCATTGTAATCAGGGGTTATGTCCAAACTTTTCCTCTTAGCTCCTTAATCACTGTTTTGATGGATGAGCTCCATGAGAAAAGCTGCTGCAGGGCTGCCATCTCTGCCGGGGACTCAGCATGGATCAAACTGGTGCTTGGCACTTGCTGAGGCTTGGCTTCCTAACTGTTCTTGCACCAGCTCTAGGCAAAGCAAGGTGGAGGTCTCAGCCTTTCCTGCACAAAACCCTGAGGAAGGAGCGGGACAAGGAGTGGGATGGGGAGGAGAAGAGCAGCTGCCTTTGCTCTGCCCTCGCCAGCAGCGCGGGGCTGCGCTGCGCTGTCAGGCTGTCCTGAAGGGTGTTTGTGGGATGGCACCGGGGAGGGTGAAAGCTGGATTCATGAGCTCGGGAACATCCCCCGCCCTGCTGAACCCCAGCTGTCCTTTCCACCCCGGTGTGGAGCCGCTGGAGCCTGACAGCAGCTCCATGACCCCGCAGTCATTATCGCTGCGGGACGTGTGGCTCCGCTGAAGGCTCCTGGCTGCTCTGCCATTTCCCTCGTGCAGTCCCGGGGAATTATCCATATCTCTGACAAGAGAATAGGTTACTAATGCACCAACACAGCTGTTTTGACACTTTTGATGAATAACATTCAATACTATTAATTGGAACAATTGCTTTTCATTTAACTAAATCACTAGAATTGCTAAACTAAATTGAAACGGAATGTAATTTTGCCTCGCTCTCCTTTAATATGGGCCTCTAAATGTCTTCTCCCTGAAGAATTAGTAACTTAATCACCTACCAGTGATAACTGTTTCATAGCCCTCAGCTGGAAGGCTTTCCTGCTAAGCAGTATTGCCTGGGAGTAGAGTGTTATAGCAGGGAACAAATCCCATCTCTTTCCTTTCTCCCCCTCTCTGCTGCAATATTAATCATATTAAAAATGATTCTCTTCCTCTTTCTCTGTTCCAGAAAGATCTTTATAGATCATCATAATTTCACCCTGCTCCTTTTTGCATTGTATCAATCACCTGGCATGTCTAACAGGGTGCACAACAATTATATCTGTCTGTTATGCTGGAGATGGATTTTTGCTGTCAGTGGCTGGGAGAGGGGCTCTTGTTCATTTTCCCATAAACTTGTCATCCCGAGCACACAACACAAACACCGTAGGATAATGTGGGCACCACCCTGACCAAAACCCTTGGAAGATATGACTACATGACAAATGTCATGAAGCTGCCGTTATTTATTTATTAAAATAACCCCCCACCAATTATGGCAAAATTAAAAACAGCCTGAAATGCATTTGCATTACCTTAAATTTATAAGCTGAAGAGCAGGTCCTCTGGCCAGGAGCTTCTGCACTCTCTAGACCAAAGAGTGGGAAAAGCTAAGGCAAATTAAATAAAAGTCAAATAGATGTAATTCAGAGCACACTAGATCCCCATTTAGGTTTTGCTTTTTTGCATGGAGTGGAACAAAGTGGTCTTGGTCACAGATTAATTCACCCACCTGTTTTTTGGGCTACAGAATGAACTCAAATCTGCTGCTGGGATTTTGCCAACTTTTCCCTTCAACACTTTCAAACTATTAATGACAAAAGGCCTTTCCTAAAAGCCAAGCTGTGCAGATTCCTGCAGGGTTCAAGGCTGTTGTCTGAGGATGAGATTCTCTATGTGCGTGCGTTGCCACTGCAATTGAAACTACGTATGTCCCAGTCCCACTGAATCAAAGGGTTGTTTGTTGGTTAATGTATCTGGTAAATTTATATCTCTCTAACGAATGATGCATGGTGCTGTGATGTTTCTGTGGTGCTCGAACACTTTTTCTGTTTGCCTCAAAAAAATTAGGGTTCTATAGCAAAATGTCTTGCTGTAATTGTTGTCTTTAGTTCTTATTTTTCCAGGTACATATCTGAAAAATCATGTGCATCTGCAGTCTTTTAGTTTAAATCATGTGAGTAGTTAATTTACTTCTCTGGGTGTTGGTTCTGTTTCCTGTCAGAAAAAATTCTTCCAGAAAAATGCTTCCAGAAAATTAACATGGACTCTGTTCACAAATTGCTAGTGAATACCTGCAGCTGTACTAACTTTGAATAATTAAAAAGGATACTTCAAAGTGGATTGGGTGTAAATATTCATTGACACTAGAGAATGAATGTTAGATTAAGTCACCTAACAGAAAAAAATGTGAAGAAACAGCTACACTATTAGGTGCTTGCTTTAATCAAACTACTGGAGTTTCTGTTGCTGATCCTGTTTTCCTCTTAGCAGAGCTGGATGAGCAGATGATCCTTGCTGCGGGGTGGAGACTGATTCACTGCTTTACTGCCTGCAGGACAGGGCTGTGCCTTAGCTACGCAGCAGGGCATCCAGCTCATCTAAAATAGTGTTCCTGTCCTGTTTCTAATGCTCTGTTTCTTGTGCCCCACTCGTGTAGCCTGCTAATACCTGTGCTGAGTTTCCTACACGCTATGCAACATGCCACAGTCCTAAGGATTATTTTAGAGAGGGAATCAAGGCTAGAGATGGCCTAAGGAGAAAGCTTACTTAAAGCCTGAAGTTCTTCTGCATATGGCAGTGATTTACAGAGATTCACTGACTCACAGTCTGGCCACTCACAAGGTATTTCTAAACATAACTTAGTTTAGACCGGTATCTGGGAGGGGAAAGGGAAGTGTGATAAAGCAAATGATGGAAACTTGCAGCTAGAAGTGTTTTGGCAGCTGAGGCTGGAGCGGTGCTGCTTGAAAGATGAGCACTCTGTGAATTGAGGGCATCTCAGGAGAAGTAAATCTGCCTTCTCCAACACAGACTGAGCACTGGCCCAAAGACCCCGGGTAAATAAGAATCAAACTTCACTACAGGACATTTATGTGGCCATGATTTATTGGTGCTCTCAAAGCCTTTGAACCTTTGCAGCCCTTTGGGGGAAATGGTGTGTTACAGGGGCTTAAATAAATAAATAAAAAATAAGAAGAAATACATGCCTATAGCTACAGGAAAAACCTATTGTGCCATTTGTTCCAAAAGCCTTGACACGTTCAGGGCTTTTTCCTGAATCTGACTTTTTTTCTTTTCTTTTCTTTTTTTATAGGATTTTGGTCAGTCAGCCAGTGCTGTAGGAAATAAAACAACTCTTTGACAGATTCTTGTTTCTCAGTCCCTTTCCCAGCAACTTCCCCCTCTGGTAAAGTGAACTGAGCTGCAGGATTCTGATGGAAAAATCAAACAAACCGGCCGAGCATGGCTGAGAAGTAATAGAAAACTACTTGGATCTCAAGGCCCTGCCAGTCCAAGTTTAACGTAGTGTTGTTCCTTCAGCAAATGTCAAATATCCTTTTCCATTTTCCACAATGTATCGTGCCCTTGGTTCATCCTCCTGTGAGCAGCCTTTGGTGCTGACTGCTTGGGATGTAGCAGTTTCCTCTTAGCAGAGACTCCCTCACCCTCTGTACAACCCACCTTGCTGTCACAGAATCACAAACTGGTTTGGGTTGGGAGGGACCTTAAAGCTCACCCAGTCCCACTCCTGCCATGGGAAGGGACACTTTCCACTATCTCAGGCTGCTCCAAGCCCTGGCCAGCCTGGCCTTGGACACTTCCAGGGATCCAGGGGGCAGCCACCGCTTCTCTGGGCACCCTGTGCCAGGGCCTCCCCACCCTCACAGGGAACAATTTCTTCCTAACATCCACTCTAAATCTCTTCTCCCCTCTTTTAGTCCTTTAAACACTCCCCCCTTGTTCATCGCTATCTGCCTCTGTAGAAAGTCCTTCTTCAGATCTCTTGCAACCTCTTTAAATACTGAAAGGAGCTCTGAGGTCTCTCTGAAGCTTTGTCTTCTCCAGGCCCAGTGACTCCAGGCCCAGCTCTCAGCCTGTCTCCATACCAGAGGTGCTCCAGCTCTCTGATCGTCTTTGTGGCTTCCTCTGGACTCGCTCCTGTGCTCCAGGAGGGCACAAAGGCTCCTGGCATAAAATGAAGATATTAATATTACTGTGGGTGTAATTTTAAGATATATTTATAAACTTAATTTTGAGATCAGCTGAAGTTTGCAAACTTCTAAGAGCAATGTTGGAACAGTTGAGGCTGAGGGAGGTAACAGGGAGAAGTTTCTTGTTGAAGTGGCTCAGCATGGCTCCTATATCCACTCTGTTCTGTGCCTCTGCCAGGAGTCTTCCTCTCTGTGGTTTCTCAGTCCTTGCTGTGTTCTTCCTCCTCTAGTTGTTCCAGCAAGTTGACAGTGGATGTGAGCAGGGCTGGCTGCCTCTCCCCGGGGATGCAGAGCTGGCTGTGCACTTTACAGATGGGGTGTAGCTGGCTCGGAGGAGTGCGAGTGTCTGTACGTGGCTGGGAGCTCTGCTGTGAGCCTTTCCTTTTGGATCCTCAGAGAGCCTCCCCCGTGTGCAGTTCTGGAGCACATCCCCCTGTCCTCAGAACACGAGTGCGTGCCGGCAGTTAATGAGAAACGCTGGAAGCTGAGTCCCAGGAGATGATTAAACCCCACGAGCCAATTAAAAGAAGTGTAATTACACAGCAGGGACAAGTTGTTAAACAAGCTAGAGGTTATTGTCCTTCAAGTCAACGTACTGGAACAGGCAAGAAAAGCCTACCAGGGAAAACTGGCAGGGCAGTTTTGCTTGGCCCAAGGCTTCTGTCGGGGAGGAGTGGGCTAATCCAGCGTTTTGCTGTTTGTCTGTGTTCCTGTGTGAGGAGTGCTTAGAGCAGAGTCAGTCAGCTGAGCTGCCCCTAGTCTGGCGTAGGGAAAGCTAAGCTGAACTTCTTCCCTAGGCATGAATCCCCTCTGCTGGGAGAAAGGTGTGGGAGATCAGCCAGCCCAGCAAACCCAGTGCGTGGCTGGCACAAGCTGGAATGTGTCTGAGGGTGTGGAGTTGTACCCAGCCGAGCTCTGAGAGGAATTTCATGCACAGAGCACACTCAGGGATAACTTACGGAGTCTGATGAATTCCGTGCTTTTATCTGCTCCTGCAGACTTGCAGCACGATGAAAGCACTGCTGGTGGTTGGAAAAGGTTGATTTAACTCTTTTGGCTTGACTTGAGTACAGGAAAGAAAGAGTTTGGAATTAGCAGGTTCTGGTGTTGCAGGGAATGAGTCACATCCCACTGATTCTGCACATATCCCACCACAGGTGCGTGTAAAGCTAAACCTGCCTCATCCTGGCTTGGAGCGGCCTTTATCTGATAAGGACCTTAGGAAGTTTCAGCAGGTACCTCCAGCTAGTGGAAGAATTAGCAGAAAATGTTAATTGTCCATCAGTCCTGTGTGTCCTGACCACTAGGTGACATCACACACTCGGTGTATTTTGTGTGCACTTCCAGTGGGAATGTTCACACCTGACTTGCAGACTCGTTCTTGCTCACGCAAGGCACAAGTCCACTTTTTCAGCCATGTTTTTACTTGAACTCTGTGTGATAATAAAAAAAACCTAAAAAGTGTGGATTTTAGCAAATTAATGTTGTGAAAATGAGATATATTTGCTTGGGTAGAAATTGAAATAATTCTGTTCTGCGATCGGTCAAATTGTTCATTTGGTGGAAAACCACAGAAATGCTGCATGGATTTGGCCAAGTTCTGTTCTCAAATGCTCATCTGTATAACCTGTGACAACTAAAATCCTCTTTTTGTCAAGATGACTGTAAGCACGAGTGTTTAAAATGCCCATTGGAAGGAAAGGGTGAGGCTAAGCCTCACAGGTCCTCCTACAAAATCAGGGTGGCTGAAGGATTTTGCAATTAATTTTTTACCATGCCACAGGCCATCTTTGTTTGCCTGTGTATTCAGTCCTCAGCCTGTAGTGAAGAAAATAAATGCCAACTTACCACTAGGGCAAATGTTTCCAGAGGACAGAAGTTTCACTCAGCTGTGAAAAGTGACAACTGGGGAGCCAAACTCAGTCTGGGTTTGTAACCTGCTACTGTCCAGGCATAGGCTGGGTCCACTGTGGGGTTTTAGTCCCAGCATCCTGACTGAAAAAACAGCTTCCCCTGTTGGAAAATCCCCATGGATCAGCTTCTCAGTCAAGGTCAAATCCCCATCTTTTGTACTTTTCTTGGCCATTATTTCAGGTGATAGATGCGCTATTGACTGGCAGCAATGACAGAGCTTGGAATGATGGGGGAACTGAGGCATATTCAACACACTGGCACACAGCTAACTCATGCTAATGTTCAATAATCCTATCCTGCTGCTACACTCTAATGGCTGTGGGCTTGATAGAGCCCCCTCATTGAACTGGTGTATTTCTTATGGGCCTGCCCGCCCATCCTTCATGAATTTTTATTAAACAAAACTGTAAGCGGATTGATTTTGTACTCCTTTATTGCATTTTTATTTAATTCCTTTCAATGGTGGAGGCTCCATCATGTTATCTCGACGTAAATCATGCTGGGGCAGCATGCCAAAAAAATAAAAAGACTACAGGATCATACTTGCATCCAGCGTAAATTTTACTCCTATAACCTTTATTAGCGTAGATTCATTGATTTTTCCCAACTCCCCCCTTCCTCTGCCCATCCCTCCTTTTGGTTAGACTTAGGTCAGAACCTGACAGCTCTTCTTTTAGATAGAGGAGGACAGACTCTAATTTTTAATGTTAAATAATAAAAAAAGTAGTTTAGGTTGATTAAACATGACTAATTTTTTTTTCCCTTCTTCCATTTTATGCCCAGCCTAGAAAACAGTAGTGATGCCAGCAGGGTCATGGGCAGTCCTAGGTGTGCTGGCTGTGGGATTGTAGTAGAGCCGTGTTCTGGAGAGCAGCAAGCAGAGGTTTGCTCTCATACAATCTCTTGGGATGTGTGTGTGAGGGGGTTTGGCTTCCCTGCCCTTCTCGTGGCAGATTTGCATTAGTACTGAGCAGCATTTTCTGTCTTGAATTCCTTCGTGTTGTTTCTCACCATCTCTGTGGGGTCTTGAAGCTGTCAGCAGTAATAATTAGTTATCTTTTAAGGTACCCAAAAAGGGAGAACCTGTGTTGTGGACCGACCCTTGTGTCTTTCCACTCAAGTCCACCAGAAAATGAGTTTGAACACTATCCATAAATGCACCACGTTTGTGTGGCTTTCTATAAAATACAGTTGGTAGATAAAGAAGGCACCAGTAGGTGGCATGGGAGAATTTACAGTGTAGTTCCAGCTGCAATTACGGTGGACTATAAATTGCTAACTTCAATTTTTAAACCACGACAGTGTCTCCCATAATGCCTTTTTGATTCACTGGCACTCCTGGGCACTGCAGGAAGGGGCTTCACCATCCATTGACAAGTTTGACTATGGACAACAAAGCAGAATGCTAGGGCTGGCCCCAACGTAGCTTGTGTTGCACTGGGACATCTCTTGCTGCCCCTCGTTTCTAGTTGACTGTTGTCATGCACGTTTCTGGTCTAGAAGCAGTTGTAGGTGGGATTCATGTTGGTTCTTTGAGCTACAGGTGCTTGACACAGTTGCACAACATAAAACACGGTCAAACAAGATGATCTCCCAGAGGAAAAACAACTGAGGTGGAAACAGGAGGTCCTTGGCTTACCTGAGTTAATGTCACTTGGTTGCCTTGGGTTAAGGTTCACTAACCTAGAGATGGGCTTCTGGCTTAAACCCACTGGTAGCCCAGAGGCTTTGTCCATGAAAACAAGGCACAATCAGCAGAGAAGCATTTTATTGCTTCATTTCTTCCCACTAAGATCAAACAAACAAAATATTTGAAAGCTAGCAATCTTTGTGTCTTAGTTGTTCACTAGTACTTACTAGTGTTAATAGTTGCTAGTCGTGGTTCCTGTGGTGGGACTCATTCAGAAATGAAACAAGAAGTGTGTTCCTGACCCCAAAGCACAAAGAGATTAAATGTAGGATAAGAACCAGAGGTGATTCACTGGGGAAGAAACAGTGAATAAGCAAAGTTCAATGATGTTATGGCTAAACACACGATTTTCAGAGATCACTGAACATCTACTGAGCAGGCAGCTCTTTTTAACATAGCTAAAGTAGAGTCTAGAAGTGTTTAGCCACTTTCTGAATTCAGTTGTGTATTAGTCCCTTATTGTTCTCCAGGTCTCAGTGCTACCAGTGTATTTCCCCATACAGGCTTGATAGGAGCATTCAGGTTAAGGAGGGTGTGAGATGGGGTAAGCAGTGCAGCTCGCTCAGCATTCTGGGCTGCCTAAAAGAAAAATATTCAGAAACAAACCAGGGGCTCCTCAGTCACTGATGGTTTGCATTGGCCTGTGTAGTCCTTGAAACAGATACATTCCAGATCCTTGTGCAAACAGATCAAATTGTGGCTGAATTCTGAAGGGGGCTTCTCATTTTAAAATGTACAATGACCAATAGTTTGCAAATATTTCTGGGTCAATTCATTGACAGGGACAAAAAGAGGTACAGTGCTTTTTGAGGAGGGAGGGGAGAAATGGTGAGACCTCTCCCTTGGTTAGCAAATGGTAGATGGCAGAAATAGTCAATCTGCATGGGGTTAATGTACTGGTTGTTTATAGTGGTTAAGAAAAGAGTGTTTCTTACAGGAATTACAGTATTAATCAGAAAAGAAAAATGGCAATCAGGAAAGCTAATGACATTCCAGTTGATTTGATTATAACATTGAGATTGTTTAGAACTGTCATTTCTAATTTTGTTAGAAGAAATAACACGAGTTGGATCCATAGCTTAGTGATCTAGAAAGAATATTTGAGACATCAAGGAGAAAACGCTCAGGCCATTAGAGATGCTCTGCATTTAATGCATGTTTGGGAAGGGGAAATGGATTGCCCCTCCTTCATGCTAAATTAGCATAGAGGGACTTGGACTGTCTTGACCTTTTCTTAACCTTGTATACTCGAGTTTTGGAATGAATTTGCAGGGTTTACCCTGTGAGGGAGGAACAATAAATGGCTGGCTTGGGAGGAAAAGGGGAATATTTATAAAAGTCAAAATGGTGGCTGGAGATCAAATGTGATGTGGCTGTTTTCCGCTCTGACTTGGTTCACCTTTGTTAAGTCACATCAGGTGTTCAAGCACTTTATTCACTGAAAAGCCCCCAAATGCAACAAATTTGTCCCTCAGCCTTGAGAGATTTAGGAATGTTTTGAGGTACTCTTGTCCTGTTGAAGACAATATATCATATGAAGAAAACCCTACAGTTACCCAAAATATTAAGTTTAAAATGAGACCTTTTGGTGTTAATGGATTTTTAAATTATGTTAGGTTTTTGCTTTTGTCCTTCTTGGCATGCCAAGGCAGCAGGAGTCCCCACAGGGACTACTGTTTGTCTAATATGAGCCGTCTAATTGGCACTGAGGTCTCTGATTGTTTTGGGATGCAGACCAATGTGGCCATACTGACAGAAGTTCAGAAAACTTTGTGGGCATCCTTTTGTGGAGGTGGAGCTGTTGCCTTGGCAGCAAGGCTCAAAAGAGGAAAAAAGGTGAAGGTAGAGCTGTTGTTTCTGTAGAGGAAAAGCAGCGTTTTGCACAGTGCAGGGTCCCATGCACCTCCAAATGCTTGTGACCCATTTTGCTACCTGTGAGATCCAGACCTCCCAGACCCCACTCTCACGTTAATGTGGAAATCTCCGTGGACTGACTGGAGTTTTGAAGCTCTTTGCTCGTATCCTGCCTCTCTGTGCCCTTCTTGCAGTGTAATCCCACAGCCTGGCAAGCTCCACAATAAGTGCAGATAGATGAGTGTGTGTACATCTCCATTAACATGACTGTGCAGGCTAATGATGGGGACCTCCCGCTGCTCTCCGCTTGTTTTCTGTTGATTGTTATGTAATGTTCGGCAGCGGGAGGTAAATTCCTCTCCAATTTTGAGGCCCGTTGCAGCATGCAAACCCCACTGTGAGAAGTCACGGTGATTGAGCTCTCGAATCAAGTCCCATGCTGATAACTATAAATCAGTCCTATTATACACTCCGCCCGACAGCCGGAAACCTTCCGCACTGCCTGTGGCACAGCGGAGGCTTGGAGCTGCACTGGAGTTTGTTTTGTAACTGCGAGCACTTGTGCCTTTGAAAGCCTCTGATTGAAATTTGGTGGGATGTTTTCGCTCCTTCAGATAAAGGCCCGAGGCTGCTCCGGGTGCTCAAGGTCAAGCTGATGCTCAGGGTGTGCCTTTGAAATCTTGCTCCTGCTCTGCATGCTGGGCTGTGGGGGTGCAGGGATTGGAGTGTGGGAGCTGTTTTGGTGGTGGAGTTTGCTCCAGCTGCTCTTCAGTCATCTTTCCAGGCAGGGTCTACAGCCTGGAGATGTTCTGAATAAGCTGTGTTCTGCACTTTAGTAAGGATAAAGTGAAGTTTGTGGGGTTACGGAGTACTTACAGTGGGGCAGTTTGGGCGAGCTTGTCGATGTGTAAAGGCAGGAGAGAATGCCAGGGGCCTTCCCAAGCCCTCTTAGCACAGGCTGTAGAATCCTTTTGCGAGTCCAGCAAATCTGGAAGTTATTAATGTTACTGCTCCTTCCTCCAGTGCAATGAGTTGGGTTAAGGCTGAATGGGCATGGGGCAATAAAACAGTTTGAAACAGCTGAGCTGGGTTATTGCACGATTTATTGGGTGAAATTCCATGGTCTTTGGTTATGTCTGGACAGAACTTAGTTGTTTCTAGGGCTATTTCCATAGATTTCAAACCTTCCATCTTCTTAAGGCTGGTTTTCACTCATTCCTTGTCTCAGTTTTTTGTCAGTGTTCACGGAATAAAAGCATACAAACTGTTTCAGTGCAGTGTGTGGAAAAGAGGTATTTCTGTGAGTTTCAAAACTTCTGGGTGTCAAGCTGCCTTCTGCAAGCACGTGGGAAGCAGGAGGATTTCCACTGACTATGCCCTGTTCTTTTAAATGCTAGGAAGAAAATCTTAACAGAATGTAAGCATTTAATTTCTAATATTGCAGTTATTATCTTCAGTAGTAGACAACTCTTTGACTGTTGTTATGAATACAAAGCAACTCAACATCTCTCTGTGGCCAGGCTGAGCAGGTGCATGAACTTAACACAACTTGAGCTGCCCAACCTGATCTCTTAGTTCCTGCAGTAATCTCACACATGCAGGTACAGAGCTCCCAGGTTCAACTGTTAATGCTGCAGCCTGATGCTGCAACTATTTTTGGCTTTGTGGCGCTTAGAGAGGGGTTTTTAACTCAGGAAGGATGGAATGTACAGTTAAAAAGCAAGGCAGAAGAGATATTTGCCCTTTGGGAAGCAGCATTTCCTTGTGTGCCATTGGCTTGGAGTTCTTGTGTTTTTCCCACTTCACTTTGTACTGCTGAACCTTGCAAGGTTGTTACAAAGCTTAATTAATTTATAGAGTACCTTGAAAATGTATGGCCAGAACCTCAGCTGGTGTAGTCTGGCATGACTCTGTTGGACTGAGCAGACCCATGCTGGTGTATAAAACCTGGGAATTTGGCTTGTGAGTGCCCTTGCTAAGTTGCATTTTGTGCCCAGGACAAGCCCTAGTGAAGGTTATATTCAGCTCCCTTACAAGAGGAGCTGGCCACAGAGTAGATCCAAATAGTTGAGTGACAGGCCCCCAGTATAAAATTTGTGGTTTATCCCTGTTTAATAGTCAAAGATTAGCAAGCATCCAGGTGGAGATATATGGTCTAGTCAGCATCTGATGGGCAAATGATGAATGGGAGCTTGAGAGAGGCTTCAGATTAGCCTCACATGCATAAATATCACACGTCGGTGACAAGGACACTGGAGGTCACTGAATTGTATTTGTGCTCATTCATGGCCTTTATAAACTCTGTGCTAGTGGAGTGTGTTCCCTCCAGGACAAAGGGAAGCATGGTCAGATGTCATTGTAGCTGGAAACCTTGTAATATGTGTTAGATCTGTGGAGTGCATGGTGTACAAATAGGTATTTAAAATATTTATGTGGTCCCATTATTCCCTTTCCCTTTTCATGTTCCTTTCAACTCTTTCCCTACTTCACATTAGTTTTAGTAAATTCTTACTTCTTGAAGTTAGAGGGGAAAAAGGCTGTCAGATCATTCTGAGTTCCCTTTTACAAATGCAAATAAACTCACTTTATAGTGCATTTTCTAGTCTAATTGCAGATTACACACCCAAACCTTACTTAAGAAGACTTGTGAAATGAATGTTGTAGTCTTGAATGTATTTTAACTTTCAACAGTATCAGCTAATGAAAACAGCAGTCAAGCAATGATGAAACTTCAGCTATTAGAAAGCCCAAACCTGAAAAATTAAGGCTGACTCATTCAGATGAGACAATCTGACTTAAGTGAACTCCTTTAGTTTCTAACATTAAGTGTTAGTGTTAGCTTTAGAGTTAACAGTGTTAACTCTAAAGGCTGGGAGGATGTTAGTAATTACTAATGATAACTAAGTTGTCATCTTTGGGGTACTGGGAGAGAAGATTTGATTAGCAGACAGGCCCAGGGTATACTTAACTCCTAGCCCTGTCCTTACTTTAGGACATGTGGATAATTGAAACAGCTCCACTCTGACTGATCTCCAGCTTCATTAATTTGGCTGTCATTGTGTAAGCTGTTGTCAATTAGCGCTGGGGTTTTCAGTGTTTATTTCAGAAGCATAAGAATAACAATAAAAGCAAGTGCTGGCCCATGAAGCATTTGGAAGTGCTGGGAGAAGCCCCAGTTGTCGTATTCTGTTCTTCTTTGATGTTAAGAGATGCAGAGAGCGTGCACATTTGCTGTTCTCCGAGGTAGAGGGCATACTGAGTTTGTATGGCTTTGTCCCTAATCCCCAGAAATTGGTGTCACTTGTTTTATCTCGGGATTTTGAGAGAATTGGCGCTGAAAGTTGGCCTAATGGAGCCAATAATTACACCTTGGTGTGAACTGAGCCCAAAATCTTCTGGAAAATTCATCAACCCTGTCCTCAGCACCTGAGGTGGCATCAAGCCTTGGGGAAGAGCTACAAGAGGAAACCTCAGCTGAGCTGAGGACTGGCTGGGATGGAAAAGGGACCTTCAGCTCCCTCTGTGGGAGAGTGGCCTGGGAGGAGGCCAGCAAAGGAGTGAGCTGCTGCCTGTTTGCCTCCGAGCAGCAAGGCAGGGCTGGCAAAATGCAGCTGCCAGATTTGGCTGACCTCAACCAACCTAGGCTTGCCTGAGGCCGTCTGCAGCTGGAATATCTGCTCTCTCAGCACACTTATGGAGCTGCAGGAGGGCAGAGGATTGGGCAAGGAGACACTGAAAATGTAGGACGTATGAAATGGTGAATCGTGCTACTACCCAGCAGATATTTTGAAGTCCTGATAATTTGAAAGTGGAGGCAAAATTGCTCAAGCTCTGGTGAACGAAAAGAAGAATTGGATGTTGAAAGGAGCCGATTCATCATGAGGAGAGCGAGGAGGCTCTGCTGGACCCTCTGCATGGCAGTGAGGGGGCGATGCTGTGACCTGCTGTCCCCACTCACGGGACGAGCAGAGCTCAGTGTTAGCGCAGCCTGGCCCAGCGCTGGGATGGCATCGCCTTCCTCCTCTCCGTCTCAGCTCGGGGTTGTACAAAACATTCCCAGTGTAGCTGCTCTGTTTCAGCCCCTCAGGCTCAGGCAAGTCTGTCTGAATCTAACGGATTACTGTAGTACAAATTGTATTGGCACTAATCCTAGGTAGGGTTGGGTGCAGTGTGTGTGCTGGAAAGGCTCGTGCGGCACGCAGTCAGTGGCTCTAATAAACCCATTGCATATTTCTATGGAAATAGGAGCACGCTGTTGTTCTGCAAGGAGGAAAATATATTAATATTTTACTGCAATGACATCTTGTAAATATTACAAGCATTTGTCATGGTTTTTCTGAGCACATTTTGCAGCAGTAGGAAGAACAATATTTGAATGAAAACACGCTTTTGGTTGGAAACATCACTGGGTATTAATATCCAGGCTTTTTCTATTTTTTTTTTTTTTAAGGGGGGGTATGCGTGGAGGCGTATTTCCCTTTGAATTAATTTCTGTTTTGCTGTCTCTTTTGCAATACTGTCTGGAGTGCACAGAGTGGTCCTGAAAGAGGGAATGCCTGTTAACAGCATTTCAGTATCGTTGGGTTAACCTGTAATTGATCAGTTTATCATCAGTATTCAAGTAAACATATTAAATATTGATATGTGGATGAGGTAGGACCCAACTTTTTTGAAGAAAAGAGTGGTGTACCTGAAAAAATAGATATATATTTATTTTCTTGTTGTTTTTCCTGGATCAGACAGCTGAGACCCTTTATACTAAATCATAAAGCCAAAATGGAGATACTTTGAATATTCATAGTTACAATCAACCCATATCAACATGGTTTTATTTCTGGACTTGGGAGATTTGAGTTTGTCACAGGCTTATATTGTCACAGATTTGTATTGTCAAGGATGTTGAAGGAGCTTGAAACTGCCAAGTCAGCTTTAGGTGCCAGGGCCACCCAACACAGGTGGGAGAGCAAACAGATTTTCTTTGAGAGCAATGCTGGAGGTGGTGCCCGGCAGTGGGCAAGGGCTGCCTGCAGAAATGTCCCACCTACTACTTTCTGCTTTCCCTCTGAATCATTTCCCAGTGAAAGGTGGGTGACCAGTTTGTGTTTTCAAGTGATTACATCAGCTAGTTCTGAGGCATTATATGCTTGTGATGTTCAGGCAAGGTTTCCGACAGCACTGACTTTTTTGTGCCCAGGAATGGTTTTACACAGACTGCGTGGCAGGAAGGAGGGAAACCTCTTACTCTGAAAGGGATTCCTTAAAGGTATTCCTAATTCTGCCTCATAGGCAGCACCAATCAAAAAGGCAAACCTTTCATCAAATTTAATAACCAAACATCCTTTGATGTATAGCTATCACTGCAGGATGATGTCATGAACATTCCTTAATTTGGAATGTAAATTTATGGTAAAATGCAAGCTTTTAAAATCGGAGGCCTTTTGGTTGAACAGAGTATGGAGATACATGGCTTGATTCGTATTTTACTTCTAGCTGTAGAGAATAACTCCCGTGGCGGTCTGGGGTTTAAAGATGCAGAGGATGCTGCAAGAAGATATTTGAAGATAAAACACAAGCTTGTTGCAAACTTTGGTAGAGCTCCACTTGAATTCAGTTCTGTCAAATCAGAATAATTTGCTAAATTATCTTTGTTCTCATGACATTGCAGTTTGAAAGCAAAGCACAAAGATTTATTTGTGATTTTTTGAGTGAAACATTCTTGATTTTTCTTTCGAAACTACATTCTGGTTTTACTTTCACTCTTTTTCATTAAGTGTTAGAGTAGACTACATTGGAATCACAATCAGTTAAGGTTTGCTTTTGTTTTAAACACACAGAAAACTTAGCCTAATTTTATTTATTTATTTTAGCTTAGCTCTATCTGGAACAGAGCCAAGTTTGGGCATTGCAAAATTGAGCTGCCTTTTGTTTGGCACAATTCTTGATGGGTTGGTCAGGTCCACGATAGTCTAAATATTGGTGTAATGCATTTTATGCACCATCCAACATACAGAATAATGCTATTACGTTGTGAGCTCAAGGCTATTAAGTCTGTTGAACTTGAGGTATAGCAGCTTCCCTCAGCAGCTGAAATGAACTTGGCATCACACCAGTTCCTGCGGAAATTATAAGAATGTGCAGGACCCTTGTGCTTCAGACCTGTGGATCAGAACAGAAGGTCACCACTCATTTACATTGCGGGTGAAAAGGCACTTCAGGAAGCACAAAAACTCTCAAAAGTTGCCATCTCCACCCTTCCAGCTGGAAAAAAAAACCACCTTTTTTTGAAAGGTCTCCATGCTGAATGTTCTCTGGCTGCATTTCAAAAGCAGGAAAGCAGTCCTGTCTAGAGGAAAACCCTAAATAATGAAGATTTTGTCAGCAAAGTGATATAGGCCGGGGGAAGCTAAGGGTCAATCAAAAGTGAAAAATATAATGATTAATACAAGAAAGAAATGTATGTTTTTTCAGACATAAAATAGATTATATTTGGTTCTTTAAACTGTGATTAGGACAGAACATAGCTTACACTATTGCTTATTGCTGGATTTGGTTTCAGTATCTGTGTGCAGGAAAACTTTTTGAATACAAAAGTTTTTCTCAGTGCTAACTGTTAAGACTCATATTCTGTGTGTGCACATTACAGATCGGTTCCTAATTATCTGCAACAGATCTCTCCACCTAAATAACTGGGGAAATTCCACTTATGGTAGTGAAGATAAATAGCAGGAAGATGCAAACTCCATTGCCCCAGAAGGACGGTGCTGTTCATAACGTGTGTGTCTTTGCTGTCAGAATCCAGCATCTTCTTGAAACCTCTTCAGGTACTTTAATGAGGGTGTGCCCAAATAAAAATCCTCCTTTTTCCAGTTTCAGAGCAGGACTGGTTTGGGGCCCAGACAGTGTTACCACTCGTATCTGGCTGTGTCTCCTCATTGCATGGATTTGAGACTGAGCCTGGCGCTGGCTCACAACTGGAGCTGTATCTCAAGCTCTGGGCCACGCACTGCATGGCTGTAGAAATGTGCCTGCTCAATTCAAAGCTGGATTTGTCTTTATTGTTTTGGCGACAACGGTTTTCTATAGTTCTAAAAAGTGAGGGGTTTTTTTTGCAAGTGGAACAGGTATATATATAATGTTCTAGCTCATTTGTCTGAATTTAAACTATGCATTATATAAGTGAAATTATGTTGTATTTCCCCAAGTTACTTGAAATAGGAATGGAAAATTTAGGTCTTCTCTTAGTGCTAATATGTAACATTTCCTGTGCTTAAATGAGTTGTCTTGATATCTGGAGAGCAAAGAGTTGATAGTAGTACTAAATTCAGGAAAGCAAAACATAGCAGGGTCTGTTCTTCAGAAGAATTGAAGGGATGTGGAGCTGTAAAAAAAAGTCAGCCTGGTGAAGAGCCTCCCAAGCCTGGAGCACTGAACTGTACTGACTCAACTGTTTTGATGCTGGCTTAAGGAATCATTAAACTGCTAAAAGCAGTTGAGAAAAAGTAAAAAATGTTAATATTCCCCCCCACACACACTTGAAACTAATAAAATACCAACTCCCAAAGCTGTGAGGTAGGTGAGTTAGGTGCCTATTTTGGTGCCTACTGAGAAGAATGGGAATTTTTTGCTTTCTCTCAAGAGGCCCAGCCAAAGTCCTCATGGGTGGGATTCATCTGAACTCCAGACTGTGCCTTGGAGCTCCGTGCTGACCTCCAGTGTGAAGCACTGTGAAACAGGCACTCCTGGAATGGGGTTTACTCTGTCCTCAATAGAAGGAAATAACTGCTCTGAAAACACCATTTTTCCCTACTGAACATGAAAGGAAACTTAATATTGTACCTGCATGTAGGTGTTCCTATTTTATTTGTTTCAGTTAGATGAGATGAATCCTCTGCTCAGCAGTTGGATCAAGATTTCAATGGAAAGTGGGGATGGGACATAGCAAAGAGACTGGAGGCCCTTATGGCTTGGGCACCAGGTTGTACGTGTGTCTCCTGATTTCCTTCACGTATTTTATGTGAGTGTTGTTTTTGAGGAGTAATATGGAGCAAAACCTGGTAGGATTTGCCACCAGGGGCTCCTTCAGGGAGTGCCCAAGCACATCTGACTTGTACCTAAGGCTGATCCTGTTGACTCAGTTGAGCTGCACGTGCATAAATTGTGGTTTAGAACTTGCTCCCAATGCAGAGGCAGGGATCAGTATTTCAGGTGCCGAACTTTCCTTTGAAATCCCTACAAGAAGGATGCATGCAATTAAACCAAGCTGAGACAGATCACAAACCTGTGCACTATCTTTGAATTACCTTTGTTTTATTCAACTCCCCAAGGCAGTGTAACCAAAGCCTTTTAAAATATCATCAGACAATTCTTTAAATAGTCTGATTTTTCCACCTCCCAACAAAAGGAAAAAGGATAACTTTGAAATGCAGAATTTTGAAGATGCCTGTCTCCCTCTCCTATTCCAAAGGAAAGAATAAAGGGGAACATAGAGGCTTTTTGTCAATTGCCCCTTATTGAATCATTGCTGCTTTTGTAGAACCCACGTAAGTACAGTCCAGGTCCTTTGCAGGTAGAGACGTGGTGCTAAAAGGATTAACATTTTAAATATGAAGGTCAGTCTCTTCTACCTTCTGGCTATGAACTAGAGCTGGTGTTCAATTCCTTGTTAGGAGGGAAAAACTGACTGGACAGAAAGAGTTATCTGTCTCAAATTATCACACAAATTTCTTTCTTTAAAGTTTGAGTTTCATTCTAAAAGCATTCACTGGTCTCTCGTTTCACTGGAGCCCTGTACAAGTGCTCTCGTGAGCCAGTGCTGCAGGATCCAGTTGTTCTCAGCTGTAATAAAGCTGAAAGGAAGATGGACACCTTCTCTTGTGTGTATTGCTGGCAGCGTGCTCGTGGGTGTAGGCAACGTGCTGGGAGCAATGCCTGCACTACAGGAAGCTTTATTTATTGCCAGTGCTGGAACTAGAACCAAGCCTTCCTAAAGGTGACTGATTTTTCTGTCTTTAATACGTGATACTTCAACTGAACAGTTGTGACGTTAAGAGTGTGCTTTGCTAAACTGGGGCCTTGTTTCTGGAGAGGGAACTATTCCTAAGCTTTTGGTATGTGAAGAGCATTTCCCATTAGATCATAAATTATTTACGTTCAGGTCTAGTGAAATCCCCTCTGATTTAGAGTGATGTATGGGAGAGTCAGACCTATAAACTTGGTTTGAATAATTCTTCTGGTAGATCTGGAAATATTTAAACTCTTTTTTTTTTTTTAATAGTACTGTAAATTTAAAGAATTTAATTTTTAAAAAACTTGTTCCTGGTACTCTATCATATAACTTGACTGTCAGGGGTTGGACCTATAAGCACCATGGCAACATTTGCACGGTACGTGTCATCATCTGAGATGGATCAGTTTGGCATGGATCTTGTATCAAGCCACAAAGAAATTCCGGGGGGACAGAGCCAAGTGATGGCTTTGGCACAGTCAAAGTACAACCTGGATGCACGACTGTGAGGACAGGGCCATTTGTCATTAATTCATTCCAGCCTGTATTGTTTGGCTCCATCCTGTCAAGTGTTGTGGCTGTAATATCTTCTAGAGCAAAGGGTTTTCTCTCAGCCTCAGTTTCTCCCAAATGAAATGGCCACGTCCTTGACCTCACCATTATGGAGCTCTGAAAATGTTAGAAGGAAAACGTTGCACCCTGAAACAAACTTGCACAACCCCTCAGAGTCCCGAGCACTAACAGGAGGTGTGCTGGGCCATTACCAGCCTTTGGAATTCCTTCCTCCAGTCCCTCAGAGATGGATGTCACGCCTTTGGAAGGAGGCAGCACTGCCTCTCCCAGGCTGTTGGCTGAACCCCGGCACAGACATACAGGATGGGAGGTGTCAGGTTGGAGAACTTGAAAAGAAGTGGGAATGAAAGGTGCTGTGGTTTGCTCCTGTGTGCACACATGGATCAGTCCTGGTGCGTTTTGAGGGCGTGTAGAGCTCTGTAGCTTCCAGATTATGTGCGGTGTCAGGGCTATGCCAAGAGTCAAAATAGGCTTTTCTGCTTGGAAACCATCCCAATGTGGCAATACCAACATAAGGAGATGAATAATACAGTAATTCTTTATCTTGACGGCTGAAAGGGAATTGTAAATAAAGACAGAAGTGGGAATTCATGTAGAGATATCAAATCTAACTCACTAGAGCATCAATACCTCAGTTATAGAATAAAGTGATGAAGCAAAGATACTTTTTCATTAAAGATTTCTTTTATCAATGACTATTCCAACAGAAGTTAACAAAAGAAAGTTAGAGAAAGTTCAAAAAATTGTTTTGTGCATCTCTATACAATTCTAAAGCACGTAGGAGAGCTACCTCTGGGTTTTGAACAGTGTTGAGTGACTTTCTATGTGATCTGGATGTTTTGGGAATGTACTTTAGGCTTCTAAATCACTCCAATAGTTTTTAAATCTGTTCTTTCTCTGTGGAGCTAAATAAGACATGAGCTGCACATTCCTTTTTTTCTGGGGGACTTTCCAAGTTTTTACATCTTACAACATTTACTGTAGGACCACGAAGAAGTAGAGAAGGCTGCAGGGGCCTCAAAAGAGCCAGATAATTTGCAATCTTTTTTTTCTGAGCAGTGTTTTGCTATGACCTTTCACCAGGTTTTGTATGGCTGATCAATAAATGGTGTTCCCCCTTCACTTAAGGGCAGAGAGTTGCCTTACCCAGGACCTGGCCATCTGCTCTCTGCTTTGGCTTCTCTTCCCAGTATGGTGGCAGGAAGGCAGGTGCACTGAACTTCTCCAGTGAAGAAGCAGAGGATGCTGCAGCATAAAATTTCCCCTTGACCCACCTTTCCGATGCCCAAGTTCGGACCTGTGCTGCTTCACATCCTCCCAATGACACAGATGGCAGGATAGAGCCAATCGGAAGCACTTGATAACAAAATGGCAATTCATTTTGCAATTCCTTCAGCATTCATGCTAACAATACTGGTCCTGATGGGCTCCTTGGGTATGAATGTAGCTTTCAATATGCAATTCCACAGGAATTACACCACTGCTCGGCTCTCATTAGGTCTGCTTTATTGTAAAATGTTGCTGAGAAATCCTCCCATTACTGATACAGGACAACTGCTTTGCTTCAAAGAACTGCCTGATTTCCAAAAGCTCCTGTGTGTGTATCTGCAGGGTTTTTTTAATGGTCTCTTTACAGTGCATTATCTCACTTTGTTTATATATTGGACGATAATGTGATGTGTTTAAGTATGTAAATTGCCATAATGTGAGGAAATGAGATGTTAAAAATAGCTATGGAGTGCTGAAGAGAGCAGGGTGGGGTAAGGTGGCCAGTGTGGGAGGAGATGCTTTTGGATCCAAGATTTTACTCTCCATCTTTTTAGAGAAGGTAAATCCTTCCTGAGGTTAAACAAAACATAAAAAAAAAAAGGAAATCTGGTTACAAGGCACCACCTTTGGCAGGTAAAATAGGTTTCATCTGCTTGCTGGGGGGAAAAAAATCTCATGTTTTTAAAAACACCCCATGTCTGCTGGTCTGCAGCAAGGATAACCACTGCCCCTGCCCCCAGCAGCACTCTCTCCTCTCTTTAGAGAAGTAACTGGCATCCATTTTCTCTGTCCACGTGATTTAAGCCAGAAGTTGGCAACCCTCAACTGAACCATGAAGGGAGGCGCTGATTTACCTGCCAGATACCCACATTGTGTCCACTGTTGATAGCACCAAGTAAAAAAGCCCTGGACCTGTGGCTGAACTAATGCAGTGCAGCTTGGAGAGGTTTGTGTACAAGCTCAGCTCCTAACTCTGTTAAACCCCACTTTTAGGGTCTATGGTACACTCTTTCCATCCACTATTTCCAAAAGCTCTGGGCAAAAGCAGTTTTATCAGGGTAATGAGGTGGTTTAAACAACATGATTCTTGTAGAAGAAATTTGAAGAGGACTTAGAAAAGGCAGAGAATTCATTCAACTGTGCTTGGGCAGGTAACAGTTTGACGCCAAATTAGTGAAAACAACAACAAAAATCATTTTTCCAACTCCTGTTTCTGGGCAGCCTGTCCTCACTGCCACAGGAAGTGATGCGACCTTTGATGCCTGTCCAACCCTCATTTCCAGCACCTAAACCCCCAAGTCTGTTGGCTTGACTCAGTCTCACTGATCACTTTCCCTGCAGTTGCCTGTGGAGTCTGAGGAGATTTATTGTCTTTTAGTCATGTGCTGAAGCTCCTCTTCACACAGATGATCTCCAACACTGGTGAAGAAGGTGGCCACCACCCCCACCTCCCTGGCCCTTCCCTCTTTTCCTGGGTTCCTTTATCACATAGCAGGGTAACAAGGGACATGCAGGGCCCAGCAGGAGGGTTGGGCAGTGCTGCCAGACTCTCATACAGAGGCAGCCCCTTTCCAGGCCCCCTCAAACATCACCTTCACCAGTGGGCTCAGAGAGATGCCAGTGGTGGCTGTGAATGTCCCTTAATGCTCTCAGCCATGGGTCTGTGACTGCTGTCTCTGCTGTAGCCTCCCATGATTTCACAGAAGAACAAATCTGTTCCCATAAGAGAGAACCTCCCAGTAGCAGCTTTTGGCAGTGACGTGGTGGTAATTGATAGGTATTCATGCCATGAGGCTGTGTTTGGACTGTTGTGCCCTTGTTTTGGAGCACTGGGGAACATTTGTACCTGGCCTGCAGCCCCACAGGATTGGCATGAGAGCCCTGATCATCAGAACGGGGCCTACTGGCAGTGTGACATTAAAATCAGTTCTAAAGAAGGGTTCTCTGTCGCCTCTTGGGATTTGCCTGTTGCACCAAACCCTGCTCCATCCAGCTGGGAGGAAGCCTGGGGATGAACATGGCAGAGACAGTGAGGTCCCCGTGTCCCACTGCTGGACTGCTGATTACCATATTAATGTGCAGTGTCCCAACTGAGTGCTGGGCAAAGGACAGTACATCTTTAATTGGAAATATAAAGGACTGCTCATGGCCCAGCTTGAACTGGGAGGATTTATGTCTCTCCCCCTAGGTGGGATTGAAGGGAATGGGATGATTCACTGAGCGGTGTGCACGTCTTCTGATTTACTGCCCATCATTTACATTCCACTAAAGTCAATCAGTGCAGAAGGTCATTCCCAACCTGAATTTTTTCACATTAAATCTTTTCTGTCCCAGGCTTACAGTAAGGCCAGGAAAGACTCTTGGCAACCCAAGCTGGCTTTGAGGTTGTTAATTTTAATTCTCCGACTGGGGAGAAAGGAGATTGTAAAAACAAAAGAAAACCAGAAAATCCTTGTGTGTCCATTGATGGAGTCTGTACACGTGATAAACTCAGCAGACTCAACAAATGGCTGGTTCCCTTCTGTTAAATCTGTACTTGCATATTTGTCATGATGCTGATTAATTTCTTATGCTCTAGGTCAGCAGAGATAGTTCTGCCAACCCTGCCTGAGTTGTGTATTTGGTTGTTTGCCTGAAAGTCTAGAAGTGGTGGGAAGTATCTAAACTTCCCACCCCCCAAATGGTGCTTTGAACAGCAGTAACCTGAACATACTCCTCAGCATACTGCAGCTATTCTAACATTTTCATAATGAATCATCTGCCAATGAGTCATGAATCTACTCGCAGTGTCCTGGCAAATTGTAATGGAAAATGAGGACCAGATTTACGTATTAGATGTGCAGTCTGATTCCCAAATCACAAGTGCAACTCAATCTGCAAGCTTGGAAATGGCTTTCAAATAGTTTTATATGACTAAACACGATGCCTGTTGATTTGGTCATGAAGTCTTCTGACATTGCATGGGTTTTGACAAGTTTATGTTTATCCCTGAATTCTTACTCAAACAATTTATTATAAAATGCTTATGATAGATGGTGTTTGGTTTTGTAAGATTTTGAATAAATAGGAGCTGAATTCATGGAATCATAGGACTATTTAGGTTGGGAAAGATATTTAAGAATTCATCAAGTCCAACCATTTATGCAGCATTACCAAGCTCACCACTTTTCAATACCATCAGGGGTGGTGACTCAACCACTTCACTGGGGAGCCTGTTCCAGTGCTTGAATTGTGATCTGTTGGCTTGATTCTTTTTATAATCTGGCTCTGAACAAATAACACAAAACAATATGAACATCACTCTGCATTAGAAAATGAAATTTCAGTTAAAGTTGAACAATATATAAATAAAAGTACTCTTGTGGTGTAAAAAAGTACTCAATGGTGGACCATTGTTTTAGTAGAAGACCAAGTAATTTGAAACTTAGGCTTTATAATGTAGTTTGTGATATGCAAAGAAGGAATTTTTATTACAAAAAGCCATCTCAACTTCTTCAGCTGTTCTATTCTTTTCAAGTTTTGAAATTTTGAGAAATTATTCATAAAATCAGTGGTTGGTGATTTCTCATTAAAGGAAGCAATCAGGCTGGACGTTCCTCGGCAGCCAAACTGGTCAGTGTGATGGTGTAGAGTCCGTGCTGTGTTCTGCAAAAATACCCTGATGAAGTCATGTAACTCACACACAAAATGCAAGATCGGTAATTGCGTGAAAAATGTAGAACTAAGTAACAGTTTTAAACATAAACTACACCAGGTTTGTGTAGGTTGGTTGGGGTGTGTCTGGTTTATTTAGTAAATGCTATGGTTTATCTTCTATGGGATTATAGAAATATGTGACTTTGAAGAGTATAATTGGCTTTCTTCATTGGGATGTGCTGGTGAAGAGCTCATTGTCCTAATTAGGCAGCCTTCCTGATTGACTCCTGAGAGCAGCTTATTGGTGACCTAAGCCACTTAAACACTTCAGGGGATTATTGCAGCTTAACTGTGTTAGGGTCATCGTAAAGCCTTTACTGACATCTCTAAACTGTTTAGAGCTGCAGAGCTCACCTGCTCATTATAGTGGTACCTGGACAACAAAAAGCCATTCAGTAGACCCTGCTGTAAGAGCAAATCAGGAAACGTGGCGTTACCTACGAGAGCAGGTTGCTTTTTGAAATGGTGTATCTGCACTGCAACATCAATGAGAAGTCTCAGAGATGGCCTTGTGTGTCTCGTAATCAAAAACTGAGTCAAAGTGCTCTTGGTCCAAGTTCCATCTGATGTTTGTTACATGATGTTGCAGCTGCTCCACAGAAGCATCTCTGCTTCTTCTGTTAGACTGGCTGCGGTATCCTGACCTCACAGCTTTCTCTGGAACCATCTCTGGGTTTGTGACAGCAGCTGAAATGTGTTGAAGCTTGTGCAAAAATGGACTGTGTGATTTCTTAAAGTCTCTACCCAACTGCTCAAATTCCGAGCATCTCTTAACAGCAGCAATAAAGGTGACGTTTCTCCACAACCACTGACAATCTTTTTTTATTGGGATTTGTATAGGGAATTTTTAGTTTTCCTTAAAGGATTTCATGGTGGTGGGATAAGGGTCTCTTGGGCTTGGAGGGAGGATTGTAGAGACTGCAGACCACGTCTACCCATGGGTGAGGTTCCTGAGGGTCCCCCTCCAGGCCTTGTTCTCAGCTGCCTGTTCCACCTTTATGTGGCATTCAGGATATTCTCAAGGTCTTAGCAGATCACTGATAATTAAACTTCCCTGGCCTAACTTTATGCATATTTTATATATGAAATTGAACTATTTGTACTTTTTTAATGCGAGTATAATTATGTGTCTTGGCTGTGGGAAGGGTTGCCCTTTTTCTCTCTTCTGTGCAGGGATTATTCACATTTGCATAGAATCTTCTAGTGAAGTAAAAGCTAATTCATCAGGCCAGTGTTATGTGCTGCACTAATGCAATTTGTCTCTTTGAGGGGACTGAAGACAAGACTGTTCTTGTTGCTGGGGGTCACTAGAGATCTTGTAGAGTTAGCACAAAAATCTATTCAGAACAAAACTCAAACCTAGATTTTATTTCATTTTTATCCCCCCAGATTGCCTATGACTATCTAGTTTTTATTTACAAAATAAAATAAACAAATCCCACTGCCTGGTGTTTACACGATACACAGAGTGCCTGGGTCCTGCTGGCCTAAGCATAATTATAACCAAGCCATGCTTGTGTTTTGTCTATTTTGAGCCCAATCTGTTTTTGTCAGGGCCTGTGCTCTCTCATTTATTTGTACACATAAAAATGCTATTGCACAGTAGTCTTAACTATTTCGGTAGTGATACCCTGTTTCTTTTCCATACAATTTTTTCTACAGACCACCCTGGTCCAGGTTTCATCAGTTTCTTTGCAGAAGACATAAATATTATTTTGTAATTACACATAACCATGGTTTTAAAGCTTTTAGTCTGTTTGGATAATGACAGTAACCTGGGCCAATCCACATTCTAGATGGTTTTTTGACATCTTTGTATGTGAAAGATGAGAGAAATATAAAATAAAGATTATGAAATATCAAAACTGGAAGGTAAAGTAGTAAAAGGAATCTTAAACTTTTATGTCAATGAAACTCTAATGCTAATTTATTTTTCAACCTATTGTAATAAACCTATATAAAGAATTTGAAAGTGAAAGCAGATCAGCAGAGCAGCTGCCTGTAATTTACCTAAGCTCAGGTATATAGAGAATACAAATCCTTTGGTGTTTTTGAAAGCTGTAAAATTATTAACACACGTTAGCCTTTCCTGTCAAAACTAAGTAGTTATGGTTGCAGTTTCTATTTTTGCTCTTGTGCTGTGTTTTGTTTTGATTCTGTGCCAATGGGCTTCCAAAAATCTGGAAGTGTTGTAGTGATCTTCATTATTTGGTAATTTCTGCTGCATAAATATACTCACATCTTTCACCCACAGTAAAATTAATGCAGCTGAAGGACTGAAAAGACAAATTAGAAAACAGATTTTCTCCAGGATGAATGTGGAGGTGCTGAAGGCATTTTCAATCTCACTTATTTTCTTTGCATGGCTGTGGTGCTGCAAGTGTCTCATGGTCACTTGGCTAAAGGGTTGGAGTGGATTAAAGTCCTGATGTCAGCCGGGAATGGTGACTTCAGGCCCCAAATGGCTGTGCCCAAATGCTGATGACCCCTTGGCTCTGCACACATCAGGAACCACAGAGACAGTGGCCCATCCACAGTAATTATGAAGGACGTTATCACAAATCCCTTCTAGAAAATTGTTTCTCCAATGATTTACTCTACAGAGCAAACCAAAAGGGAAATTTCCATGAAGTATGCATTCACGTGAGAACTATTATTTGATCCTGAAATGCTTCATAATGTCAACTTTTGGCTACTTTTTTAAGGAGAAAAGTGTAATCTTTAAGAATCAGTGTTAATTCACCATTATTAACGTGATCCCCCTTTTAGGATGATTCTGGAATAAAGAACCTCCTTTTCTCCTCATCAGAAGTGCGAAGTGTGTATAAAGTGAGCTATTTTGGGGTTGGCTATGGATTAAAATTCAGAAGGGTGGTTATTAGCTTTTGATATTTTCTTGGAAGTTGATGCTGTTCTTCCCCATTCCCCTTCCCTGAAGGTTGTAGAGAGTGCTGTGCTTAGCAGAATAATAAAAATAAAATAAACACCTGCCCTCAGATTGGTTCTATGATTGGTGCCACAGCAAAACAGGGGGGGGAAATCCTATCAAAGTGCTCTTTAATCTGTCAGATGTGCAAGCTTGAGACAAAAAGCAGAAATGTGGTCTCTAGGGTCACCTTATACAAGGTGTCTGTTATGAAACTCAAGTTCTTTTTGAGAAGCACTGGACAGCCATCAGTTCTCAAAGGATTTGTCAGCTCTTCACATGGATGCAAACTTGCAAAAGGTGTTGTGTGAGGATGTCATATGTAGGGAAAGACAGATCCACAACCCTGTGGACCTGTACATCCGTTCTTCACGTCTGCAAAGTGGGAGCAACGACATATTCCTGTTCCATAGAATGGTGGTAGTTTTTGGGACACTTGTAACTCTTTAAGGACAAAAAATTCTCATTAAATGAATTGAAAAAAAGGCAAAATAATTGCAAACATTAATGAGACCAAATATACTTTAAAAGTATTGTTCAGCTAAGAAAGTGCAAATATTTTGCTGTGGAGTGCTGGACCCTGGAATTGCTGTGTAAGAGTGTTAGGTATGTCTTTGGTTTATGGTTCAAGACCACCCTGTGAGCTCCTGGGAAGTGGGGAATGAGTTGCAGAAGTCTCGTTTCTGAAGGCTGTATTATATCTTGCCTTGTCTCTGTGTGGTCACCTATACTTGTCTAAATAGAGTAATGAGCTACATCCCCTTTGCAGAGGGGTAACAGGACAGGATGGAAGCAGCAAAGAGTTGGTCCCACTATGTCCCATTCCAGACAACTCCCAACGTCCTTCTGGCTGTGTCCAGTCCACAAGGACAAGGTTTTCCTTCTTTTGCTTTTCCTGACTTCACTCTCTCGTGTTTCTCCATTTTCTGTGTGCTGCAGCAGACCAGTGTGAACAGCTGTAACCACAGGGAAAGTATAAAGCTGGCTATTACTGTCAGCTGAAATCTCAGATCTGACCACATCGCTTTCCTAGGTATGCAAGGAAATCCACCTCAGGTTTAAACAGAGCTCTAGGGTCAGCATTCCAGTGCCTTCAGCTTGGATATTTCTCAGGGTAAGCCAATTGCATGGGAAGGGCTGTGTTGACTATAGTAGGGAGTGCCAAAAAAGTGCAATTAGACCACCTTACTGGCACAGAAGTAATTGCAGTTTGAGTAATGATTTCTCTTATTGAATTAGAAAAGACACTATTATGGATGTATCCAATCAGGGATAAAGCCTAAGGCAAATGATCTAAAACCAGCATAATTTTTTCCTTGGAATGGGCTCCATTTTTGTTTTGGTACAAGATTTCTTGAGATCAGCTTAGTCCTTTGTGTATCATGCACCTACTGAGTCGTATAGAAAGAACCAGAACTGTTAAGAATCTCCTCCCCAAATTCTCTCTCTCCCTTCTCACATAGGCCCATATCCCTGCCCACTTACAGTTTGTGAATAATCTTTCCTAATGCCGTCTCCACTCTGACAGTAAATGAGTTTGCTGTTTATTCAATTTCTATCAAACAACTTTGGTTCTCTGTGTTTCACCCATCCTCTCTGTTGTTCTCTATTTCTACGTCCTCCTTAAACATGATGAATTACATTTGGCCCTGCCAAGGGGTAAGGTTAATTCACGCCATGCTCCTGTGTGTGCCAGTTAGTTGTCAAACTCTTGAAGCAGAATTGTCCTAGTGATATGTTTCAACTACATGTTCAAATAAAGTCACATGTTCTTGAGTGAGCAACACTGACTCTGTCATAAAGGCTTTTTTGGGTTTTTTTCCACCCTCTCTCTTTTTATTTTTTTTCTTTAGATGGGGACCACTTTATAATTTTATGCAGTGCAGAGAGTAGTGGTGCAAGCACCCAGCAGTCAGCTAGCCCCCTTATTTGAGGGCTGCTTTTCTGTGCACCATTTTGATCCTTTATAGTCTCAGTGCAAACACGTCAAATGGAGAAGAGCCCTTAACAGTGAAAAATCACAGTTCCGATTGGAGCTGAACTGTATAGATCAGCCGTCAGCATCCGGGGAGGATGAGGTGCTGCAGTTCAATAAGCAGTGGAGCTGCACATGACCCTGGCATGGGATGCCCATCCATCACTGGGTGATTGATACGAGACCTAGGGCTACCTTGCAGAGTAAAAGACCCACCGAGTAAAAAGGTTTGCATTCTTTACAGGATAGCTTGGAATAAAAGAGTTGTCCCTGCTGTTTGGAAGCAGCATTTCAGATTATGGTATTGACTTACTATAGAATATCCAAGGGATGAGAGATCCCTGCATGAGCCTTCCTAGACAGCAGCTTTAAGCCGTGTATTTCCTGAGTTTGAAGTTAAAATTTGAAATCATGTTTGTAGATATTGTTTGATGTCGCTCTCCTTGGCTCATCTTATCTTTGACTAAAGGACCTGGCAATATGGTGAAAAATGTAAAAGATGAGAGTACAAAAGCAGCATGGTGGTCTCTTGGTGTGGAGAAAACAGAATCTGATGGATCTGATTATGGAGAACTTTTGACTGAAATGCAGTAAAAACATGAAGGGTGGACAGCCTGGTAAGGAGTGCAAGTCTAGGGACATAAATTCTCAACTTGGCCAGCGGGGCAGGCATTTTCTCTACAAAATATGCAAAAGAACAATGTATTTCTTTAGATTTCATCCCCTTGTTGACTGCAGAATTTAAAGCAATAAAATACCCAGGGGGGCAAAATCTGTGCATGTTTGTATCTTTCCAATGTGATTCAAGTCAAAATGCCAGTTTTTGCTTCATGTTGTAGATAATGAAAACAGTGATGTGTATGTGTGCATGTGTCTAGTTACATCTAATTATATCTCTAAATACAATGGGCTAAATTAGTCACTGATGGAGATATGCCTCTTCTTGGGCTTGGAATTTTGTTCTTGGAATTAAGTGGCCAATGTAATGCTTTTGCCAAACCTATTTCCTGTCCTACCAAAACTCTGGGGGGCCCAAGTGTTTTGCTGTGAAGATCAAACAGAGGTGCATTGCCAGAAAAGACATCATGGGAGGTTAATATTTGTGGGAATTAAGGTACATTTCATCCCTTGAGGTCAGAGGGCTGATTTCAAGGTCTTGTCTTGTTTTATTGGCCATAGGATCATGGCTTTGGGCACACTCCTCGTAGATAATAACTAGCAATTATAAACATTTAAACATTGTGGGCATGAGAATTTTTTCTTTTTCTCTTTTTTTTTTATTTTTTTTATTTCCTATATAATTTACTTACCCAGAAAAGCTTAGCTCAAATCTCATTTACCATCTGGAAATCTGTGTGGTCCAGCTCTTCACTGCATGATTGAATCCAAGAATGCAGAAGGTAACAGTAAATTCCTTGAAAGCAGCGTATGCATCACACGGGCAGGGGTACAGTCCTCTTGCAGCCAGGTAAAACTGGTAACCCACCTCTGCGGGCCTTCCTCAAGGAAATTAATTTTCTTTCTCTTGCCAGTTCAGAGAACTTCTAAATTATGAAGCAACTGAATAATTTTGTAAGAGGTATGAGCCTCAGGGTTACTGAGACTCTAGTCTGAACTTCAAGACTTCATGTGATCTCTCCTTTTCTGTCTCTTGGGGGCAACAAAAGCTGCTGGAAACTGGTGCTCTTGTGCAGCCTGAGGAAAAACTTAACTCAGATGTCCTGCGCTTGTTCTGCCATCGTCCTTGATCAAGCCCCTCATGTTGCCCAGTGAGGTGAGGAGGGGGTTCAATGGAACTGGTTGTATTTATCTGTCTCTGTGGCCACGTTAATGAATGGCCAGATCAGCCTGGGTGTGTGGTTCATTCAGTTATGTGAGAGTTTGTTCAGCTGTAGCTTCTAGACTCTTCCTGTTTCCTTGATAAAATCAAGGATAAAACTGGCTTATGCTTTTCCTCTCTGTCCATCTTGTCCTTGCATGACCACGAAAGCTGCAGGAGCAGTTAAAAAGCATAACTTGATATTGATTTATTTATTTTAAAATGTGACCAGGGAAGAGGATGTCCTCTTGTAGTTTATAAAAATATATTAATTAGCAATCTTGACTCATACAGAGTGTGAATAGGAAATTCACCTGTCAGCAAAATTTGAAGGGTGCTTTAAGAACCAGTATGCCTGCAGAATATAAAGGAAAAACAGAGCTTTTCATCATGCTGCTGGGCTGAGGCTGAACTGTGACAGACCT
Organism: Machaerirhynchus nigripectus; assembly: GCA_013397975.1. Lineage (NCBI taxonomy): Eukaryota > Metazoa > Chordata > Aves > Passeriformes > Dicruridae > Machaerirhynchus > Machaerirhynchus nigripectus. Next base: position 1,452,184 of record VZRQ01000967.1, on the reverse strand, counting down.
TCCACTCCCTCCTCCCCTCAGGGTCTCACCCTTCACAAACATAGAGTTTATTGCTTAAAAAAAACCACCCACACAAACCCTCCTGTGAGGGTGCTGTATCTGGAGAGAACTGCCATGGTGACAGAGAGCTCTGGAGCTGCTCCTGCGCAGCTCCTGGATGAAGATCCATCACCAGCTGACTGATATGTGACCCACAGGTACCACATATGTTACCTAATGACCAGTCACTTAATTATAGGCTAGGTGACATGTTTATAAGGGTGAACTTTAGAGTGCTATTAGGGAATGGACAGATGAACTATACCAGTGCCCTCCGGGTAGATTTCACCCAGACTCTTCTGCCTCTGTGGACCCATTACACAGTAATTAGGGTGGTTTTTAAGTAGGATGCAAGGAGTTAAATGACTAACCGTATTATTGCTTCATTTGTCACTGTGGTAAGTGCCGCTTTGGGGGAGGTGGATTGGAAGAAAGTGAGAGAAAGAAAGAAAAGAGAACATCAGGTGTAAAGTCTCTTCTGTCCAAAGTCCACATGTGGAGAGCAAGTTGAAGAAGAAAAGTGTGGATTTTCCAAAGCTAGGACTGGAGAAATCTTTGAGTGATCTGATTTTTTGCTTTAACAATCAAAATGCCCATGAAGTGATGTCAGTTGCGTGGTGGTGTATTGTTATAATGGTGGTTTTGTATTTATAATTTCCTTTATAATCCTAAGAACAAAATCTGTACCTTGTGGACACGTTTTGATTCACTGAGGTCTTTTCAGAATATCTTTTGGGTGTTAATTTTTAGTCTTTCCTATAGAAAGAGGTAGATGAAGACACAGCTAGGATACAGGACTCTCCATCTCCTCTGGGCTGGAACATAATCACATCTTCAAAGCAAGTTGCTTGGCCCTCTGTCCCATGTGCTGGTGGTAGGGTTGTCTGGTGTCTGTCCTCACTGATGTTGTGGCAGCTGCTGCAGTTTTGATTTCTTGTTGGAGTGTGGCAAAACTCCAGCCCTGCCCTTCTCGTGAGCCTTTGATTTAGCAACAGGGTGAGCATGTGCTGGTTTACTGGCTTCTCTCACGCACGCTCAAGTCAAGGACTCAAATATCCACAGTCACAGCCTGTGATTTGCTTCTGGGTTACTGGGGAAGAATTCACCTTCTCTGCAGTCTTTGTGTTGGATGTGTCAGTTTTGGAAAAAATGCTTTTCTAATTAATTGCGTGGGGATTTTGTTGCAGAGGGGAAATGAATGGTCGTCTTCATTAATCTGGGTTTAACGTCCAATTGTTCTTGAAATTTTAAAAGTAGCCTTGAAGCATGGAGTCATGTGAGTCACTTGTTGGTTATAATGCCAGCTGCTTCTTTGCAGTGTTTATACGTGGAGTGGCTGCTTGAGGACAGGTTTTTACCAGTGCCCTCCATTTCCTTTCATTCACTCAGCTGAGTCTCTTTTCAAGCAGGAATAGTTGGAGGAAAAAGCTGCAGGGCAGATTTGCCTTGTTCTTTAGGAGATAATAATTGCTGAAAGGTATCACTAATTGAAGGGAAGGAGATAAGTTTGAACTTCTCAACCTGTGCTTTGCCCCAGCTGGCCGGGAGCCAGTTCTGATCCAGGAGCAGTGGAGGTGGTTTAACCAGTGATGTGTAAGAGCTAATGTGTCCTGCTAGGACAAAAGCAAGTGAGCTGGATGTAAAGATAATTTTTTGTAGAGTTTTATATGCTCCAGTTGATTGATCAAGGGGAACACAGTGATGCCCCTACTGTACCCATGCTGCGATATACCTAATTTTCTTGAAAAGCTGAGGCCTTGGAGGTATTAAATGTTTCATTAAATTGGCCACAATCTTAACTCAATGCAGTGGGGCTCTTGTCTCTTTCAGGACCTTTTAGGATCAGCCTTATGGCAGAGGAAAATGTGATCATCGACACCAAAACCCCTGAAAGTTGGCATTATTTTTTCACTTAATTGTGGCAGTGATTACTGCTAGCATTTAACGGTTTCAGAAACATTTGAAGATTCTTTGCCCTTTACCGCTTCTAATCTTTGTTTATGAAAATGGTAATAGGAAGAAATTAAATGTTAAAAAAAGTTTTAGGAGTTCTTCCCTCCCTCAAAAAAAAAAAAATCCTGGAAACCAAACCATTCAGAAATACATAGCTGAGACCTGCAGATGGAAAACATATGGAGATCTCAACCAGGTTTTGTTCACCAGGACATCAAGGTAGACATGGATTTTCTCCCTCCTCCGCCCTTTAATGTGAAGTTATTAGGTACAGTGTATTTTTCTTTAAATTAAGGCTTTTCAGTCCTTCTAAAGGGGCAGGGATGTACTTAGGAGCTCCAGCTGTTCAAACTATTTGGTGATGACTACCAAAATGTTGTTTTATTTTGACTTACTTTCTTCTTTCCTTGGGGTATTTTGGGGTGGGATTTAGACACCCAACCGTACGTGCCTGCTGCTGTTTTTGTCAGCTGATGCCAGGCTGCCTGGCCTACAGCTTTTACATCAAAGCACCACGAGTTTGCTGTGGGTTCCATTTCATCTGTACATCCCACAGCCCCCCTTTGTCAAGTGGAAATTGTGGATCCTTTATTGGAAAGCAGAGTTTGCCACAAAACATCAGTATGAAGAAGCCAGGCTGTGCATGCCTGGGCTGCCACAGCAGCTGAATGTGCAGCTAGAACATCGAAATTTCAGTTTGTTTAAATAAGTGTAATAGAAACAGTTTAAGGAAGAATGAAATGTACCTCACCTTCCACCTTTTTTTCAGTATAGTTTTATCAGTGCTGTGAGTTTCATGAAGCTCCTGTGTTCAGCTGAGTTCTAAGGACTCAGGTCTGGAATGATGAACCTCGGCAGCTCAGCTTTATGGAGAGGTGGTTTTGCAACCACCTTCAGCCTCTGTGCTCGCTTTTTAACTGGCCTCCCCTGAATATGTTTCCTATTTTGTTTCCTTAATATATGAACTTTTTTTGCCCTGTAGAAGACTGTTCATGGAACATAGACAATTCTGAGCTCAGGTTGCTGCATTTTAAATTTATTGTAAGATTTTCACAATGTCCTTACTAGAACCTTTGGCAGCTTTTTCCATTTTGGCTTCTTTGGGTTCAGATTCTACCTTTTATACTGGGAAATCTGCAGAGAGAGAAATCCTTTTAGAGCTGAGATCCAAAGGAGTACAGTCTGAATGCCATTGCTGTCTGCCTTCAAACAGCAGATGACCCCACACAAACCAACCAACCAACCTCTTACAGTAGTATAATTCAATTAAAGCACTTTATCCATGGGGAAATACTATTATTAGATCTTTGAATAACTGCCTCTCTTGCAGTGAGTAGTTGGACCTGGTGTTATCCTCTCCTACTGCTCCCTCATCCATAGTGACCATCTTGCCACTCATTTCCCACAGCAGTCTGACACTGGAGTTGCCAGGTAGCTCTTTTAGCTGCTTCTCCCCTCAGAATACCAACACTTCCAGCTATAGGATGAAGATCCAGCCCGGCAGTGTGATTGTTGGGCAGCAAAGTGCACGTGGGACAGGGCACCGGGAGGTGAATGACCCGTCCTGGAGGTCTGGTGATGAACCTCCACTTTGTGTGTCTCTTGTACTCAAGAGATCAGTGCTTCCCAGCACAGTGTTCCCACTTCCATGGACCTGTGTGAGGGAGGCTCCTTTCCTTGGAAGAAGGGAGAGAAGGCTGTGGTGTGGTCTGGGTGCAGCTGCACCACGTCTGCCCACAGGAGCTGTTCAGCAGGTTCCACCTGCCCCTGGTGAGTCCTCCTGGAGCAGTGGAGCAAGGTGTCAGCTGAGGAAAAAACCCAACCCCCAAAATTAGCTGATTTCCCTGAATTCCTGTCACTGAAAGGGGATTGGGGGGTTCCAGGCTCCAGAGACTTCCTTTAAGGGTGGTTATAGCAGTATTCCATTGTCCATTGGCAGGTGTGGATCAAACAGGTAATGTCAGGTTTCTGATAAATATCCTGTAGCGTGACATGATTGATTTCAACTGTCAGCTATGATTATGTGACTCTTGGGAGCTTTGCTGTAAGAGAACCTTCAGTCTTAGATGTATAAAAGCCTCTTTTTAAAAGGCTATAATGTAGCTTTTTTTTTTTTTTTTTTTTTAATTTTTTTAAATCCTGAAGTGAGTTCAGGAGCAGATTACAGTAATTTTCTCACAGAAAACACTGAAAATGCAGTAATTAAAAAGTTGTTGGAAAACTTCGATTTCTGGTAGAAAAAGTAAAAACTTTCAGTCACAGCAAAATACCAGGGAATAAACGTTTATGCATTGGTCTGGTATTGCAAAATCATTGTATTCCTTATCCTTATTCCCAAAATAACAATGAGTTCTCCAACAAGTTATAGGTGGAAACATTTCCAAAAGTCTTACAAGCTTTTGAGGGTAACTGTCATTGAAGGTTTTTTCAAAAAAAAAGAGTTATGGCATTTTTTGAAAAGTGTCCATCTTCAAATGAGAAACATGTTAGACTTGATGTCACAGATGATTTAACATGAACAAATAATTTTAATGAAAAATAATTTTGCCTGAAAAAATGTTGACCCTTGAAAAGCCATAATGTCTCTTACACTTGAAACTTGTTTTGATATACTTAACAAAACAACAGGGAATTTCAAATTTCTGCCATCAGATTGGACTCCTTACAGACATGCAAAATAGAATTCAAGATTTCTCATGGCAGAAGGTTTTAATTTAATATTTGGAATGTGTGAAATGATTTTACTTTTGCCCACAGCCCTCACATTAGAGATGGTGGGGGTGCCCAAAGTCCAGGTGAAATCACCTGGGGTAACTGATACTTCTAAAACCTGTGTTGCTGGACATACAGGGAAGCTGATGCCTGTTAATGAACTTGGCAAAACAATTAGTAACAACTTCCCAGGCTGAATTTTCTGCTGAGTGCTGTGTATCCCTCAGCTTTTTGAAACACTTCCACATTCCAAGATTGGATTCAACCTCAAAAATCACATAGCTTACCTTATACTAATATCTAAAAATTCATTAGAGTAGATTTTATTTTGCTGCTGAGAAGGTGAGTGGGGCAGGAACAGAAGCAGGAGGGAGGGCTCACTGTAGCCACGCAGCTGCTGGGGCGGCTCTCCGGAGGTGTGGAGAAACCCGAACCACGCAGCACCATCAGGAAATTCCATGGCTGAACTGGAAGCTGGTACCCAGAATCTTTGGGGTGGGGAAATTAATTTCAGATGACTCTGAAATTTGCCTCTTAGATAAATAGTCCAAGTATTCTGAAATGAGCGTGTAATTTAAAACAGCGCAGGGCATTCAGGGAATTAAAAGGCAAAGAAATAGTTGGGGTGTGGGTGGAGAAAAAAAGCAATTCCAAATTGTGATTGAATGAAGAAAATCAAAGACTAATGTGTTGACAGGAAAATTCAGGCAGTTATCAAGTCCAAGGGTGTCACTGAAATAATCAAAAGCATACAATACCAAATGGCCTCTGACTGTTGTGATGGACACGGTGTTGCCCTACCTACTCTGTGGTTCTTTTAAATAACCACATCAACATCAGGGTTTGGACTGGGCCAGGGCTTACAGGAGTTCTGTACTGGCCTTTCTTTTATTATTTCAGCCAGAGCACTTCATTACTGAGGCCCCTCTTTAGTGATGACCTGGCAAGGAAAGCCACGTGTAATGTCCTGCTCCTGCTGCCTCCTAATCAAGGAGTGCTGCCTTGAGGACAGGAGGTGAGGGTGGGGGAGAAGTTGCAATGAACTGGGAAGGGAAGCCTGTTGCTCCTGGGGAGGTGTGTTACTGTCCCTGCTCTGCTGCACTGGAGGAGGTGCCTTTTCCATTCATCTTTTTTGGAACAAAGTACTGTGTATCCCCAGCTCTGCAGGAAGCTGATGGCTGCTGTTTTCCGTGTTGTTTTTATGTACTTCATGAATGTATCAAATCTTATTGTCTCATTATTAGCTGATGAACCCCTAGAAACGGGACCTGAGATGGGAAGGCTGCTGGACCTCAGTTCCATCTCAGCACTTCCCAGGATCCTTGTGGGAAATGAGCCAGGACGAACACCGATGCCAGTGCAGGATGGTGTGGAAAAAATTCCAGCCAGGAATGAGGGGAGTAGGACAGCTTGGCCTTGAGGGTGGGTTTGGGAGATACTGAGTAGGTCCCATTAAGATCCAGCTTCATGGTTCTTGCACCTGTCATACAAAGGAACTTGTGTGCTATTACCTGCTTGATAGGTACTCTCAGAAAAATTAATTTATACTGTAACTGTGAATTCCAAGAAGGAAAATAAATTTGTATTCAAACTTAAAGGCATTTAGGGAAAAAATAAATATTTGGAAGCATCTGGAAAACCCTCGCTTTTGAGAAAAGTTGAAAGCATAGCTTTAACCTCTGCTGTAAATCATCTCACCCCTCTGGGGTTTGAACTTTTATCAATTTCTGAAAATGAGCTTCAAGTCTGTTGCGTATTGATCATCTACCCCATGTCAATAATAGCTGTTGTGAAGGTGAGCCTTGCTTGAAATTCACGTTAATGGTATTCATGGAGGAAGGAGAGAGAGAATGTGTGCTTACAGTTAGAGATTTATTTCAAATTCTCCAGTTCAAATCTTTAAAGAGTAGTAGGTTGAGCATTATTTATGGTGTTGCTGTTCTGTAGGCCTTTGATCCTCTACATAGGTTACTCAAAAGCAATTTTAGTTTTTATTTTAAATCAAAATATCCCAAAGAATTAGTTCTTATATTATATTAATAATTCTGTTGTGCATTACTGAAGAAAAAAGGGTAAAGTCACTGGGAGCCTGGTTAAAATCCCTTGAAGAGAAATTCAAATATACCACAGTTTTTAAGGCCCTGCCACAGGACATTAAACACAGTATTAACTATTGGGATTTAAAGAAAAGGGCTTTTTTTACTTAAACAAAAAAGAAATATCCACTTCTGGAACTTTTTGGAGTTCTTATTGCTGAAAATAAAATACTTGGGTTATAAAATGAATCCATCATTTTTTTATTTCCCAAACAATTGTTTTTCAACCAGAACAAGAAAAGCTTGAAAAGACAATATCCATAGAATTTCTTTCCTTAATTTCTTAATAAATTTTAATGGAAAATGATCTTTAACCATCATTTGTGGTAACTCCTATTGAAAATGTAGCATTTGCTGCCCTTCTGAGCTACCTTTTTTGCCACTTCCAATACTGACTAATAAACCAGTTATGAAGCTGCCCTGTTGCTCTGTTCTGAGCCCTTTACAGAAGGCTCCCACAAATGTGAGGAAACCCATCTTTGTGACAGAATTTCATGTGGTGATCACCCAGGCTGTGATCCTGGATTGAGGATCTCATGGAAACCCCATGACATGGAATGTGTGGTGTTTCACACATCTCTGCCATATAGTCCATATACAGCAAAACAATCTGTGAAGTGTGTGTAAATTTTTTTGAACTGAAAGAGGATTTTTGCAATTACTTTTCCCCTTTCTGTTTTCTGCAAGCAAATAACGAAAATCCCACGTATTTCTATTTGAATATTTATTTTATATCTCCCCTAAATAGGTTTATTGTTGTTAATGCTGCTGTTATTAAGAGACGAGTGCCAGTCTCTTTTCTGTGCCTGAGAAAAGGTGCTGAAGTGGTGGTTAGGACAGTGGGGAGCAGTGTTTGTTAGCATGTACCGGGGTATTGGTTTTATATTAATCTGGGGGAAGGAGGATGTTGGGTGAGTTAGTCAGGGACTGTCCTGAAGTGTGGGGAGTTTGTGGAAGTCTCCCATGGGATTGCTGAGCTAATGGCAGAAAACTGTGTATGAGTTTACAGAGGGGCAATTATATGGCTGCAAATCCATGTACATTTGGCAGTTATATATAATTTAATTTTATGTGTTATATGTAATGCATTATAGGTTTGTATGCATATAAAAGTTTACAATGCATCTCCATATATATATAGAGATGTCCATTGATCTGCATATTAACAAAATCAACATTATCGTGAGGTGGGGCTGAGCCCAAGTGAGATATTAGATAATCTGTGAATGGAGGTAATTAATTGTGAATCGTTTCTCCTGGAAGTCCAAGGTGGAGAGCCCTGTGGTAAGAGACATCACCCCAGCAAATCAATGTTTCATTAGCATGTCTATGGGAGATGTCTGTTCTGTTTTGCACATAAAATGAAACAAGAGCTTTCATCTCCCTCTCTGCTTCTCTCTGCCTTTGAGAGGGAATCAGTGGCTTTGTTCATTAAACTCCAAACTTTCACTGCTCAACATCCCCCTGTGCCTTTTTTCTTTTATTCTAAGGCTCTCAATCAATTTAAAAGGAGAGAACCTCTATTAAGGACAAGTGTCAGGTAAATGTTTATTTCCATAATGCAATTATTAAGGTATAAATAGAGGGAAATGTTGCTGCAGGGATGGGAATTAACTTTCCATATTCGTGCCCATGAACTTCTGCATTGAAGTTTCTGCAGAACAGTCAGGCTATTTGCAGTACTGATTTTCAGCATCAGGCAGACTACTGAAGGCACAATTATTTGCGTCTTTTAGTCTGAAGTCTGAATTTTGGCAGTGCTATTTCCTACACTTTCCAAGTTTAGTCAATAATTTCAGGGAGGAGGGCAGATGGCAGCAGTGTTTATACAGGTCAGGTGATGCATCTAATGAAAATATACTTGAAATATGTCAGATATGTTCCAAACATGAAGAAGATATTGCAACAAGGGAGTTTCAGTCTGTTCCTGCTCAGCATTGGTTTGTTTTGAAGCTTTGCCAAATTCATTTTATAACATGCTTGTCTATCCTCAGCTGTTAGAATCTTAACAGCCTAACTCTAACACCTAGATTTTGGACATGATGAAATTACAACTATCGATAGCATTATGTATAATTATCCCACTAAACAATTAAGTAGGGGTTTGGTGTACAGTCTTAAAAACACATCTTACCTGGCTTAACTACAGAAGTGTCTGTTTAATCTCCTTTTTGCTTGGCTATAAAGATGCAAATCAAGGTATATCATAAAGCATTTACCTACTTTAAAGTACTCCTTCTGACATTAAAATTAGGCCAGTCCACCATCATGTAAGCAAACTGGATGTGACTCTGAATAGCTTGGTGTAATTCTTAGCAGCCACGTTTCTGACCCTTTTTTTCCATTATTGTTGTGTGCTTCAGCTCATTAACCAATTATGGGTCCATTAGCAGGATATTGATATTGCATGCACTGGTGCCACTTGTCATGACTTGAAATTTTGCATTACCTGTATATTTTCTTCAAAGGCCAATTCCTGGATTCATGTTATTAATGAGATTCTTAGCTGTATCTTAAATAAATTCCTGGCTGCAGGCTCTCAAATGTAGATATGTAACTCAAAAGCACCCTGGAAGATTAAAAAATAGAAAACAAAGAGAGTGAGTCTCAAATCTCATGATTTTCAGGGCATAACTCTATTATTCTTGAATCCATTGGTTTGGCAATATTTTTCTTCTAACTGAACAAACATTAAATACCTGGGTTTGTGTCTTGGATCTGCTTTCTTTGTGCAGCACGTGTTCACTGTGCTGATAAGATAAGAGGGCTGAAGAAACCTAAGAGAATGGTTTTTTCCCCCTTTCCTGTATTCTGCTTTTGGGAAATAACTAAAAGTCTCAGCCCTAGCCAGAAATTTGGCTGATACACAGATATTTCATAGCAAGTTTTCAGAATGAGGCCCTACATATTCACAAAAACATTTGCAAAAGAGTTTCATTCTTTCAAGTGCTCGACTCCTTTGCCCTTTCCACACAAGGTTCATTTTGGATTCTTTTGGCTGGGCCCAGGTAAGCCTTAGAGGGAGAGCTGTTCCTCATGGAGGCAGAGACACATTTGAAATGCAGATGTTTGAAATTATTTGGCTTTGGTTTTTATAAAGGTTGGGGAACCTTAGACCCATTCATGCTTAGGTGTCTGCTTTGGCTGAAAATTTTTGCAGCAATGAACAGGGAAATCACCATGGTATGGTGCCTTCTTCAGAAGTGCTCTCTTCTCTTGGAGCATGTCCATTAAGAGATTCTGTACCCAGACCTCACTAATTCTGACTGTCTGCGTAGGTTTAAATCAAGTAAGAGGGATCTTAACTAATTTGCTGGTATTTGCCTTCTGTTTGCGTACATTGGTTTCATAGACTGGTTCCTTGATCGCCTCTTTTCCTGGTTTTTCATCAGCATAACCACTTTTTTGAGTAGTTGGTCCTGATTTTGTGTGGCTGACTTGAACTCCTTGGACTTACTGAAGAGTTGCTGCACTTGAGCCTGCTTCTGATCCAGGGGGTATTTTTCCAGTGGATTTTCCATGGTGGGGAAGCACAATAAGTTTCTTCCTATCCCAAACAGGCACCGGTGGCTCGATGATGAGATGGAAAACTGGAGATCTTTGACAAGACCGAAATCTCAGCACCAGGTTCTACTCCACCTAACCCAAAACCAGCCACGTGCTTGTTGACTGAAGCAGCTCCTCAGCTTACTCGTGACCATGTAAGTTTGGAAACAAGGGCTATAATTAACCGTGACTGTATTATTGGATGTGTGGGTGTGTAATTAACAAAGCAGATATTTTTGTGTATGTGGCTCTACTTACTTGCTCATGAAAACTCCCCACCATTTTCATCAGCATATTAAGGTTAATTAAAATGAATTCTGTTGTATTGACTGCCTTTTCACGTATGCAAAGTTTGTGCGAATCAAGTGTGTGGCCAGGGCCTTCTTCCCTATAAAATCCATAATGTTTGCTTTCAGAGCTGGGGGAAAAAAGAATCAAAATTGCAGGCTGTTTGAAATTTAAATCAGAGCAATGCTGGTCAATAGTATCAAGGTTACGGTGCCCTGGAAGGTTTTGATTGGGTGCTGCCAGGTGCATGCTGGGTGACAATGACATTAAAGGTCAGGAGAATGAAGTTTTAGGATTTGTTTTTGATTAATGTGGGATTCCTGGCTGAAAAAAATCACGGATTAGAATCATAAAGAAGATTTGTTCAGGTTTGTGGGTGGTGTTTGGCCTGTGCCGAGGGAGAGCACAGGCCCAGTGCTTGCACTCTGCTGTTGTGAGGATTGCCCAGCTGAGATCAGAGCTTTCTTGTATTAAGCCCTGAACAAACACATAACAAGACATAAATGCTGTCCTGAAGAGTTTGCAGCTGCAATGGATGGGCCTGATGTGCTTCCTGAGAAGGGAAGCACAAGCACAGGAACGAGGGGTGACTTGCCAGGGGCCACGTTGCAGGCGGTGATCATGCAGTGGGCTCTCTTGAGAGCTGGAAGTGAACCCAGTATTCCTAACACAGCACCACGACTCTCTGCCTGCACTCCCTGCAGTTTCTTCTTAGCTCCTGGAATTCTACCAGATGCTTAAATGGTCACAGACTGAAGAGACTGTTGGGGCTTTTGTTTGATCAAACAGGGTCCTCGTGAAACTTTATCTGAAGTCCACGCTGATGCAGCAGCCATTGGCAATGTGTGTTACTTGAACAGGACCCCAAGCTTGCCAGAGCTCTCAGGTGGGCCTGGCTGTACCTCTTCCTTAAAGTGAGCTCTTCAGGAAAACATTTTAAGTTGCAAAATATGTGTTTTATTGGACCACAAGTGAAGAAACTATATAGATGCTTTAAAACAGCAAAAATTCAGATTAAAAGAGTTGACTTGGGTTAAGACAGACTAAACTAAGGACAACATAAACAAATCCTCCTCTTTCTTCCCTCTCTCATGCAGATAGATCTTTTTCGGATTTGCTCTGATTTCACCAATTCATTTGCTCTCTGTGTGACAACAAGGTCAAGGCCACCCTTTTTAAGTACCTATTTAAACTAATTCCATCCATCCCCCTTCAGGGACCCTGTTGTGGGTCTCTCCTGGCTGCTCTCAGCTTTGTGCCTGTCTTTGTTCCTGCACAGGCTCCTGCTTGTTCATGGGTCTCATTCTCTGCATCCCTCCCTCCCTGCACTCCAGGGGCTGGGCACACTCAGTGTCTGATGGGACTGGAGTCCTCTCCCGGGCTGGTTTCCCTGGCCCAAGGCTGGGCTGGGTGGGACAAGGTGCCCAGCCCCAGGTTTGCAGAGGATAATCACATACAGCCAGCCCTAAGCAAACAAAGCCAGTGCTGTCTGTCACATTTGCCATTGAATTTGTCCGTGTTGAACTCGTGATGAGCACAGTGGGAGGATACGGGCTGATGGCAGCTCTTGCAGCTGTTGTTGCAGACTATCTGCAGGCTCAGGAGTGTACTTCTACATGGCCTCGCTCTTGTTTTAGGTTCTTTTAGTTTGTTCCCCAGGGAGAAAAATCTCTACAGGGTGTAAATCAGGGTTTTTTTTCCTTCTTTTTTTTGCAGAGTCTCTGGCCCATAATTCTTTCAAATGTAAATCTGAACATAATTCTGTAACAAGAATGGATTCTATGGCTAATCATGTGGCTTCGGGCTTTGTATCTCTCTAAAGCTTTAGGCCATTTCTGTAGAAATATACAGAATGTCTTCCAAAGAATAAAATAATAATCTCTTGTATCATCCAATTGCTTTTTCATAAGCCCTTGAAAAGGTGAACATATTTTGGTTTGTTTATGTAACAGTTCTATGATCTAAAAAGAAGGAAGGCAAAATGTAGGAAAAATTTTTCCCCATTAAAGCTGGCTTTTAATTTGCTTCCTTGACAAATGCAGTTGATACTGATGGTATTTTTCCATCCCTGTCTACTCCCAGTAAGACTGAACGATCTGCTTCTGTCTCTCTCGGCTCTGATAATGTTTTTGTACTAACATAACATAATGCCATACAATTAGAAATTATATGTTAGCTGTTAGTCATAGCCCAGTGAGTTTACATTAGACAAAAGAAATTAAATGGGAACCAGAGAAGACCTAGTAAGTGCAGTTTATGTTGCTTTTTTATACTCGGAAATATCACAGTTCTATTGATGAGCATCATTTCTGCCTGTATGGGGGAAACTAACAGTGCTACAGGCAAGAGAATCCCTGGTCATTTCTTCAATATCAAATCATGCAGAGTTTGTAAATGCAAAGTTAAGAGAGTTTTTCTTCTGTCTTGGAAATGATGGGTTGCATCAAGATTTGTATTCACGCCCTGAAAGGAAATAGAATTATTTTTAGTCGTGATTGTCTGTAACACTAAATGACGCCTTGTAAATTGCTTTGTTCTAGGGAGTGAGGGCTCGTACTGTACCGAGGAATTTGATTCCCTGTGTGTTTGCCCTGGTGGAAGCCTTGCTGGAGGAGGCTTTGCTCCGTCGGGCCAGTGGCTTTGCTGGGCTGTTGGTGATTGGTTGAATTACTCAGTTTTATAATTATATAAATTTCTGCCTCCCTTGCTCCGGATTTGTTCATAATATAGTTGTCTTTCTAAAGCTTGGAAGATTAGATTTTATTGCTTATTAAGTGTATTCATGATGGTTTAAAGTAAAATATATTATGGTATCTTTTTGGCCGCAGTTTCCAAACTTACCATGTAGTCTTAGATTAGATCCACCTATTGCAAGAGGACTCCCAACCCGTCTGATTGGCTGGGAGAATCTCTGCCCTTAAATTTGTCTTGTGTTCCATACTTCGTTGATATTTGTGTAAGAATAATTTGGATTAGTAGTAATTGCTGACAGAGCTTTCTTAGGCTGAGATAGCAAGAGTGAGTGAGAAATTTGGCTTTTTCCTTTTCTTCTCTTGACTTTGCTTATTCCTGCCTTTATTTCTTTTCCTTGTGTGCTTGCAGTTGGTACTGAATGGAGTTCTGAGTAGATTTCCTACAGGTGTACACAGCCATTTGCCCCCGTGATTGTGTAGGTGCACACTTCTCTGCAGGAATTATTTTCTTTGAAGGAGCAAGGAGGGTGTTGTGTGTCTCATGTTCCATGCAGACAGATGGGAAACTTGAAATACCTGTTCATCAAGGGTTAGTTTTTCGTAGCAGCGAAATTTTAATGGCTTACAAAATTTCTTATGGCTCCTGTGCTTCTCTTATGCTCAGCCTCAGGATGTTGCAACCCTTTTCTTCTCTCTATTCCCAAGCAGGTGTGGAAGATAAGCCAGTCTGTTTTGTTAGCGTGTGAGTGAAAGTTTGAAAAGAATTAAAAAAGGGGTGGATGGAGAATCCTACATTTACTTCTATAATTTTTGGAAATTCTATTAGTATTGTAAGCGTCGAAGCCATTACATGGTGGTGGTGTAGATTTTCCTGAGTTTAATTGAATGCAAAAGAGTTTCATCTTAGAAACAAGTTTCAACCTAGGGAAAAAACCAGCACAAAACCAAACCTTGTTTGGGGGTCTATTACTCATTAAAGGTGTCACTTGTAACCACTCATTTCAAGAAAAAGGGGCTTTGTCTGCTCTGATATTCTCCCTAGGATGTTCTCTGATTGCATCTTGCAGGCTGGCAGCTTAGGAAGGGAGGATACTCGTGGTGCTGTCATTTTAAGACTGTACAGATTGATTTTCATATGGATCTTTTATCAAAATATATGGATTTTTCTTACCTTTAATGCCTTCATTTGGGCCTTAAGATCACTGCAGAGGTGTGGTTACTTAGTTGATTCACTGGGCCTGTAAATGGAGTTGTAGCTAAGGACACAGAAAAGCCTCAGTGCAGTGTAAAGCTGCTAAAGGACAGACAGAAGATAACAAATGGCTCTTTCTAACAGCAGCTTCCTTGGTGCCCACTGTGGCTTCCAGATCTTCCATGGTGCCTGGATCCAGTCCCTTAACTTCTTAACTTTCAGCTTCATCAAAGATTGATTTTACATTTGGTTTCAGCTGTGGGTGAAGGTTCACATTTGTTGTTTTCATCCAAAAATATGTTATGGTCTATATTTCAGACTAAAAATTTCCTGTTAAATCTGAGCTCCAAGGTGACTCCTGACCCGAAGGAAATCCTTTGAGATCCACGACATCTTCCTTGCTTTTGTTCCCAATTTTTAAAAATCTTCCTCCCTTTTTGCATAGATTTCAGTTTGGTAGGGTAGGAACAGGTTGTACTTTGAACAGCACACACTTGGAATGCCAAAATGTATGTGAATTTTTCCCTTGCAGGAGAATACCTATCTATAACGTTTCTCCTGGTTTTGATCCAGAATCCTTCCACGCTCAGTGTCTCCTGAAGTTTGCATCTGTGGATTTTATAAACTTATGAAAGACGTCACGGTACAGGCCTGTGCAGTCAGATAAGGAATTATTCATATTTTATTTGGTATTGACACAAGTATTATTTTATAGCTATGTAAGGCTTTAATAGATACCTAAAATGGAATTTAATCCTTGGAATTTGACTTGTCTCTGCATCGTAGTTCTGTCACTGTTGAGGTGTATTTCTGGGGTACCTCTTGATCTGAGCTAGGGTTCTGGTCACACTGAAAATCACATTCTTGCACTGCTATTTGGACATAACCCTCAGGTTTATCTAGGTGAAAATATTTTGGCAACGTGGTTAAGACAACACGTTTATGGATCTGGATTTTTGAAGTGTAAATCTCGATCTGGACTTTGGTTAAAGGCCATGTCCAGCTGACCCCCGTTGTGGGGCTTACAACTGCCATCCCCACTGCTCTTTATTCAGGCTCCAGAAGCTGCTGTTGCAGGTGAGGCTGATGTTCGCTGGAGGTTGCTTCCCAATGTGCCATGCTTGGCAGTCTTGCAAGAAAAGACCTTGCAGCAGCTTTTGCAAGAGTATTAGGATGAAATTCAGTGATCTGGCTGAGATCTGACTGGGTAAGCATTCTGTCTGTTCAAGTTCTCGATGATTTCTAAGATTTCTAAGTTCTCAATTTCTAAGATTTAAAAAAACAAAACAAAAAAAAAGCCAAAACCCCCCATTTCCTAGGAGTTTGTGCCTACCAAGAGGGTTGCTTGGTTTCATCCCAGCGGTCAGCAGATTTCCCTGTATGAAGCTCACCCTTTGCAATATATATTTTTCAGTTTTCCACCTACCTGTAGGTTAAGGAACCCTATGAATGAGATCATTTGCATTCTTATTTATACCACGTGTAAATGCACGGCTTCCTTCTTGTGCCAGGTTGGTGAGATACCAAAACTGTCCAGGCTGTGGGTTTTGCACCAGACTGGCTCATGTGCCAACCACGATTTCAGCACCCAGGATGC
Source organism: Machaerirhynchus nigripectus (assembly GCA_013397975.1). Classification (NCBI taxonomy): domain Eukaryota; kingdom Metazoa; phylum Chordata; class Aves; order Passeriformes; family Dicruridae; genus Machaerirhynchus; species Machaerirhynchus nigripectus. The sequence goes on along the minus strand of VZRQ01000967.1, from coordinate 1,436,068 downwards.
CCAGTGGCAGGCCTTAGTGGGTATTGACTGCAAACAGACTCTCTTGCCTTCATACTGAAGTATTCTTTGATCCCCCAATGCCCTCTGAGCCCCACTGAAGCACAGGCACATTAGCTCAGGCTTCACAAGTTTTGTGTCTTTCCCTGGAACACGGAGCTGAGTTCCTGGCCCCCTTGCTGGCAAATAAAAGCACAAACAAAACAACCCCTTCCCACACTTTTATGATGAATGAAAGTCTGCCGCGTTATGCTTTTAGGAGGAGGTATGAAAACAGGCTCCTGATCTGAGTGTTAAAAAGGGCTTTATGCTTTAAGTGGCAAATGCCACTCTGACAAAGGATTAGTCAAACTTTGAAGGTCGAAGTGGGGTTCGGGAGCTCTGTCTGAAGCTCCTTTTTTCATCTGAAAAAGGGACCTTCAAAGAGAAATTTCAATACTTGACATGCAGCTTTTCCCCCCTCTGTTCCAGCCTTGCAAACAGCGAAACAACCAATGACAACAGAGGGAAGGGAGACAAGAAAAGCATGTAAAACAGCTTGCATTCCCTTTCATTCAGTGCTGAGCTGCTCCTCAGGGCTGGGGCTTTCTTCTGTTTATCATCATTTTATTTCTTTTGCATATTTTTTGTTTTCTGCCAGGGCAAAACTCTTGTTTTCTACAGAGAGCAGCTTGGAAGTAGGATATCTGATACAGGAGCCTCTGTGTGTGTTAACCAAGAGCCAGATTTTCAGCAGCGCTCTGTATTCCACGGGCTGAATTTTCTCCCCTACCCACCCAGCTGCCACACAAAAATAACCGAGCCAGTCTGGTGTAGTTTCTCTTTGCATAAAAAGAACATGAGGAGGAACCGGTAACAGGCGGAGTGAAATTGCCAAATTATTTAGAAATCTTTTCTGGCTCAGCTCTCTCTGCAGGTTGAATATTTCTGGACGCGCAGCCAAAGCTGCTGCGCCGCTGGCCAAGAACATGTCAGATTTCACCAGCTAAGCAAGGCAGGCTACGGGCAGGACGTGGCTGGGAGAACTCCAAGGAAAACTCAGGTGCTGTAGGATGTGGTAATTACCAATTCAGTAAATAGACTTCTCCCAGTCAGGCCAGCATCTGTGTCCGATCTGGGAGGATGTTGGAGCACTGCTGGCAAAAAGCACCAGGTAAAGGTTGGCAGGATATGTTACGACCCCATAAAACATTTTGGAATTATAAAGAAATACGTATCATGTGTCAGAATGGCATCAAGACACTATAAAACTTTTTACCTTCCCCCCACACTCCCAAATTCCTCTGTAACCTGAGGTTGCATGGGCTGAGGTGCTCTCCTTGTTTTTGAGAGATCCAGGTTTGAATTGCCCCTCTGGCATTATTCCTTGTCCACGCACATGCTCTGCCTGCTGAAGTGCATGCCACTGTGGCACAGGGCTGTTTCCTTCTTACTTTGACCAGTGATTTTTATCTTGAGATAAGATTTAGCATATAGGAATGGAAAAAACGTTTTATTAACATTTTCTGCTGTAGCTGGAGCTGCAGGGCATAACCTTGTTTCTGGTGAAGGGAAAATGAGGCTGGAATTCAGAACCCCACATGGCTTGTGTCTGGGACCTTGTCTGGGTTTCAATTTTTTGGCTTCCTTGGGTTTCAGTAAGCAAAACCTTAACTTCTAATGAGGTAATACCTTCTGTTCTACCTTTTACTGTGCAGAGTTTCTCCGTAAAACATCTGTGTTTGTCTGGCTCAGACCTTCCCAGCTCCTAGAATTAGTTGGTGAAGCAGATTAGACTTCTTGAGAATGAAAGCTCTGCCTGGTGAATAGTAAATCATAAGCAGCACTTTCCTGTGCAGTGGTAAATCTGTTTATCTCCTTACCTGGGGGAAACTCTTATCTGTGTGTCTGCACACCTGTTTAAACAGCCCTGCAGTGGGGAGGACATTGGTAAGAGAGATATGAAACATGATTTAAACTTTGGAATAACCAGCTTTACACGTGTATTATGATGTAAAATCTATGGCTTCAACATGAGAGGGTTTTACTTGAATAAAACTGTGAGGAGACTAAGAATTAATGTTCACTGTCTTGGCTAACACAGGATCAAACCTGATTCAGTTTTTTTTCAGTTCAGGTAGAGTTTTTTTATCCCTGAGCCAGCTTATACATTTGAAAAATGTTCCTTTTGTGTTTGTGGCACTTTCTTGTACTATTAGTACTGCAGCTTGGCCAGAAAAGCAGAGTCCAAGCTAACAAAACAGAGTTTTCTAATAGATAATTTTTGCCTGCTGTTACTCAGAAATCACTCCATGGTTTGAAGTGATAGGCTAAAGTTACTCTCCCTTCTGACCAGCCTTTGACAGGTTTTCAGCTGCTCTCTGTCTGAAATCAGCAGAGATTTTCTCATCATGAGTGGACAAAATACGTTAATTTTTGAACTTTGTGTCCTAACTTAAACATTAGTCTTTATAGGGAAAAGGGGAAGGAGTTAAGAAACATGTAATTTTTCCTGCTGCATTTCCAAAAATATACAGAAATATACAGTATTTCCAAAACCTATAGAGGCCAAGCAGCTCCCTTTGGGATGAATTATCTTTCTATGATTAGCTATGAATTATTTTTTTTCTTTTTTTTTTCTTTTTTTTTTTTCGGTCATTGAAGATGCTCAGGAAGTTTTGCAAATCGGAAATGGACTATTAGGATTTGCTGAAATGCATTTTTGTCCATGACCATTTACCTGTTTCAGCATTGAACTCTGTGCATCCAAGGTTGTTTGTTTTTATTTTGAAATAAGAATGTGTAAAGAATACACTTTCTGTGGGTACAAAAGTTCATACTCAGGGTAAAGAAAAGAAACCTCTTCCTTGCTGAAATGTATTTCTTGCTAAGTAGGCTGAAAGAGCATCTGAGTTTCTGCTGTATAAGGTGGTGTTCAGTAGATTCTCCTTTTTTCCACAATGATAGTCGCCTCTTATAGCTGCATCTGAATAAAATACTATCTACAAAGCTCTTAAACCATGGAATTTCTTCAGAGCTCCTTCAGACAGTTATCTTCTGGAGCTGTATAACTTCTGAATTCCTCACCTTCTTGACTTCTGTTCTTCTTTTCTCACTTGTGCATCCTTCCATGCACACACACCTCTACAGCCTTTGCACTAGGTTTGAGGTGTGCATCATGGTGCTTATTTTGTGCTCTTTTGCTTTTATATTCTTCCCACCAATGCTAATTCTTAAAGATGGAAATAAATAGGAAAAGTGAGGCTTTTGGGGTTGAAAATCTGTATTTATGATTTTAGAGTTCCCTCAGCAAAACTCCTCGCATGCCCTCAGAGAACAGCAAATTGCTGTCTCTAAGTTTTGAAATGGGCTTTTGTAAAGAGCTTCCACTCTGGCAGAAACACATAAACACAAAATGGAAAGAGGCTTGAGCATCTGGAGAGAAACATTCCAGGCTGGGCTGCTGCATTCAGGCAGCAATGCAACATTCTGTCCAGGGCATGTGAAAGAGTGTGGAATTGCTCGATCCATGGTCCCTTTGCCACCCAGCTCTCTCTGTCAGATTGGTTTGGGGAGTGAGCCACAGAAAAATCTCTGCTAACTGCCTCCCTGTTCGTGTATTCAGGCAAAATCCCCACCCCCTACCTTTGTGCAATACCTGAGGAAAGCTGACAGAGGGAACTGGGTGGCAGTAAGGTGAGGGAGGAGGCTCCAAGAAGCAAGGGGGCCTATAAGTTTTGAAGGGTTTTTTGAGTATGAAAATTCTGGGGGGACAGTACCTCTGCATTAAGTGCTTGATGGGGCAAGAGTGAATGAGAGGATGTTCTTTTCAGGCTACTTTGGGTAATGCCTGTGCCCAACCCAAACTTGGAGGGAGAAGCTATTTATGAGTGCCTGATCTGTGGCCACTCATGTCACTTCTCGTGCTTATACTGATTTTAATGAAGATTCTTTGTTGGCTGTATGACTTTGCATTATATGTGGTATAGCAATGGCTGCATGGGTTGCCTGTTACCATTTCTACTCTGCAAGAAGATATTTGAAATTTATCTTCCCCTTCCTGTCTTGAACTTCCCCTTGTCTCTTCTATAAATATGTGTTAGTTTGGCTTCTGGGGATATTCTGTAGGTCTTGCAGCCTTTCTGGTTTGCATTGCCGACACAAAGAAGAAAAAGGAGTATCAATGCTAGTGGAATATTTTTGGTAAGTGACTGAAATGAAGTTATGTTTGTAGATAAAAGCTTCTTTTGTTTCTTCCAAGGCCTGTTCTCAGAGATCCCTAGCACTAAGATCTAAGGTTTTAGTAGTGGAGCTGATTTGAACAAGGAAGTTTAGAACTCATTTATATTTTTGATATATTCTACTGATGAAATGGGCAAGGAGCCTCAGTCCCTAAAGCCCTCTGTAGTATCCCAGCATGTTGTGCCTTCAAGATGTGTTTCTGCAGCCATCTCCTGTCCCCCTGTATCCTCTGTGCATGAATAAAATAAATCCCTAATGGTACTGGTTGCCTTCTTGGCTCTGTTCTTTAGGTGCCTCGACTGGGCTTTCGATCCCCATAGTCACTTTATTGAAACACAGCAGGATCCTTCTGGGATGGCCTCCAAGATGTTCCTTTGAAAGATGAAATGTAGCCACTAATAAGCCATTCTATTTCTTTCTCCCCCCCTCTGTCTCAGGCAGGAAGCTCTTTGACTTCACATTTGCAGTCTTATAAAAAGCTGGAGATGTACTGTTTCTTTTATTGGAAATAAATTAATAAATATAAAAAATGTAATGGAAGAGGCTTGACCTGTGACAATCCTTCCTTCCTACCCTTTCCCCATGTCTCCACGGAGGAATGCTCCTGTAACTTCAGGCTCTAAAAACAGTTACCAAAAAAGGGGAAAAAGAGAAGGGTGGGGGAAATTTTGGGGGTTTTTTTCCTGCCCAACACCTGGACCTCCCCAGAGGGATTTCCCAGCAGCCACAGCTGTTGAGGTTGACCTAAGCTGGGTTTGTTTTGCTTTGAACCAGAGCTGCCCCATTTGGACACATATTTCAGATGTCCCAGGAGCTCTTTACCTCCACCCTCCCTCTCCCCAGTGTCTTGACGTCTGTTTAACTCCTGTGCAGCCCCACTGGGGAGATGTTTGTGGTGGGGAGCCGTGCGTGATCTTGTTTGAAGGGATGGGAATGCCAGGCATTCCTGACTGGGCTTCCATGGGAGCTCAGAGCTGGCCCTGAGTGAGTCCCAGGGGCTCCAGGCTGACATCTCCATCTCTAGATCCCTCTTGTCCTCGCGTCGCTCCCATCACTGAGCGCAGGCTGCTGCCCCTGCCGGGAGTGCAAAAACAAGGCTCTGAAGAGTACCCAGGCAGCCAAAAATAACAGCAATAAAAATAAAGACATTATTAAAGCCAGATACGACTGATCTGAAGTCACAGCGAGTGTAACATGACTCAGTCAAATCCCCAGGACAGTTGGAGACAGAAAGGGAAGGAGAGAGGAAAATCTCTATCTGTTTAAAGTTCTGGGCCCCAAACTCCTTACAAGTCGGCTTTGATAATTTATCAGACGACCACAAAAAAGAATGCCTCCCCCGCTCCAGATGCAACCGTGTCTTGTCCCAGCCTCTTTTTCCACAGCCTGTGAATCTCACCACATCAAGGGGAAAAGAAAATACATTTAAAAGTTCTCCTTATTTAGGTTGGGTAGGTTTGAAATATCCTCCAAAGGCAAACGTGTGTGTGTGACTGGAGGCGTGTGTGTGTGAGGATATACACATGTAGAGTTCTACTCGGGAGAAGGGAAAAATTACTGGAAAAAAGCAGCACTTGCAGTTCACACCCAGTGCTATTAGAGAAAGAGGAGGCTGTGAGCCCCTGTTGTGACACGGTTAAGCTAATTAGAGAAATTGACTCAAAAGCCTCCACCGAGGAGTGTAGTGTGGGATGGGTAACTGCACCCTCACCCCATCAGTGGCCTGGGATAGGAGAATACAGGCAGTGCTTCACAAAACCATGAACTCTCCTGGATGTGTGTTTGGCTGCTGGTGGGACGTTTGCTGGAAAGCAGATGGATGTACCACGGTGGAACAGGAATGGAGGAGAAATGAAGGATCGGGCACTGCTCGCTGTTCTCTGCTGTCAGGGGGAGAGATTAATTCCTCAAGCCTGTTGTTGTATTTGAGGTCTGGAGGGGGTACCATGAAAGAGGTATTCCCCACACCATTTGGGAGAGTGGCTTTGACTAATGGACTCGCAGCAAATGGCAGAAAAGGGGCCAACCAAGAAAACTTGGATCTGGTTTCAGTATCACGCAGTGTGTGTGTTTTGTTCTCAAGCTTTTGCTGAGGCCAACTCTGATATAAACAGATGGACTTCAAAGTAGTTGGTCTGAATAAAAACTTACATAATATTTTAATGGTTCAAGTCTTTTGGGACTGTAAAACTAGATTGAAAATCTCAGGAGGTATTTATTTATGCTTTTTGGGGCAGGCAGAGAGACAAGAAATAGATCTGGTTCTGTTTTTTTGGTTCATTGGTTTGTTTGTTCGTTTTTCAGCATCCTGTGACTTCAAGATACTTTTACATTTCTTACAAGGGAAGATAACCTGCTTTTGAAACTGAAATTATTACCTAATTAAAAAAAAAATTGATAGGTTTTTTTTTCCTTTGAAACTTTTCAGTGTTTCATGGCTTGATATACCTCTCTTTTCTCTTTTTGTTTTTCGATACAAAGGAATTACGTCTTGCTTCTGGATTTAATTTTTTTCAGGTTTTTGTTGCCATCTTTTTTTATTTCATTTTATCCATTTTGAAAATCAAGATCTTTTGAAACAGTCATGTGAAAAAAATGAAATATAAGGAAAAAAAAAGTGTGAATTCAGAGGAAAATTGCAACATCTGCAATGTTCTAAATGGAGGTGTTCTTTCCCTTTCCTTTTCCCCTACCAGCCCTTTGTCTTTATGAATTGTCTCCTTTTGCCTTTTTTTTTTTTTCAGGGAAGGTTAATGAGAATTTTCATAGGCCACTTATGGGTGCATGAAGTTACCTGTGGTAACCCTGCTGTTCTGCTCCTGGCTGGAATCAGGCAGTGGCAAATGGGAATGAGGCATGGACATCTCACTGCTCTTTTTCAAACCCAAAAACCTTGAATAATCTTGTCTTTTGAGGGATGAGTGGATCTGGTACTGAATATTTAAAGCTCAATTTTGAGTATTATGTGTCGTCTTAGTCCTTTGGCTTCGCAGAAAACCCGTTCCTAACGTGCAGATCCCAAGGGATTTTAATGGCAGCACAGATGGGCCAGTTGAACGTTATTCTGGGTTTTCAAGGGCAAACTGCAAGGCAAGTGTTTGATGTCCTCATTCTGATAAACAACAGATGATGTGATTTGCCCAGGCTCTGTCCTGGAGACACGAGTTGGGGCACAGTCTGGAGGATTTCCTCTGTTTGCCCACCCAACCCAGCAAGACTGGACTGCAAGATGAGATGCAATTTGAGCATCTCTTATTAAGCACTTTATTTGCTGGTGCTTGTTACACAAGCTCCAGACAGGCACTGTTACTTGACTAACACCACAGACAGTGTAACCACAGTCTTTCAGGATGTATTTGATGTCCCTCACGGAGCCTCGTAAGTGCTGCACTGTGTGCCCAGGCTATAAAGGGATGTTTTAATTTAGAAAGGCTACTATTTGCAGTTGTGTCAATATTACTTTAAAAAGTGTTTGGGTGGAGATAGGGGGAGATGTGAGAGCAAATTTGGACCAGAATTGTGGAATCCAGTATGTCAATACATAAAGTCAACTCTTGTATCAAGGATTACACACAAAATGGAAAATGAGCGTTCTGAAGAAGTTTTTGTGAAACATTACCTAGCTCTGACAAACTCCCCACCTAGTTATTTGTTTCTCTTATTGCTTTCAAATGTGGACACCTTCTGGTAGCTGACATGACTTACATCTGCCACACACATTTTATTTTCTATTTCCCCGGTGGAGCAATATATTTTATTTATTTTTTAATGTATATACAGCTGTTGCCTATATTATAGAACATATTAGGCTGCATTAGTCAGCTCTTGGTGTGGAAGACAGTAAGGCTGTGATGCTCTGATGTTTCATTTATTCACTGGATGCTGGAAAAGCTGAGTACAGCACAAAACAAGATATGTTGAGAAAGGAATTGTCACCAGCAACTGTCCCTGTTTTCTAAATAATCTGGATATGGATGGCTGTGTTTAAAACATGGATATTCTTAAATGCTTTAAGAGCCCACTTTTAGCTGAGACTTTTTAAAAATTATTTTCTGGCTAGGATTTCCATATGGAGTGAAAGGAGTTACATGCCCAGTTTCAATGTTACCTGGGCATACATCGATGTGCAACTGCCATAGGTTACTCTGACCACTCCTACCTATCTCAGTTATTGCTGAAAAATGTGTCAATTAAAACAATTAAAGCATTTCCAAAATGTGCCAGCTCGTTCCAGTGCAGCTAAACCCAGTGAGCCATTGGAATACCAAGGATTTAGGATTTTAGCTGCACATCCGTGCCTCATCCCTGCTTGTGTCTCCTGTTGGGATAAAGTGATATGCAGTCTCACATGAGCCTGGAAGGTGGGATTCATTTCCATGAGGTGTCCCATTTTTATAAAACTGTTTATAGCTCTAGATTTAACATTGAACTGAACTTTCTAATTTCTAAAATATGTTAATGAAGCTGATAATAATGCAGGTCTAGTCTATGTGCTTTGTAATTTAATACCTATTTGGAACTGTATCCAAACACAGAGCCACACTTCTGACCTTGGAGCTACTTCTTTTGCTGATATGATTCTTTTCCTCAAGGTCCTTATCAGCTGTGATCCGTTAGGTACAACCAGCCTGGACATGAACTCTCATGGGCTGAGGGACTCTCAGGATGAGTTTGTGGCTTTCTTAGACACCTGAATTATTCTGAGAGATGCTTGCCCTTCTTTATTTTTCATTCTCTGTCTGTGTCCTCCTGGTCCCCTGTGTAGAGACCCATTTTTGGTTCGGTACTGGTGCACTGAAGTTGACTGTGAACCCTAAAGCAAACAAGAGACTATTAGGAGGGCAAAGAGGTGGTGTTCGACTGAACCTACCAAAGTTTAAGATTTAATTGGAAGGATATTGTTGGATTGTTGCAACATATTGCTTTTCTGTATTTCCATATGTGATCCTAGCTTGGGGTCATTTGAGAGCAGTCCAACTGATGACTTCAGCAAGTATCTTAAATAAATTAGGATCAGGCAGTGACGGAAGAATTCTGGTTGTGGTTGGTCTGTCTTTTGGAAACTAGAGCATGTTAGCAGAAACCAACAACAAATTTTTTGTCATGAATCTATTGGGAAAGGAGAAAAACTTCCACATTGCAGCATCTCCTACCTCAAAGTCAAGGATGTGAAATATCTCTGTTGGCCACCACATCATGAAAGAGGATTTATTGCATCTGTTTAAAAACAACTCTGCGTTCTCTGGGGGCTCTGTCCTTCACGAGCAGAGTCTCGGACTCAATGATCTAATAGATCTTTTTCCATCTCTAACTTTTGTGGCTTGCCATATGTAGAGATAAACATCTTTCTTTCCGATCAGCATTGACGGACAGACTTTCAGGCATGGAAACATTATTGTGTGTGTGGGACAGGGGGAGGGGAGCTGAGGCCATTTGCTGAGTGTTATTGTCTCCAGGGCATGGGATTATTGGAAAATGATAAATAGCTGGGCAGGCAAAGGAAATATGAAAACCCTGTCATGGAACAGAGATGCCCAAGATTTCTGTTCATATTGCAGTGACCAAAAGAAATTTACATTGGAAAAACCCTCTTGCCTTCAGGGCTGAATGTTATGAACCTTCAAAGTGATTCTTGAGAAGAAAAGGGGTTGGGAATGAAAGGAGTGGGAGGGATTGCCATGCTGTTTCTTCGGAGCAGGGGTCACTGCAGAGTAACATTCATCATCTCGTTGGTGCCGTTCTGAGAATGGGAACAAGGTGGGAGAGATAAAAGCAAAGTTGAACCGCAGTCTGGCATTTGTGGCTTGTTCTCCAGTCCCATGGGAGCTGAGAATGGACTAAGTCCAAACGTTTTTCTTCTGGATTTCATTCAAGGATTGTTCAGCTGGCCTGAGGACTGGGTGCCTTTACTGTAATATCTTGTTTTTTCCCTCTACTTGCTTGGACTTCAAAGTTCCATTCAAATATATTAGTCACAGGCATATGTATAATGGCCAAGTCTTCTGCCAGGGTAAGTCAGCATGGATCTGTGAGAGTTTATAGCACTTGAAGTTTGGGCCTAAGAACTAAGATTGTGGCCATAATTTGTGCCTCAAGAAAATGAGGGCAGGGATCAGTCCATCACTGACATATAATTACTTCCATTTGGGTTTATATGCCATTCTAAAATGTCACCAGATTTATTCTTGTTATTTCGATTCCTTCCCCCCACCTCACCCCCTGATCCAAACTGAATCCCCCCAGGAAAAACAGTGAAACACCTGTGCCTGGGGAGGCTGAAATGTTAATGAGGGTGAAATGAAACAGTCTCTCTTTCCTCTGGAACCAAGGAAGTGGCCAAGCTGGCCAAGGGAGATGATTCTCTCTGTTCCTTATCCATGCTGTGGGGCAAAAGGTGTAAGTCATGGTACGCATAATGAACAGAAGAGGAACTTGAAAAATGTGGCATTTTTCTATGACACTTGATATAAAATTTAAAAGTAACTTATTTCATTGGCAGGCTTTCTTTGCAATTGGAAAACAGGAAGCCCTATCTTTGATTCAGTTATTAGAAAAAGTAATTGGATTTCAACCGGAGGCTGAATTTTCAGAGTAACTGAGCACCCTTTCATCACATGTTATGTTTCTAAATGTGGAGAAAAAAGGCATCACAGTTGGACATCTCTACCTTCACTGCATTTAAAGCTGCCATGAATTGCATTGCATTTTGCATGGGAGGTGATGGAAACTGTGCATCAGACCCAGCAGCACAGATCCAGCTGCTGTATTTAAATGCTGTGTTTGCTTTTTAATGTATATTTAGACACAGTAGCCATCCAAGGTATTGATTCAGCATTCCTGAGGCCCTTTGGCTGGGCTGGCACTGCTTTGTGGTACTCACCAGCTTTCTGTTCTTGGCAAAACTCTAGCTGAAATTATCTCATTTGGCAGGTCTGTCAGGGAGGGAAGGACACCCTCTTGTATCTCATAAACCTGGTTTAGCTGTTTGACGTTGCTTTTCACTCGAGTGATGCGATACTTTGGTGTCTCAGGATGACTGACAGCTCTCATGAAGTTGAGATGTTCATGTGAGAAACATTCAGCGCTTCATTTTGGGGCTTCTTTGCAAGTTCCCATTGCAGTGGTGGGGAGATGGATTATCACTGCAGAGATTCAGCATCAGTGGCTGCGCTTGGTTGTGCTGGGTGATCTCAAGAGCAGGTTTGAACCTCAGTGCACTCCAAGGCCCTACGTGTTGCATTCCCATTTTCTCTCTAGAGATTCACATTGTCTTTAAATCACATTTAGTGCCAGTGCTGTCCTATGAAAATCCCTGACCATAATATACACCCAATGCTCCTTTTGTAGCAACACCCCAAAGGCTGATAGGAGAAATTTTGCTGCACCAGGCACATAAATGCACAGTGGTCCCCAAGGAGGGGGATCCATGTGCATTTGGGTGTGCTGAAAGCACAGGCAGCTTTTGGCATTTCAAAGAGCTGTGTAGGCTGTCCCAGAACTGGCACACAGGAATAAACTCCTGAGCCATGGTGTGTAGCTGGGCAGTGAACTACATTCAGACCCTGAGGCAGGTCAGATACAACAATGTTGACCCATCCACTACATCAAGAAAACCTTGTTCCGAGAGTTGCCGAAGTATACAAAGAGCTGTGGACAGGGCTTTGATGTCTCTCAAATAATTATTAGATGTGATTCAGAATGGGAAGAAGCAGCAGGGCTGATAGCCACTGCTGCCTGTGATAGCCAGGCTATTATTCCAAAAGCACAGTGGATGCTGCGGGGTTGTTTGAAGTTGTTTTTTCATTCCCCACATATGGCTTGCACTTGAATGGGGAAATGCCTTGCTCCCGGTAGTGTCTCTGCTGGGCACCCACCAAAGCCGTGGGGATGAGTGTCACCAGCCCAGGCCACTGGTCCATCCAGCCCAGTGTCTCATTCCAGGCAGTGGCCAGAACCAGATGCTACTTCAGCAGGAAGTTTATATATTCTTGGAAAGGACAGCTATCAGATAACTTGGTGCTCAGGGAGACTTCTTTCTTTTCAATGCAAACTGGCTTCTGCCTTGCAGCTCTACAGCCTAATGCTGGGATTTGGATGTAATACAAAGCAGTTTTTCTGGGATTTGGGGAGAATCTAGTTTAAACCTGCTCAGACAGAGTGTTAAAGGGGATTGGGGACCTGTGGATTTTGCACTGTGGCACAGAGGACCCTTCTCTTGGGACTGTTTCCTTTTTTCAACACTTCTCAACCAATGTTTTCCATTTGACAACAGTTCTTTGCACTGGCCACATATTTAAGCCAAATAAACAAACAAAACCCACAGTTTCTTCTTTCTCTATAATTTCTGACCTGAGATGACACAAGCTGTGACTGGATCAGGTTACTCTGCACGCTGCTGCGCATAAGGCCAGAGTTTCCCGAAGATGCTGTTCAGCTGCCAGCAGGATAAGCCCATTTCATCAGGCTTGCTGTGGGCTCTGGCAGGCTGGCATCCCATGGGATGCACCGTGCTGGCCCCTGGCAGTCCAGCAGCACAGGGCACTTCTGAATTGCTGAGTGTGACATTCATTCTGCTGCTGGAGACTTTGAGGACATGCCTTTTGCTGTTTGCCCCCACACCCTGCTCGTGCTTTCAGGACAGCCCTCCCACTAGCTCTGGATCCCCAGACAGTGTTCCTGGTCTCCTGCTAGTGCAAGTCCCAGAGGTCTGATGCAAGCAGCAGCAGAAACAGCAGAGGCTGGACCAGTCGGGTCGCAGTCAAACAGCTGCCAGCTCATCTGCTTCTGATGTTGCATAAAAACACGTCTCACTTTGCATGTGACCAGAATAATTTACGATGTTTTCCCTACCTTTATTTCCCCACCTTGTCCATAATCCTTTAATACATTTGCCCCCAGCTGAACTGTCTCTCAGCCCCTGGATCCCGGCTGTCCCAGGACATGGAGACACGCAAGCGTTTTCGTATCAGATTGAAAACTCACTGACCGCAAAAACTTGGAAATTCTACCTCCCGGTTGTCTCTTCTCTTTTAGACTGTGCAGAAACTTTATCAGTGTTTCAGTTATTAATAGATTATTTTGCTTTTCTCAATATTTAAGGCCTTGCGTGACCCTACTAATAATTTACGAGAATTTTTGTATGTCTGTGTTTTAATTCCACTGGCTTCTGTGTCGGCTGATGAGCTTTGATTGGTTGGGTTTACCTAATATATAACCAAACAGAGACAGCAACCCAGTGTGGTTTACTCAGATATGTAGTTTCTTTCTAGGCATATGATTCATCGTCTGTGAGAGAGACTGCAGCTGGACAGCAGAAATTTTGCAGGGGTAAAGACAAAGCGAGCTCTCTTTTCTTGTAGTCTCCTCGATACAGCTTCATATCTTCCAGCCTTTTCAGAAGTTTTCAGAATATTAATGATTGCAGCTTGACAGGATCACAAAAGAAAAACTGTGAAAACTCTAGAACCTTTGGAAAAAAAAGAAAAATTCATGTTGACCGTGAGTTGGCTGAAGAGTCTTTTCTCAAGATGTCTCATAACTTGCATGTAAACTTGTCTATAAGTCTACGTTTGATAATTATAAGCAGTGGCCAGCCTTTTAATAGTTATAATGTAAACCATGCAGCAGTAACTGATGAAACACACACATGCATTCAATTCCGTGCCTAAAAATGTAGGAGAAAAAACAGACTTTTGCAACTCCTATTTTTCTTAAGGGAAATCCAAGTGCTTGCTGTCAGTTCACCTTAGGAAGCCGGACTTTGGGTAGGGAACTGGAATCTTTTGCCATACAACTACATATCAGTCCAGCAGCAGTTCTGAATTAAAATCCCGGCTCTCGGATCCAGGGGTAATACAACACTGTGTGGAAAAAGAACCTTTCTTTAGGAATTAAAGAGGGATTATTTTAAACAAGTACGTGTGTGGGTGTGCACACAAAAAACATGCATATAGACACTTTAGAAAAATATTATTAAGCCTTCAGCTTTTTTTTTTTTGAAACTGGAAATGAGACGTAACTTAAATAGTAAGGATAATTAACTATAGGAGCAGTTTACCAAGGGAAGTGATAAATCCATCATCACTTGGATCCTAACTTGAGATTAGGTTTTTTAGAAAAAGCCTGTGGGTCAGCCTCAAGGTGCTGCCCAAAATCATGTTTACTTATGCAGAAAGGAAGCATAGTCTTCCTCCACCACAGGTGGGATTCTTTAGCCCACGTTATGTTGGTGGTTGCAGGAGGTGTTTGTAGTGCTCCTCTGGTCTGATTTTCTCCCACCTCCTAATTTAAAGAGCTTGTTTTGTTAGCAAAAGGGGAAAAAAAAAAAAAGAAGTACTGATTTGTGTGTACATTTTGTGCTGGCACCTACATGTTTTGTTTTTGGACCTGCCACTCCAGTTTTGCATACTGATGTCTGCACTGAGCAAGACTTGGTGTTTCAGAGGACAGCAAAAGCCTGCAGTGGAGGGAATTACCTAGGGGATTTCCCTGTATTGGTAAATCTGGAACAAAAGGGGCCCTCCAGTGATTATTTGGTGTATGGTGAAATCCAGCCACCTTTAGTTTCTACTGGTACCCATCTCATTCCTGGTCACCAAATTAGCTCATTCTTCTGGCTGCCCAGCTGCAATATTTAACTTTAAATTTGCATGGCCATGAATGCAAGGGCTTGACTGCACATGGTGTGAAGACAGCTTTTCGTTGTGTTTTATTTCCTCACAGTGACCTGTGACTGGTCAGTGACCCAGACTGGTTCAGTCTGGGCTGCTGTGCACCGTTTCTGACATCCTCTTATAAGCTCCAGTCAACATCCTGCACAATCTTCTCTGCCCCAGTCGAAGTCAACACAGACTTAGAAGCTTCCTATCAAATTGCAGCTATTGCAGGAATTTAGTGCTACACCTGAACTTTCACACTGGGCTGCACAACACAAGATCTGCTAAAGTCTGTTTGGTAGCACTGGAGTGATGGTGAGGGACCATCCTGAAAGATATCTGAGCTTCCCTAGGCAAGGCTGGGATCCAAATTCAGTTGTGGGGTTCATGGTTTTGGTAAAGATACTTCAGCCTGGTGGCATCTCTGTACCTCCATCTGTGAGCCTGAATTTGGGGATGTCTGGTCAAATGGACCCTGGGCCTGTTTTTTGTGCTAAGGACAGTTTGGGATGTGGCTGTTTTTTGGTCTGGAGAGAGTAGAAAGGGGCTTCACTTCCCTCCCCAACCTGCTTTTTCTTTGATCCTACTGTACCACAGGCTCAGGGCCGTTTCAAAGGATGGGTCAGGAACATAAGACACTCATATCTAGGGTAGGAATACATTGTTTGCTTTCTGAGTTCTTAGAAAGTTCTCTTTCACCACTGTGAAGGACCTAAAGATGGTCTTTATCATCTTCTTGCTGAAGAAGCAAGCATCTTGTTGTTAGGGAAAGAATAGAGATTAGCTTGGTTTCTTACACGCACTTTGATGTAAAATAATGCTGCCATTTAATTGGCAATTGTGCCAAATAAAATTTCTGGAATGTTTTTGCTGACAAATGCTTTTGTATCACAATGGAGGCTGTTTTGAGAAATCAGGTTCTCCAAATCTCGACTGTTGTGAGACGGTGATTTTACAACAAAGCATTTATTTTGTCTCTAGAAATACAAGACACAAGACTTACTACAGTGAAACCCAGCCTGAAAGATGAAGAACTTCTTTTTCTTTTCAGTGAGAGACACATATATGAGAAAGAAGGAAGTTTTCTTATCTGATACAAGCCTTTATTGCATCTCCATTGCTTAGAGTAACTATAATCACATGGCTAGTCTGAGGAGAAGCTGTACGGTTTTATTTCAAAGTAAATGCCACAAAGATAATAATTTTAAAACTGGATGTCTCGTCCCCTGAAGATGCACAAAAGAAGACTTTTTCATATATTATCAGCTGTTTGTTCACTTTCATATTCACTGACCCTTTCTGAGCTGAGTTCTGAGATCTCAAGAGAAGAGATCTCAGAGGCTTAAGCACCTTGGTCTTTGGTTGTTCAAACTAAAGCTTAGAAGTGACCTGATTTCCAGGGAGCAGGAACATGTGATTTCTGAGACAAATTCCTTCAAAATGTCTTAAGTCAGGCTCCCTAAATGACTTATTTTTTTTAAGAAAAGCCCTGTTTTTTGACAGTGGCATGTCTTTAACACATTTTACTTGAGATAAAAGTATTGACTGTGTGAAGGAGATCGAGGATGTTTTTGGCTTGGAAAGAGGAAGGCATATGGACTAATCTTGCTGGCTTTAGTATTTTGTATTGAGGAACTTGGTCTTTGTTGTTTGCTTTTACTGTGCTTTCAGCTTTGCAAGTAGATGATCAGGGAACGCCTGGTTTTTGGCTGCCAGGGAGGATGAATTAATAAATACTTGAGATGTGGGATTGCTTTGCCTCCTGTGAAAGACAACAGGGCAAACGCTGGTGCTTTCGAGTCACTCTTTCCCAGGTTAAAAGGGGAAACCAGTACCCTGATGCTTCTGCTTAATCCAGCTCTGTTCCTTTGCCTGGACTGCTCCTCCATTTAGGCCAAGAGTATTCCTTAAGCCTGATCATTTACTTCAAGGCTGTAATTAAGGTCTTGTATATGTTCAAACAGATCACAGGCAACAAGGGCAAGAGATGTCATCCATCATAATTTCTGCAACCTAAAGATTTTTTTTTTTTTGGTTATACCATAAATTCTTTCTCTTATTATTTTGCGACTTGGCATAAATATCCTTTTAAAAGTAGGCCACCGTGTCCTTTCCTGTGTTCGTTACAAGCGGGCTGCTAGGAAAGCCCCAGACTGGCAAGGCCTCTATTTTTGGTTTCCTTTTGCAGCGTGAGGACAAAGTTTCCTTCAGATACAGCTCTGTCCAGGGAACTCATCCCACGGACTAGAGCATATAATTTGAGTTAAAAAGAGAGGAGAAAAAGATTGACTGCAATCTCCAGTGCCTCTTCACTGTGTGTGTATCTGCAGGTCCGTGCAGTATCGCAGGCGCCAGGAGCAACCACACTGCAGTTAAGGTTGCAAAACATCTTCCATTACGACACTGTTTTCAGTGCTTTAGGGCCTTTGGAAAAAACTACCTATTAGGCTGGAATTTTTGTTTCTTGGTGACTGTCAAAAATTATGGTCTCTCCAAAATGTTGGGCAAAGCCGATCCAGCAATTTCTCTTGCGTTTTGTGAGAGTAAAAAAACCCTCTTTAAACCCAGGCTGTAGTAGGGAAAAACCACACATACACAATCCAATGCTTTCCAAGTGGCAAAATAAATATTTCTAACAACTACAAGGAATTTAAACCTGGACTCTGAATCTTTGCACAACTCAAGTTCTCATTGAGCAGTGCAACATTTAAATCTGGAAAAGAGGCTGGGATTTTCTCTAATTTCTCATAAGAAATGAGTATATTGATGGGATCCGTACTAAAGTTATGCCCCATTTATGCCCTTAATGATATCTCATTGTGCAGTTTGTGCTACTTAGGGGATTAGTTCTTCCAAGTTGATGCTGGAAGATATTTCTGCCTTTCCTGTAACATTTTGCATTATGTTCTTGTTGTGAAGCTTTACTTTTGAAAGGGAAAAGTATTTCTTTTGTGAAGATACTTATCATAACAGAAGCAGATTTTTCACTGTCAATCCAGTTTTGCAGGATGCTGTCTCCAAACTCACAGTTGCATCAGCGAAGTGAATTTTATGGGTTTGTGACAATGCAGAGGTGTAAGAGAGTGGGCAGAAATCTTCCAGAGCTGCTTCTGCTCCAGGAGATTTCAATAAACATTGCAAGTTCTTTAGTGGTGTAAATTCTGAAGAAGCTGTTAGTAACAAGTAGGAATAAATTGTATTTATTAAATGTGAATGGTCTTAAAAATAATTTTATTTCTGAAGTCAGGATGGAAGAAAGGGAGTTACCTAAATATTATCTAATATAATAGATGTTATTTTAATCTATATTTTTGTATCATTTTGAAGCCTTGGCACAGTGTAACATTCCTGCAGGTATGGCAGGCATGACACAATCTACAGACCAGCAACTTTTAGAGGGGCAGCAGGAGGCCAGGGCTCTATGACATTAAAATTCACCTTGGAAATCCAGACAGAATGATAACTGAACATCCAGGACCCCAGAATATTGTCCATCCCCAACTTTTTATTCAGATTTTGAGTCTCTGGTGGAACTGAATGGAATTGAATCATTTGTTAAGCCTAAAGTAAAAACACCCCTTGCTCTGGCAAAGGGTTAAGTTTGAGAGTACGGTTTTGGAAATGTGATTACAAAAGAACAAAACAAATATAAAGTTTGTGAGGAGCAGACTGAAAATGCCTGGTGTTAGCTCTGATCCCTGCTGGAGCTCCAGGAATCCCTGGGATACTCTGTGAGCTGCTTAAGCAGAGAGGTGGTTTAGGAGCTGTGTCTCAGACACACACACGGAGCGTGTGCCCTGATGTGATCTCCTCTCGTGGCTCCAGTGGGTGCAAATCAGTCTAGAGAACAGTGGGGTGACTCTCCTTTTCCCCTACTCTCCCTAATTAATTTTTGTGGAATTTAGGACTAAGCAGAACTGCTCATACGCTCTCTGGTTGCATAAACACAAATACAGCCCTGGTTACATGTGCCAGGAGCCACAATGCACACTGACTTCATACCCTGATCCCTCGTATCCAGCTCCCTCTGCTTCCTGGTGGGTCACTGAATGTCTGTCTTTGCCTTCTTCCCAGGCAGAGTGGCTTATGTTGAGGCATTTTCATGGCTTTGTTACAATTCAAATGCTTTTATATCAGTAAAAAATAGTATTATATAGCACCTTTGATAATGTCTGAATTGGAGGTAACAGCTGGGTTTCTATAAAGACCACATGTAATGCAGGAATCTGGAAGGTGGATTTGGCTCTTGAATGGTCATTTTCCTCACTTTGCCAGTGTAGTAACTGGAGCCCCAAATGGAGTGGCTCCACCTACTCTAGAAGGAACAGTTCTCTCCTGATCCCAAGAAATTAATCTTTTCCTAGTTCCAGAACAAAACAAAGGGAAAACAGGAAGAACCAGCAGTTTGGCCAGCAAACAAGAAAATGGAACAGATTGTGGGTAAACCCAGCAGAATGCTTTTGGCCAGGGACAGTCTGAACCTCGCAGGTGCTCATGAGCAGGAGTAACCTGGGAAAAATGAATGCAGAAACTAACCAGTGACAGAGAAAACAGACCTCTGTTCCGAAAAGAACTGGTGCTTTGTAAGATGTTTCCTCAAAGGCATCACTGGGAGTGTTTTTATAACCTCTGGGGACAGAGAGGGAATGAAAGAGGCTGCTCACCTGTTGGGTTATTTTGAAGCAAGTGGCTTGATCTCCTGCTGTCTGTGCAGAGGGTGGGGAGAACTCAATGGCTTCCAGCTTCTCCAGGTAATCAGCCTTGTGATGTTGTGCCTACATTACAGCCTTGTCACTCAAGTTGCACTGCCTGTGCCGGATGACTGGTCTTCTGTGTGCCTAAATTTACTTACAGTTACCAGCTAAAGAAGTAAATTTACTCCCATTTGAGAGAGAAAAACTCGGGAGCAGAGCTGTCCCTAAGCGGAATCCACCAGGCGCTCACTGCACGCTGCCACGTAACCCAAGCAGTGGTGGCCCCGGTGTGCTGTGGGATAAAGATCATCTCTTTCTACCACAGTGCATGAACAGCACTGGGAGCTAATTAGAATGACCCCTGCATTCGTTCTGAGTGAGGGTGTGTGTTTGAAAATGGCTTTTCACAGGTTCACAAACGGAGAGTGTGTATGGGAGCCGGCAGGGCGATCCCATCCTTTTCCCCCGTGTGCTTCTCCTCCTGGGCCTCGCTGCTTTAGCAGGACACGGGAGCAGCTGGCCATGGGCCGGGGCTCCCTCCGCACGTCAGGGACATTCCGTGGTGAGCCCGGATGCCTCTGGGGTTGCTCAGCCGGGGCTGTCCCCGGCAGGACGGCGACACTGCTTTCAGCAGGAGGGCAGACAGAGAGGTGTCCCGAGCAGCTGAAAGGAGATCATTGACAAGTGACCCACCAGCAGTTCCTTCCACATGATCTGCCTCTAAAACACTGGGCAAACAGCAGGGCAGGGATTTGGATGGGCTCTGGCTCTGCTGGTGGCTATATAAATTAATACAGGTTATAAGCAGGGCCAGCTTGTTTGTAGAGAAGCAGGAGCCAACCCACAGAAGAGCTGCTTTTGAATTTTGGACACCGAACAAAGTTTCAATCTCCAGCAGGGCCCGCGTTTTTTCTTTTCCCAGCCCTCCTCTAAACACTTTCCTTTATTTATTTATTTTCCTTTTCATTTGCTTCTGTCTCCTTTTACATTCTTAGATCTCTAATAGCTCAAACATGACTGGGCTTTGGTCCAGACTCCTGGCATGCAATGCCAGCCTTTGCTGGTCTTGAGCTGACTACAGCAGGCCATGGCTGTTCCTCTGAACAGTGAGGAGAATCCAGGCTTTTCCAAACCAGAGGGTGAAATATCCTGGTACAGGAGCTGTGCATATAAGAGGCCAGTTTGGGTTTAAAAATAACAACAAAAGAATAATGGTGGGTTTTTTAAATTAAGAAATAGACTGAAAACTTGTTCTGTATGAATCAGTATATTAATAAAACAGGTTTTAGTAAAAAATAATAGTAAATTGAGAAATTGAGTTGTGATTAACGTCGATTTCTAAGCAATTTTTCTAAAAAAATCATAATAAAAAATCTTTGCATTTAACAGTGTTTTGACTGGAGATGTGCTGTCTATGCTGGACAGTGTGACTGAGAGCTTGCAGTCCAATCTGTAAGAAGAAAAAGAAAAATGAGATTTTGAATAGAGAGGCAGGCATAGGAAAGGAACAACTATTACAATTATCTTGCTTAAAAACAGGTGGGCAAATTAACTGGTCTGGTATCATCCAGGAGGCCTGTAGCAAACTGAAAATACAAAACAAAAATCGCAATTCCCAGTGAAGTTCTTCAGCCATTAAACCATCCTTCTTTTCTCTCCCATTCCTTCTGTATCCCTCATTAGTGTAGTTTCAAGTGTCTTGCTGCAATGCCTGGAGAAATATGACTAATGTGTCATGGGTTTATTAATTTTGTCCTTAGTTTAAAGGCTTCATGTCTGGCTGAATTCCCCACTGTTCAGAAAGCCTCTTTGGAGGCTTTTTGTTTCTTTTCTTGATTTTAAATGTTTGTGTCACTCCGTGCTTATATTTGAGAAGGGAGTTGGAAAGGTGCTGAAGCAGAACTGAAGGCACTAAGGATTGTGGTGGTCCCCAGTTCCTGGTGGTATTTGCTATGCATTGCAGCCTTCATTTCAAATATTTTGATTTTTTGAAAGGCATTGAGCACCTTTTGAGGTGAGGACAGAGACACAGACTGATTAGATCTTCCACTGAAAGTCACTGAAGATGCAGGGGACCGGATGACATGCTGGCTATGGTCTGTGTTACTGCTGAGAGACCCTGGAGAATTGTGCTGCAGATCTGAGGAAGGAGACTTTACTGCTCTGAAGTTCCTGTCAGTATCAGTGTTACAGCTCAGGTTTAGAAATTCTCACTTTCTAATCTACTACAACACCAATTTAACAAATCACTGGTACTTGAGGTTCAAAGAAATATTCTGCCTTGTTTCTTATTTTCTTTCTCATTTTTTTCCCTCTGCCAGCATTAATCTTGCCTGAGCTTTGCATGACGTGGCTTTGCACTCATAAAAAGTTGTGCTTCCATTTTTGCCTTTCCAGCCTGCTTTGAGAAGTAACAGGAACAAGGTTTGTGACTCCGAGGGGTGGGTGTGTATATAGGGTAAGACAAGGAGTTGCATGTCTTCATAAGGAAATTGCAGATGTACAATGGCATCCACAAAAGTGCTGGCTACATATGAAAATAAGTTTTAATGGTTTAGTGGGTATTGAGTTTTAATGGGTTTAGTTTAGTCACCTTAATAAACTGTGTGTGTTTGTCAAGTAAAATGGAACATTTTGGTGACCCTCTCTTGAAGTTCATCTTTTGCTTTAGTTTCCTCAAGCAGTGCCAGGGGTTCCTTACAGTTTCATAAAATCCCAGAATGGTTTGGGTGGGAAGGGACCTTAAAGCTCATCTGGTCCCACCCCCTGCCATGGGCAGGGTCACCTTCCACTATCCCAGGGTGCTCCAAGCCCTGTCCAGCCTGGCCTTGGAGACTTCCAGGGATCCAGGGGCAGCCACAGCTTCTCTGGGCACCCTGTGCCAGGGCCTGCCCACCCCCCACAGGGAAGTTCTTCCTCGTATCTAACTTTGTACAAGTTTATCAAACAAACAGCACCAGCACCTTCTGTGTGAATCAGATCCAAAGCTGCTCTCTGCTTTCTTAAAGGCATCACTTTAGGTAACACTCAACATTAGGCACAAGCTCAGTTGACTTCAGGATAGCTTTAAAGGCAGCAAATCGGTCAGACTCAGATGGGATCTGGACACGTGAGTGCAGGAATGAGAGTATTGTGGCTGTAGGGGTGGGAACATAAACCTGACAACCTGTGTGTGTCTGGGCTGATGGCCTTGCAGAGGGCACTGGGGCACGGCTGCTGGGTGCCTCCTGACCCAGCCTGGGGCTGGAGCTGCTCTGAGTGTCACCCGTGTGCTCCTGCTCTGCCTCCTCCTGTGCAGCCACTGGGGCTGCAGCGGGCACCCGAAATTTCACGTGGTGCTCGCTCTGAGAGCTCTTGCCCTGGCCACGGTGCCCTCTGGCATCACCAGCCCAGAGATTTTCTGCTTCTCAGGACTTGTTTTCCATTCACTTTTATCATCTTGCCGCCTTCCCTCCTGCCCAGCAGCTGTGCAGGAAGATTTGAGAGTTCAGGGAGTGGGTGCTGGGTGCGTGTGTTACCCATTGCAGGGCAGGGGGAACCTGGCATGGCTGAACGTTGGCAGGGGAGACAGCTGGCCTGGTCAAGTTAATTAAATTTTGTTTCACATTTGTCCTGTGCTCTAAAGATGTGGCTTACAACCCAAAAATTTACTTTTTTCAATTGGTTTAAAAAACACACTCCTTAGTTACAAACAAATGTCATGGACTGTGTTGATAAGAAGTTAATAATTATAATAATAATAGCTCTTACTTGACAATAGCAAGTCAAATTTAGTGGCAACTAAATACTTTGAAAGAAATCAGTGTGTTCGAATCACAAGTTCCTAACTCCCATTTCATAAATAGCTCCTGCTGTAGACACTGAGCAGAGAGAGCTGATTTGAAACAGATCTATGGTGGAGCTGCAGTCCATCCGTGGAGACTTTCAAGTCCATATGGCAAGACTGCCTAAGGAGTCACATACTTTGTGGAAAGATCATGCAATTAATCAAAAAAGTTGTAGTGTTTTCAGTTAATCTAAATTAATGTAGTATTTTTTTTAGGTGAAAAAAGTGTCTCCACTTCAAAGAACAGGAAAAAAATCTTCATGATTTCCTGTTTATTCTTTTTTTGTGTGTGGCTGTCACAATCCATATATTTTTAACTATTTTATTGAATAAAATCTGTTACTCCTTAGTGACAGAGAAAATCGCAGGATTTAGAAATAACAACATGCTGTATCTTTAATATGGTTTTCTTCTATCAGATATACAGCACCCCATAAAGACACAAGGAACAATTTGGCTTTCCTTATCCTTGCTAAGTGGGGGGAAGTTAATTTATTTTTCCTGTAAGACTTAAAAAAGTTATTAATCTGCATGACTGTATTAAAATCTGTATTTCTGTAGATATCCTGGTGTCAGTGGGCTTTGAATTTATTAATTTTATATATTCTCCAGTCTATATTTGAGACTTATTCTAAATGTAGAAGTTTTGTGGGCACTTTTGGTTGCGAAGATGGATGAAGCAGGAGCTGGATGTCAAATCAACACTTGTGCAGCAGAAGTGCTCCTGCAGATCAAAGTGCAAAGTCAAAGTCCTTTTCAACAGAATTTGGGGGAAGGGAGAAAAAATACTAAATATGAGCCCTCCTGGCTTAGCTCTTTGAGCGAGGCTGCTCTGAGGTGTCAGGCAGGTCTGTGCCCCTGTGGGAATCCACAGGGGATTTCGGGATGGACTCTGAAAAATGTACCCTAATTACTAAAAACACCAAACAAAAATGGCTGCAAAATCTTGCCACAGAAGGAGGCGGTTGCTGTGTGATGGGAGGAAAGGTTTGGGCAGAGTTTCTCTGCTGAGGATGCCTGTGGTGGGAGCCAGAGGGCCGGCAGAGGATGCTCGTGGACTTGCCACCCGTGCAACGCTCAAATGCGTTCCAATAAATAATCATAAAAGTATTTTGGCTGACTTTTTTTTTTGCGGGTTTTCCAGTGGAATTGGTTTGCTTAGCTTTCAAGCTTTTAAAAAAGTGTTTCTATGCATTGGAAAAATGTATTTCATATTTGCCAAACACTGGGCCCATCGACCTTTTCCCAAAGCCCCTCTTCTTTGAATGAAAAATGGATTTGAGAAAGATGATGATGATGCCTTTTTTCTTTCTTTTTTTTTTTTTTTTGGTTACTTTAGTATTTAGAAATTTAAAAAAGTGAAAGAAAAATACCTGTTATTAAGAAACTGAGACTTAGAGATCTGAGGCCACTTTCCAGCTCTTCTCTTACGATCTAGCTAAATTAAATTGCTCAATCTGTCCAAGGCTGAGTTCCCTGCCTTCACTACAGGCATGCTGCCTTTTCCTTGCCTTTTAGCTTATCAGGGAGAAAGTGCCTTGTGTTTGTAGAGATCTGTTGAATCCTTGAGCTGCCACTGTGATATGAATATAAAGAGCTGACGCCCGCCGTGCTGTGGGGAGGCTGGGGTGAGGTTTGGGACGGCTGTCTGTGACCCTGTTTGGGCTGAGGATGCATTGCTGCCATCCACGGGGGAGAACAGGCAGGCTTCCAGGCAGGCTTTGCCCTGATACAGCTTTGTGTGCCCTCTGTACCACGGCACCCTCCACTGCAGCCAGTTCAGCTTCTCCACGACATCTTACACAATCAGGACTTAGGCAGTGCAATTAAATGGGATTCCTTAAGTGGCAGCGAAAGAATGGTAATTGATGTGTGAAATATAATTATCCTCCTGGGCTCCTTGGCTTTCTTTTGTTCGTGACTGCTTTTGATTAAACAGCCCTACTTTGTGGGCCTATTGTATCCATTCACCCACTCCTTTCTTCCTAGAAGCAGGCAATGTCTAAAAAAGGCTGTCTACTTGTGCATCCCAAATATTTCCCAAGGCAGGGGAGAAAAAAGGGGAGGGGAAGTGAAGGCAAAAATCAGTCATCCTGCTTGGTATGTGGGTCCTTTGCTGAATGCTGTTTTTGGGTTGGAGCCCTGCATCTGGACTCCAGCTCATGCCAGCTGAAAAGGAAGCTTGTATTTTGTTTGCTTAAAAGGCAACAAGTCAACGTTTAAAAAGGCAACCTGAGGGGATTTTTCAGGGGCTTGACCTGATTGATCTGGAAAATAAGTTAAATGAGGTGTGGCCAAGAACTTCTTAAAGCAATCAAGCAAGCACTTTCTTACCAAGATGGTCAGGAAGCAGGAGGGTGGGATACGATCTGTTCTGCTAAGCGTCGCCTCTAAATCATGGTCTTTATTTTTGTCCTGGTGGTATCATAATGCCCTCCATATGCGTGATTACAGCCATCAGAACATGCAGTAAGTTGGATTTCTGTAGAGAATGTTTCTCCTGTGTGAACAAACGGCATCGTGAGAGTGGGAAGAAACAGAACTAAACCTCCTTAATGGTTTTCTCCATCCTGGGTCTCTGGACTACTGTTTTTTTAGAAAACTTTACAGGGTATTAGGATAGCAGTTAAATAAATTTCCCTTTTCTTTCCCAGAATCAACAAAATTGGGTTCATTTCAGAGTCAGGGTAGATATATTTAAGATTTATAGTATTTTTTTATTCTTGAAATTGTGAATCCAGATATAGATACATCTATATGTATATATATATAGAGAGAGAGTTTTTTGTGTTAGAAGTCTGCTATGGAGGTGTTGCTGGTTAGCCATTTGCCTTTCTGGATACAAAGCCATATGTGTCCAATAAAGTCCATCCCCAGAAGTTCTGCTGAGCAAGGTGGGGTTGTGGAATTCTCAGATAAAGTGGGAAGGGCAGGAGGTGACAAGTTAAAACCTCCTGTGAGCAGCTGGAGCTCAGGTGCCCCGTGGTTGCCAGGCTATCCCCGTGGCAGCTGAGGGTGCCTGGCTGTGCTGGGGAGGGGGACGGGCAGTTTGGGCTGTGTCTGCTTACCTTGCTCCTGCAGCTCCACCAAGCTTTGCTCAAAACCATGTGCCATCCAAGTCAGGTGCTTCCTTTCCAGCAGCAAGGGCATGTTTGTACGTGCCAGAGCACCCCAGGCTCCCAGAAAACACTTGTAACTGTCCATGTGGGCCCACCTACCCCTGTGAAACTCTCGATTCCTTATATTTTTTAAGTGTTTGTGTTTTTTAGACTAAGAAAATCCATTAGGAACAAGTGGCGGCTTGAATACGTACAGGAGGTAAACATCCTTTCTTTTGTAGCTCGAAACCTTCTGTTCCATTGGATAATCAAGTTCTTCCTGGATTGGAACCACTGGATGAGGGTTTGCTAGTAACTGTCCAATACAGTTGATGGTCCTGTAGATGTTGCTGGTCTCTGTTTTGGCAGACCTCTATTGTAATCCCTCTTTGCAGGTAGGGTGTTCAGTCTGTCCAGTCCTTCCTGTGTATCTCTGTGCCCTATTTCTTTGTCTGATGTACCTTTTGCAGTTCTGCTGAGGCAACCAGAACTGCATCTGATACTCAAGGTATTCGAGCCAATGGTCGTAAAAGGAAGTGGTTTTGTCTTTCTCAGTTTCTAACTTTCCCTTTGCTTTTCATCTACACTAAGTATTGGTTAGATTTTGACAAAAATACAACGAATTCTCTAAGATGTGGAGTTCTAAACTGATCCTCCTGTAACTTGAGTTCAGATTGTGTTTTTCTTATTTTGTGCGGTTTTGTCAGTGCAGATACCTGTTCCTAATGCAGAGAGTAGTGTGATTGTTAAAGTGGTCTTTTCATAGTATTGGTCAGAATTGAGCAGCTATCAGACAAATTAGAGTCCCACAATGGAGTGCTCTGAAAATCAAAGGTTGAAGCTGCATTTTAGATTCCAGAAGGAACTTGAAACCACATTCAGTACATTAAAATTGTACCAAGCACTGGTTTACTCTAACATCCCATCTCATTTCTTACATTTCCATTAAAACATTTTGAATTTTTGCCCCAGTGTGACATGAAAACATGTTTTGAAATGTTATGAATGTCTGGCAAATGATTTGGTTTTGGATTTTTGCCCACCAATATTCCTGCATGGCCCACGCACTTGTGCAAAACTTGGTCTTTTAAGGCATGAAAATAATACAGCAATGGCTGAACTACGACTTTTAGTTAAAGAAAATAAAAAATGAATCAATTTAAAATGCTAAAAGGTCAGGAGGCAGCTGAAGAACAGTGAGGGAAAGATCGGATGAAAGCTGGTTCCAGGAGGGGCTGAGAATGCCAGAGGGGAGCAGCAGCTGAGTGCTGTGCTCCAGCCATGGGTTTAAGGTGTGATTGCACATCTTTGTGCTTTTCCAAAGAACGCTGCCATGTGGCCTGTCCATCCAAAAGTGCCAGGGATTTGGTAGGATATGGCAGATGCTCTGCCTCTCTGCAAAATATAGGCTAACAAATTGAGAGAAGTCACAAAAATGCATTTTAGCGACAGCTGAGATAAATAACACTTTCCCCAGAGCCTGGAGTACTGAATGCAGACCCAGAAATTTGGGGTGTGCACGAACCACTTGTGCAGCATTTTGGGG
>VZRQ01000967.1:1313870-1407984 GCA_013397975.1 Machaerirhynchus nigripectus | reverse complement strand
TTGAATTTTTTTTCCTGGCACAACCCTAAGCGCAGAAGAGAGAAACGGAGGAAGCCTCACTTAGTGGAGCTGCGCGGGGGAGACAGTGACTGGATCCCCTGATAGCGCGGCTCTTGTTCTAGCTCATTTAGCACCACAGCCCTCCGTAACCCAGAGGGAGTACAACGAGCCTAATGTAGCGTGAGCAGCAAGGGGGGGAGCGCCCGGCGGGGCAGATTT
The DNA here is from genome assembly GCA_013397975.1 of Machaerirhynchus nigripectus. Classification (NCBI taxonomy): domain Eukaryota; kingdom Metazoa; phylum Chordata; class Aves; order Passeriformes; family Dicruridae; genus Machaerirhynchus; species Machaerirhynchus nigripectus. The sequence continues at coordinate 1,407,765 of VZRQ01000967.1, read as the reverse complement.
ACAGCTACCTGATGGGCCTCAGCGAGCAGCATCCTCCTCCCCCTGCATCCTCCTCCCCCTGCGAGCCAGCCCCGCCTGCTCTGCCTCCCTCTCTCACACACAAGCTCTTGAGGATGCACGTTGAGCCTTTTGTTTTCCCTCATTAAAAGTGCCAAGATGCATGTCAAATGCCTGGAGCAGTCTCCTGCTTTATAGTTTTATTATAGTACTATTATGACTTATCTAATTTATTTTCTCCTCTTTGTGTGTGTGTCTCACTACTTCCACTGCCGATGTTTATGTCAAGCAGAGATAATCTCTTTGTATGTGTGTCTACGTCCATATCTTTATTTTTGGAGGGGATCTTAAAGAGGCCTGAATATTTGCTTTAGCCCTCTTTTTCAGGGAGGTAAAAGGATTCTAGAAAGGGCAGAACCAGCCCCCGTTCTGAACACCACTCTGTTGTCTCAATGGCTGCACTTCTGTAGGATCCCAGCAGCATCTCTCTTTGCTCTCAAATTTACACAGCTGTATACTGCAGGTATAAATTAGTTTAATAGACACTGAGGTGTGTTAAATATCTGTGAAGTTGACACCATTCTTTAGAAAGGAATATTTATTGACTTATGGCTTTCTGGTAGTAGAGATGATTAATTTTTTAATCATGCTCATTAATTTTTTCTTACATAATTGGACTATAATTAAAAATCCCATACACCACTGTGTATATAGATTGGATAGAAGTTGGTGGAGTTTGGATCATCATTGAGTGTTTTAGGAAACTACTGTATAACATCAGCAAGGATCCACTAGACATGAACTCAGCCAGCTGGAATCCCATATTCACATCACCTCTGTGTCAGGCTCGAATGCCAAACAAGAGCACAGACATGGGAGCAAACAGGCTGATTTCGCTGCTCTCAGCCTTCCTCTGAAACCTCACCTGCGTGTCCCTGCCGTGACAACCAGTGCTGACTTCCCTCTGTCCCCATGGTCACACCCTGTTGCTGCCCCTCAGCAGCATCCCCAGTCAGTACCTGCACATGCAGAGATCCCTTGTGTCCCGTAAGAGGACTGTCCCATGTCTGGGAACTCTCCTCTCACCACACTAGCATTTTATATTTCTCTCAGAAAGACATCCTGGCCTACTGTTTGCAGGAAAATTGCTTGGCATAGTAAGTAATGCACTGTGCTGGATTTCCTCCTGTGCAGCAAAGGCAAATTGGTCCAGTCACTTGCATTTCCTTTCGAGCAGCTCCAGCTGCTCTGGCACTAATTGTCAGTGCCAAACTGAAAACTACAGCAAGGAAATGTAGCCTGAGCATTGCTGTGGGGCCAGGACCTTGGTTTGGTGACTCATCCATTTAGAGAAACACCCACCTAAAAAGACTAATTCTGAGATGGCCCCATGTAAATGACACGAGAGAGACTCTCAGCCAAAACACAAATCCTGTTTCCACTTGTTATAGGAACAAGGGAAGTGGATCTGCCCCCAACCACACTGTGAAACTGGGGCAGGACGTTGCAGTATCCTTTTTCCTCTACGTTTGCCTTTGCTCCTACGCTTGCCCTTCCTTTAGGACCCTTCTAACCTTTCAAATGGGAAAGGCAAGTGGCTTCCTGTCCCTCATGTTTATGGAGTGAAGTGGTGCGGGCTGGCTTTGAGGGAGGCTATAGATTTCCTGGCACCCGTTCAGCCCTCCTGTCCCAGCCTTCTGTGCAAACAGTTCTCCCGGCCCCACCTCTCTGAGTGCTCGCTGCTGCTGCTGCTGTGCCTTACAGGAGGCACTGGGGGAAGCTTTTATAACCTGCCAAACCGTGTCCATTTACCACAGGATGAGTTCATACATTTCCCTCGAAACTTGGAGAACTGGCTTTCTCTCTTTTGAACAGGTGATGTCTTAGATGCTGAAACACAAAGCAAGCTATACCTGACCAGAGGGTATCTGCTGTCACAATGAATAAATTGGGACCCTCTTACCGCCTCAGCTGCTGGTAGTAAGTTTATGTCCTATTTTTGCTTGCTCCAGATAAGTCTGAATACTTTGCAGCAGAAATGAAGGGACTGAGACGTGCCTTGCTAGCACTGCTGTTAACCTGACAATCTCCTGGTTCGTTATGGGATTGAAATCCCGTGGGAACGACTCTCTGTCTCGCAGCAGAACTGACACACAATCCGATGCAGCTGATTTGCTGTGGACAGTCTTCAAATGTTGAAATCTCAGACTTTCTAAGTACAGGGCTGCTATGCATGGGCACACTTCCTGCTAATCTTGAGGCATAAACACTCAGTGGCTCCAGACGCTTGAAGAAATAAACACACTGACTCAGTATTAATATTTCATCACAACACACTAAAGTTAAACCTCACTGATCCAGAGTGACCCGCAACCACTCAAGAAAATGTTTCTTTTCTCTTTTCTTTTTTTTTTTTTTTTTTTTTAATAATTTAACTTTTTATGGGGAGAAAATAAAAGGAAATTGTGTCCTGCATGGCAGGCTTAGCATGGATAAGCAGAGCTGTTTCAACTGGAGAAAAGTTGCTCATGTGCAGCGATGTTGCTTTGGAAACATTTGTAAGTTCAAGGAGGGCAATTTAACAGCTTTGCTTGTTGTCTCTGCCATGGCAGGTGAACCAGACACGTTTAGTGCTATGGAGTATCAGAGACACAATCACTGCATGCTTAAAACAGCAGCTCCTGTAAATAGGACCTCTTAGTGGCTGCTGGAGCAAAACACAGCCTTGGAAACACACTTCACATTGCTGTCATCACAAAACCCTTCAGTCTGGTCTGGGGCAGATGACCTTATTGACCTGAAGTCTCCTGTGAGCTAAAGAGGGTTTTAAACATAAGAAGGTTCTCTACAACTGATGCTCAAGGAGTTTCCAAGCAGCACGTTCTGAACTGGAGGTTAAACACACTGCAGGTGGTGGGTGCTTTTCACTGAAGGCACATGATCATCAGATCAGAACTTGCCACGAGGTCAGCAGGAAACCTCTCTGGAGCCTCTTCTCCTGAGGGGATGGGCTCACATCCCGTGCCAGTAGCTGGGTGATGGAATTACAGTGAGCTGGGTCCACAGGCAGCCAGGCAGGGCTAGGAGATTGGAGACACTCACTTCAGAGTTTCTAGACAGCTTCACACTTTCTGAAGCTCAGAACTAAAAATTGTCGTTTTTTCCATTAATTAAGCTGGTTGTATGTGGCCTGAAACTACTCAAGGCAAGCCTGTGTGTTACTTTATATGCCATCTAGCTAGTGAGGCCTTCACACCCACATTTTTTATATCTCTGATAGGATAAAGAAATCAAATTAATCTAATAGTGGATCCTGGCCATGTTGTTTTGAGTTGCCCAGTGCGTTAAATCAAGTCTTAAAGAATTATTTAAATTGCCTTGCTTTGCAGTTTATGTTCTTTGCTGTCATTTGATTTTAATGCGTGATAAGCACTCTGTGATCTGCACGTGAAGGGTGTTATAGGTGTCCATCTCTGAGCGACAGAACCAAGGAGGGAACAGGAAAAATGATTCCCTTAGAGCAGAGTTAGAGGCAGGCAGCCCCAAGGACCACACGAGGCAGTGCAGAGCATCAGGAAAAATTGTGAAGGGACGCATTAGCAACACTTAGCTATAGCTGCTCCAGCATTTTATCCGATTTACAAGGGCCCCCGTAAAACATACCAGGGGAAAATGTAAAAACTCAAGTGCAATTTAAACAGTAGCGTCCTGATAAACTCAGGATCAGCTGGTTTTGATCGCAGCACAGTTTGGTGCAGGAGCACCACTTGTGCATTATGAGTGAGCATCGGAGGAAGCTCAAAGCAGCTGTGCTGCTATATTTGCTCACTCTCTGTATTCAAACCTTGGCTTGAGAGCTCAAAGGAAATGAGATGTGTTTTGCATAACCCAGTTGCAATCAGTGGAAGCACCTACTAATCTGCTGGTACTGCTTCTGACCTTTTCAGGATCTGATTCCTTATCAGAAAATGAAAACATTTTAAAAAGAGGAATAGACTTGTTTATTTGCAGGGGGGGAGAAGANAAAGGAATTAGTGAAAAGACAGATGTACACAAAAAATTGTATGAGTTTTATTCTCCCAGCCAGAAAAACCTGACGCTATGCATAGAAGTGTCTTTTTACAAAGTGACCTCTCAGATCATTTTATACACTTCTTCACTTTCACTATTTTTGGGAATGCCCATAACAGCACATCCTGATGGCATTAAAAATAAAAGGCATTCCAATAAATCAGCAGTGTTAGATTTGTTAAAGTGTGGTTCTTCCTCTAAGAGTTGAAATGTAAAATGAGGCCAATTGTTCTAAATAACAGGATGGGGAAGACCTTGAAATGTGAGGCTTCAGTGTTAAGAACTTGTAATAATTACGGTCATTCACAGAAATCACTACTAAATCCCAAACTACCCTGCCTCTTCTGATCCAAATTCTTATTTGGTAAGTCTGCAGAACAAGAAATAAATATCCTGAATTATAATGACGCAGTCTGTGTGCCCCCACCTCCCTCCTGGTTTTAGCAATCCATCTGGGAATCAGATCTTTATTTTCTCTCATTTTATGCCTTCTTGTTTCAGGACTTAAATAATCAGGCAGATCTGCAGAAACCAAAGAATTCAGTATATGCAGATTAATAATTGGATGTGAAAAATGGATATCAAATGTTGAGCAAAAAATCTGCAGGGGATTTGGAAGCCTGACCTACGTTAGTGAGGCAGGTGTTGAATGCTTTCTGAGTTACTCTGCAAGAGCCTGCTCCTTTCCACCACATCCCAGAGCTCAAAGGCCTCTCACCTCCCTTCATCTGCCAGAACGGGCAGTGCTGCTTTGTGCTGTTCAGTTGAATGCATACACAGGAGCAATTAAATCATTCCAGTTAATTACCTATCGAGACTACAGTGCAGGTCTGGGTTCTAGTTGTAGTTTCCAGCAAAAAAAGATGCTCTAGATCAGTCTTTTCAAGAGCTTGTGGAGGATTGCGAAAGTGCCATGGTTTCAGCCTTTATGTAGAGGTGACTGCCTTAAAATCTGAGTGTGTGTGAGGAGAGCCTTTCTCCTTATTCTGGGCCATTCTCCTTGCGTCAGGGCTGAATAGCAGGTTTGCTCCCATATGCTCCCCTCTCCTTTGTAAACACAAAATCCCTTAAACAAATAGTGGACAGATCTTTTTTACCCTCCTCTGTTTATTAGAAGGACTTCGCTAATCCCTGTGTTTACGAGTCGTGGGGTGTGTCAACCTACAAGCTGAGGGAGTTAATGAAATTCATCTGTTCTCTGTTTTCCAACAGAATTCAGGGAGGGGGGAGGCCCGAGCAGGCTTCACCCCAACGCAGAAATATGACTAACAGTGGTGTTTGCAGGCACAGACTCAAACGGAGCAGCGGGTGGGAGGAGGTGAAGCGGCCGAATGGCAGAAATGTAGGGAAATATTCCCCCTTCAATTAGAGTAATTAAAAAGTAGTAAAAATAAACCACCCAAAGGAGAGTCTGGCCAAAACAAAGTCTTAATGTACACTTATGGTTTAAAGAGTCTGCCGGAGGCCACCACCGTGTGCTGCCGCAGCCCTCGAGCCCGTCTCCGACTTTAGGCAAACACCAGCCCAGGAATGAGGTTGGGGGCGGCTGCTGGGGCTCAGTCCAGCTCGGGGGGACAGGGCTGAGCCTCCTGGGCACGGCGTTCGTCAGAGCTGCCCTGCCAAGCTCCGTTCCCTGGGGCTTTCACGGGTCCAGCCTTCTGCGTGCAGCTGAAGTTTGGCGCGTCAAGCTTTAGGAGAAGCCACTGCAACGTTGAGTTGATCCATGGAGGGAATTAAAACTCGTCAGGAAAGCTGGCCAAGCCCCATTTGCTTCTCTGCAGAAGTTGCTTCCCCGTCCTTTTTACTGCCACAGGGCTTGTTTTTCCCTGCCCTCATTATTTGTGCAGTTCTTGTTTGGGTTCTTCCAGTTTGCTGTTTGCCTTCTTGGCCTTTAATTCCTTGGAAGAACAGGCAGGGTGAAAGGATTGTTTCATTGGTGATTTCTCCCTGGTGATTTCTTTGTCAGCATAGATGTATTTTGTCACGTGAGCTTCGCAGAGGCACGGGAGGGACCAGCCACGCTGAATTCCTTGTTGTACATTTCCTAGAAGCCTCGGTCCTGACTCCAGATGCATCTACAGTAAATGTGGACAAGCACTTCTGTCAGCTTGTGTTGTGTTCCCATGACGTGGAAAGACAGAGTGGCTGGAGAACGAGTTAAGATTCTTCAAATCTGTAGCTGGAGATCTAAAACTATGTGGAAAAATATGGTAATTTGAACTTCTGGGAGGTGCACCAATCATTGCCTGCAGTCCAGACATTCTGTGGCTAACAGGCTCAGTGGCAGGAATTTTTGGCGTTCCCAGTGCTGGGGTCAGTAGATGATAGTTTTTGGTTGTAATCCCCAAAACACTTCATGTAATAACAAACATGTCTTTTCTAAGGCTGCCCTAGAAAAGGGGACCAAACTGTGACTCTTGATCTTTGCAATTTGAAAGGATTAAGATCTGTACTTCTTAAGATATGACAAGTTTTTTGAATTATAAACCATTATAAACTCTCATGAGACAAATTTGTCAAACCTTTAGGGGTACTGACTCTTGAGGCAGTGTTTTGTTTTGGTCATGGAGGGGTTTAGGCTGCTTTTGCATCTAATAATATCCCTTTAATTTGATTATTGGTGATTATCCCTGAATTTTTAGGCATCTTTAATTGGAGAACTTCGATGGCAGGGATAGAACTACCCTGAGGATTGGAGCTTGCAGTTCTCTACAGTGAATGTTAGACAGATGTTGAGTTTGTTTTCAGTGTGCCTGAGAGCTAGAGTTGCTCTGCACATGCATGGGTGATAACTCCAAGATGCCTTAGTTTGGGATTGATAATTATTAAAAAAAAAAAAAAATCAGCTAAAGTGTTAACTCCCAAAATTTTTCAGATTGCTATTTCTTTATTTTTTCTTTTTTTTTTCACCTGTTGTCTATCCACCATCCTGCTCACTCTGTGAATTCATGTATGTAACCCACTGCACACAATTCATTTTTAATGTGGCCGCATCTGCAGCCGCACAAATTCATGACAGCTGCAGTTTTGATAGCTAAACCAAAATACAACTGAGTAATGAGAAATAAATTTATTGTACGCTGGCCATGTTTGAGAATCACTGCTTTAGACGTGTGTGTTTTACAAATAATTAATAAGATAGAGCATGCACATACTCCCGTTTGTGCCAAGTGCTCTTTCCTAGCTGGAGTCTGAAGTGAGGGGGCAGGAATGTGCCAGGCAATAATATATCTGTGTATGCCACTGTTTTCAGAAAGAGTGTCAAATGTGGACCTTGGGTCTGTCTTTGCTTGGCTGGGGTTAGACAACAAGGAAATGTAAAAAGTCCTGATGTTCACAAATCCCTGCTGCACCATCCCTCACTCAGCTGAGCTGATAGGGAGCTGCAGTGTCAGGTTTTACTTAAACTTAAATCACTTCCAGTTTCTGCCCCTACTCGTAGGATGAGTCTGTGTGGGACCCTGCTGCAACCAGAGCTTGGTAAAAGCAACTTTCATTCCTCTGATGTGTGCAATACAAATAAAAGGAATTTCTAAAGACCTTCACAGGAGCATCCAGGTGATCTGCAGTACAACTGAACCATCAGGTTTCTGTTGCTTGGCTCGATGGCCCTTTCAGCAGAAAAAACAGGATTATCTTGGGGAGAAATAACTTCTTGCCCCCTCATTAGAAGCAAACTGAAGCCCTTTAGCTCATATTCTGAGAAAATAGGTCACATGTAGCATTGTGGGATGGGCTGATGGCAGTGCCATGGCAGAGCCCACAGTGCATTTGCTGAGTCTGTTGTTAAAGATAAAATATGAGAATGAGATCCATCTTCACTCTGCAAAATGCAGACTGTGACTCTCTAGGAAAATTTTTCCAAAGCTTGTCAGTTTAATATGGTGGCAGTGATACCTTAATTACTGGTCATTGCAGTGGTAAGACAAGTTACTGCAAGACATGTCATTAGTGTGGTAACTATAGGTAAACTGATGAAATAAACAGAATAAATGAATTTTTGTTGGTTTTTGCTTTTTATACAGAGATGGCATCTTGCAGCAGTGATAAAGTTGTGTTCAGATTGTAACATTAGCATCAGTTTCTGAGCCAGCTTGTGAGTAGTGAGGTAGGTTCCCTGGCAGAGAACGGAGGCAAGGATCAGCTACTGGGAGGGAAGAATGGTACCAGTACAGATGATAAGGAATCTAAATTAAACCATAAGAGAAGAGAGAAGAAGACGCTATAATATTTAAAAATGGCAAACTAAATAATATATAATTTACAGAAAATGACAGGGTAATGCTGGGACTATTTTTAAATCAACAGCAAATTAGAATTCAAACCTCTGATAGGTTTAACAGATGGTCTGGATCCTAGAATCCAAAACCCACACACTTCATTTCCCAGTATGTTAAGAACAAAATAATGCTGTGCAGCCTTTGCGGAATGTTTCTTGCTATTAAACTATGTTGAAGATAACTTTTGACCAAGGAGGACTGAATTTGGAGTGGAAAAATAGAATAAGTTGGTCCAGTAAGAAAAAACAACCCCACACTCTGTACCAGGGGTGGCTGTGGACATGTTACAGCTTCTAGGCAAGGCAGACAACAGGATTTGGGAAATTGAAGGAATGTGATCTCTCAGTGGCCTCATGCAGCAGAATTTACTGCTTGGTAGTCAGAAGAAGTGGATGTGTCTCCTTTCCTTGACTTCTATGGATTTTAGAAAATGTTCTCTCATGTCAGCCATAGAGGGAAGTGTGTTGGTGTGACTGGGTGACAGCAACCTTGCTGAGCAACACCCAGCTCTGAGGGTGACCCTCAGTGGCTGAACACACAATGTGAATGCTTAAAGCAGAAGCTACCACAAACTGTTTTGGCCATATTTAAACCTTTCAGTGAATAACATCTCATCATGAGAATCTGTGATTGCTTAAGGAAGGCTCAGAAACTGAACTGGTATCTAGCAAATTTTTGTCAAGATGGTGACTTGACACGGTTTGAGGAGCAGCAGCACAGCGCACACGTTCCTCAGCTTTCTCCATTATGTGAAACGGTTTTTTTATCCAAAAAAAGGAACATTTTATTCTTAGGTATGTAATCCTTATCTAATCTGTGCTCAGAGTGCTCCTCATGCTCGTTTCAGTGCCTCCCTGATGGGCACTCCTGCAATACTTCACCTACTGCCCCCTGAATCACCAAATCAGAAATTTTGAGTTGCCTCAGCAAATGGGATCCATAAGCCTTCTGACCCAATATCCTGCCTCCACCAGCAGCCAGCCAGGACACTTCAGAAGAAACCCTACATGATACCCTGCAACTGGGGAACTGCATTTTGCACGAGTCAGGTATTTTTATCTCAGGCAGTTAATAATTGGCATTTGTCCAACCATATTTTTAAGTTTTTATTGTAACTTATTGTTTTGATTATCAATGCCAATGACTAATCCTTTTTGGATCTTATAACTACTAAAATCAGTGATAATTTATATAAAGCAATCAACTCCATAACTTGGTTGTGGGCTGCATAGGAAAGAGAATTTATTTTTTTTTATTGGTTTTAAATTTGTTTTCATTCATCTTTACCTGATGTTTCTTTGTTTCTGTTATATAAGGGTAAAAAAGAACACATGTGCTGTGCTCTCTGCTGCTCACTCTTCCTGATCTTCTCACTAAATCAAGTCCTTTCACCAATATCATATGGAAGTCTTTCCCTGAATCTCAAAAAATCTCTCCTTCTCCATTCTTGGGCTGCTTGTTTCCGCTACATCTGGTTTTGAAATGGAGTGAGGAGTGAACATAGCCATCCAAGGAAGGGTGTGCCATCAATTTACTGAATGTTATTAATACCACTATTTTCAGATTGTTCCAAAAATTGACTTATTTTCAAAATACTACTGAAGTGGGTGTGTGCAGAGCAGAGTGTGTATTTCAAATACTACGAAATTAATTAGATATATTTTTCAGGGTTATATTAATAACCCCTGTTTTGATGGGCAACTTAGCCTGATATCACCAGACAAATCCTCTACTTTCCCCCAGGGGTGTGCTGGATGCAAAGAGGTATAATGGCAGGAATTAGTCAGAAATAATTGCGGAGACAAAATAATTCCACGTCTGCCTATTAAGATGCAAAAAATCATGGACTGGATCCTTGGCTGGTGTGTCACGGTTGGCACGGTGCCACTTTACACCAGCGAGGGAGCTGGCCCGTTACCTCAATAATCCTCATTGTGGGGATGGCCAGTCACACAAACGCTGGTGGCTTTGGCTAGTGACAGAAACCTGGCTGCTCTTCCAGCTGCAGGGAACGTGGGATTCGTGAAACTTTAGCAGGGTTGTGGCAAGAGTTGCCCTGAGATTGCTGATTCCATTCCTGCTTTTTGTTTTGTTTGAGTTGGCTGGCTGGGATTGTTTTCCCTCTCTGCCAGGTGCAGAGTTGAATGGCAGGCCACACTCAAAAGCTCTTCTTTCACAAATCCACCCACGCTACAGATTTCTGTGTTCGTCACGTTCTGTGACATGTAGCTCTTGGAAATATGCAGCTTGGAAATAATATCCTTGAATCTGAGTGTGCTTGGACTGGTAAAGGAGAGATTTTAAAGTGTCCAGAAAGGGCAGGGAGAGAAACTACAGGAAAATAACAGGGAACCTTAGATCCCCTTAGAGTAGGATTGAGCTGGAACACATGAGCTCTATGAATTTTGAAGATTCAGACCTAAATAGGAGACCCCACGCTTATGCTGAAATTAAAGATGAGCGGTGGTGCCAAATAAAGATATCTTGTGGGATTTCAATCAGATTTTGAGCTCCCCACATCTATGTGTTGTGCTCCTGGCATCCAGTCGTGTGTATTTGCTCTTGTCCAGCTGCCTTGCCCTCCAACCTTTCAGATTTATTTCGTGTCTGCTTCCAGTGATGCCTTTTTGTCTGCAGTCAGCAACCAAACCCAGTTCACTACACCCAGTGCAGGGTGAAGTTCCTCTCTGAGTTCATCACTAATGGGCAAAGTGACCTGAAAGATGAACTGTCGATTTTCTACCAAGATGTACTTTGGGGATAGAGGAAACAAAAGAGGAGCTGAATGTGTTCTATTTGGATGGATAAATAAATATCTGACTTAACAATTGGGATGATTCTCTGGTCCCCTACAGGGTCTGATCTTCTCCTTAGTCCTTACTTTACACCAGGTTGAGTTCCTTGACTTTGCAGTAACTTGCCTGGAGTTTGCACTGGAAGCATGGTAGAGAAGAAAAGGAGTAATTGCTTTCAAGCTAACACGAGGAAAATTAAAGGCAAAATTCAGAAAATTATGGGGGTAAAAGGAAAACTGATAGTTTGGGGGATTTCATAATGTTTGGAACAAGATTCAGGACTGCAATGATCATAAATTCCTACCACTTTGTTGCTACTACCATTACCACTCAAGGGGAGGAAAATCAGCAGAAACTGGATTGAATCCAGTGTGTCCTTATCAAAAAAATAAAATGAAATGCAGAAACCATAATTTAAATGAGGTCTCATCCTCCTTAAGTTGATGTTTTGGCACAGGTACTGATGCTGTCTTTTCTTTAGTTTTACCTTCAAGGTGACTGTCTCCAAAAACAGAAGGGAGATGAACTAGGGAGAATATACTTTATTCAGCAGCATGTATTTCTAGCATTAGCTGTATTATCTTAAACTGTTTGAGATTGTCCTGTTTCAGCCTTTCTTCTTATAATCTACTAGAAAGTATTCCAGTGGGAGTCTTTTAATATGACCCTTGTTCTCCTGGCTCTCTGATTTTGATTATGCATTGCATCGCGGGTGAAATTTGGGTTAAAGATAATTGTAAATATGGTATTGATATTAAATGATGTTTTCCCAACATTGCAATAATGCTTGTTTTGTTTGCTGGAGAGTTTATTACTTTTTGATCAATAGCATGTGAGATTTGTGAGGGAAATTAGCATAGTGAATAACAATTAGGAGAAAAATCAATGGCATTCAGACAAATAAGTGACTTGAAAAAGTCCCATAGGCACACATACACTCACACAGATTCTTTAAAGTGTAATACATCTCATTTCGAATTCCAGGAGAGGGGAGAGCTATTTGGACCAGAACTGAAACTGATGGCAGTAAATTGAACTACTGTGGGGCTATTTGTTGATACTTAGTGTTTCTAATAGCTTGAATGTATGACTGCTTCATTCACTGGCTCCACGAACTTCCTCTGACTTCTACCAAGGTTTTTTTCTGCATTTCACACCAGTCTACTTTCCTCAGGTTACCCACACCATGTATTTTTTGTGTCACTTAATATACTCACCTTTCCCCTCCACGCAGTAAGCTCCAGCTGCCTTACAAGACCCAGGAGGGCTTCAAATGAGATAAACCATTGAAAAAGTTCAAAACAAACAGATAGAAGTTCTTAAAAATAGATTTAAGGTATGCAACTCTTTGCCACAGCCTGCCACAGATCCTGTAAAGTTCACATGGGCTCAAAAACGACTAGATTGTGTCATAGAAGAAAAATCGCCATAGGGCTGTGGAACACAATAAAATCCTGGCTCAGGAAGCACATGCTCTGGGCACAGTCAGGAGCTTCCAGAGTACTTTGGTTCTCTTTTACCTTGGGACACTGAATACTACAGAACGGGTTGGGCTTCTTGGCTTGCAGAGCCAGCACGGCTACTTTAGAGTGAAACGGAGAAAATTTGGTCCCAAGTCCTCTGTGCTGTGGTGATGTGCAGCATGAAATCCTGCAGAGAGCAGCTGAGAAATAAAGCTGAAGGCAGGAGGAGGGATCTCCAGGAGGGTTCGGATCACATGAAATCACAGCTTGAGGAGTAGGTGAAGAAGAAGAGAGGGTGAGTCTGTGCACAGTGAGTTTGTGTTCTCAGTCTTTGTGCTCGGACCAACCAAGGCTCTGGGAGAGGTGCAGCTGTGCCAGCTGTGTTTGTTCCTAGAAGAGAGAGCCATGAGAAAATAGGTGAAGCTCCCCAATTTGGTTGTCTTAAATCCCCAGTGGCTACTGCCTCGCTGAAACAAATTTCAGTCTCTGCTGCCTTGAAACAAATTCATAACTGCGGCAACTTTAGCACATGTTGCAGATAGTGCCCTTTATCACCCAACTTGTCTCTCATTTGCTAAAGGGAGCCTGATGCTGTGTCTCAGGGACTGGAAACTTCCACTTTTTCTGGGTTTGGATTGAGATTTGTTTGCATGCACATTCCATACATCTGAGCACGCTCCTCTCCTGCAGTCCTGTCCAGGAATCAATGTTTAGAATAATGGCTCTGCTTTCCTCTGAATTGAGCTGGTTAATAACTATTGCTGGGGAAATCAATCAGCTCTATGATATCTTATTACTTACGCTAATTTAATCACAAGGAATGGGTCATTGCTTCGGTTCAGAGGGCAAAGTGAGTGTGTGTGGAGAAAAAAGCAGAGGAAGGGAGACTTCATGAACTGGAACACAAGGGGTAGAAACAACATGAACTCTCCCAAGGCTGTAGGATGGATGAAGGAGAGAAAACTCACACCCACTCTCCATAATTCCTGGTAATCTCTAGGTTATAGATCCATTTTTAATGTTGCTCTCGTGTTTCAAAGAATCAGGTGGAGATAAATGAGAACTTTTTTCTTTTTTTGATCCCTCCTCCATTTTCTCTGTGCCTTCACAGGCTCGGAGAGGAGGAACATCAGGAGAGATGAACAAACAGAAAAGGTGTGTGACTTCCACTGGGAGCCTCTGAGCCCATTTCCATTTCTTTCCTGCTCAAGAATAATGTAAAAGCAAAGGAACTGTTTGTGTGTTAAGGGTATAACAATTAAAGAGGTGGAAAGAGCATGTAAATAGGGTATCTGAAGAAATAAGCTTAATTCCCAAAATGCACAAATTCAGCCTGGAAAAGGTTGCCATAAGGTTTTCAAGCTCTTGTCTGAATTCTTTTCCCTTTCCTGTACTCATGAGTGTGTTATGTAGAGCCCTTCCTGCATCCTCTTATCCCTACAGGGGAGTACTACTTTTGTCCATCATGGCAGAAAGTAGATTTAAATCAGTTTCTACACACTGAACTGCATCTCTACTATATAATTTTTTTCTCAAAAGAAGTTTTTCGTTCAGGAGGAAATAAAAAAACAAAGCAACAAAGTATTTATTTTCTAGTGTAACCGAGTGTGGCATTCCAGACACTCAAAAAACCCCAAATACATCAAGTGTAGCTGTGTAGGAAGTCCTTGCATGTCCATGATTTTCATGTCGGTACTTTTTTCAGGTAGCCCAAGTTCTCACAACTGTACTTTTTACTCCAATCCCATTGGATTTATATGGTTTCCTTTCCAAGGTGAGAGGGTGGATAAGGCTGTTTACAAGCTCTCAGAAAGAAAACACCTGTTCTGGAGCTAAACCATTCCAGTCTTCCAGTATATTGCAAAAAAATCAATGTGTGCTGGAGGAAAGGCAGTGAACAGCATTTAGCAAAGCCCTAACAGAATACTGGTTTGTGTGGACAAAAACAGATGTGTTTTTAGGAGTATTGCCTGATCATGCTTAATCCTTAGGGAATTCTTTTTTCTGAAACAGTGGAATTGCTTTTAGACTTGGTCTTTTTCTAGGGGGGGAAGAAAAGAATCAAAAACTGTCCCATCGTATGACAAACACATGTAAGACCATTGCTGAATCTCTCCATGCAAGCAACACCACTTTCCTGGCAAATGGGTGCTGGACACTTTTAGAAAAATAGAAAGCAGCAGTGTTAGCTGACGTTCTCTAATTCACATTATTAACTAGGTAATGGACTAGAGCCATCATGGTTTAATTGAAATAAATAAAACCATTAGAACTGTGAATTAAAGTAACTGCATTTTGATGTGTTCAGGTTATTCATATTGCTTCAAAATGTTATTTTTAATCCAAACACTGCTGGACACAACTTCTTGTGCCCCAGGGAGAGTACAAAGTATGTTATTGGCCTCTATTTTTGTACCCCATTTACTTCACATTCACAGCCTCCAGTTGATTTTTTTCCTAGCGAGATCTGGTAACTTTAAAAGAAAAAACAATAAAAAGAATGAGGCAAATGTCAAAATGCAAACAAGTACCAAAATTTCAGTTTCTAGTGTTGGATATCTCTAAAAATCTTTTGATGAATATCAAAGTATTCTCAGAAATTCTCACCTTTCGCTGAATTCAGCTTCTAAGGAATTTGATGGGGATTTTGCCACAGACTTGGAAACAATTTTTCTGATGCAGAGCTGTTTTGAAATCTGTGGCCTAAGTTTTTTTTGTTTGTTTGTTCGTTTAATCAACAGCAGCATTTGATGCAGTGATATTAAATTAATTTTAGTGAAAATTTACTTGATCACACAAGACTGGCCACTAAAGGGTGTCTTGTTCTGTTCCTCCAACACCCTGGTGGTCCTTCAGTGCTCCGTTCCCTTGTTCACTGCTGCATCCTCTTGCACCCTGTTCCTTGGGATCCCCATGTTAGCTCCAGGCTTGTTCTGGTCGCTGCATTGTGTTGGACAGCTGAAAAGTGCATTATCTTTGATCTTGCAGGGGGTGGATTTCTGCAGCTGCCACAGAGAGGCTTTTTCATCAGCCAGAGGGAGGTTCTAAGTGGGAGGAGAGTGCTTTCAAGACTTGTTCTGAAGCTCAGTTCTGAACTGTGTGTGACTTCTGGCTTTCTCTCTGGGGTTTCTTTCTCTCTCTTGAGACAATAACGTGGCTTTACATCAACCCCTTCTTATTCTGTTAGTCATCAGCTGGGCAGGTAGAGTAACAACCTCTCTTCTTTTACGTTCTTTTTCACAAAAATGTGTCACTCTACTTACAGCACAATGTGCAAGCAGTCACAGGCTGGACTGGGTTTTATTGACAGCGATAGAAAGCAAAAGAAACTTTATTTGTACTAGGTTTACACTCATTTATTCCTCTCCACAGTTATTTCCACAGAGGTAAGCAGCTGTTCAGCCCATAGATGTTGTCTGTGTGGAAGGAGCAGTTTCAGGGCACAAGTCAGGATCCCTTCAGCTCCAAGGATGACCTGTAAGGTGAGGGAGTTGATCATTACACTAAGCCAGATGGGTAATTGGGGGTTTAATTTCTCTTTTTCACTTTCACAAAGATCCTGGAGTAAATACATTACTTGTGTGTGAAGCAAGAACATAAAATTATACCCAAAAGAAAGTCCTTATTCTGTAACTTAGTACACACCTGAAATACTCCAATGCCTGTATTCAGTTTATTAATGAGGGCTGTGAGATCTGAACCACAGTGCTGGCACTGCCATTTTGCTGTGTTGCTTTGCAGTTTTGGGAAAGATTAATAGTAGAAATGATTAATTGTAGGGCAGGGAACCATGGAAGTTTGGGGACAAAGAAGCAGGTTTCTTTTAAAAAAACATATTTATTTTAAATTCTAATTAATTGCATATCACCTGTTATATAACAGACCAGTGGTATCAGCAGTGTCAGAAATCAGGGCCTGATCCTACTTCCCACTGAAATCGATGGGAGTTTTGTCATTGATGGAGCAGCTGAGCAAGTAGCTTGCAAGAATTCATTTATTCAAGAAATCTGGCTGCTGCTTCTGCTTATCTGTATTGATTGTATTCATGTCCAATCAGGTTTGCAGCATTAGCTGCATTACCTTACAATAACAGGGTAATTCACTTGGGGCATGTTCCTACAAAGTCCTAGAAACCAGGAAAAAAATAAACAAAGGTTTATCCCGTGCAAAGCTGCCTTCCCTTTTTTCAGGGGTAGCTACTTCCCTAGTTAGCCTTACATACCAAGGAGCTGTATTCCCTTTTTGAAATGTCTGTACTAAAACCAGAAAGGTGAAGTGACTTGAAGTTTAGTCAGTACAATGGAAAGATGATGTAGCAACAAACACAAACTTTGTGCTTGGGAGACATTCAGTTCTGCCACAAACTGTAAGATTCTGAGCAAAGAGCTTTCTGTTTAAGTGTACAAACTAATTGAGGGAGACCTTGATCCTGCAAAGTGTTCTGTGTGTATCCCAGTGAAGCACAGGATTTCTGCAGAGGGCAGAGCTTATAAATACAGCTTACAACCTTTCCTACATTAGAGAACCACACTGCTTTAAATATACTCTTATAGTTTTAAGTCCTAAATCCTCTACAGGTACAGTTATACAAGGTTGCTTTTTAAAGATATGTTCAAATCTGCCTTCCTGGTGACATGATTATGTTGGAGAAAGTAATCTTTATACACCCAAGTCTTCTTTAAAATTTCCATCAGCATTAACTTTACCGATATAAAAAAAATATGAAAGAAACACAGACCTGAATACAGCATCCTTAGTGAATGTTTTTGGGGGAATTCTAAATATACATGGATGCGACTGAACACCAACAGTGCATTTCACAGTTAATTCCTGAGTGCTTTACATTTTAGTGTAGTAAACGCAATTGATTCATTTTTCAGTTTTATAACTGTTTGTTCTGTAATTTAATCAAATTTATTCTTTTGCTTTAGAAAATATCCCAACATCTCCAGGTACTTTTTGGTTTATTTTGTCCCCTGAGCAGCCATGGTGTAGGGCACAGTCTTTGCTGTCCTTGAACAAACACAGCAGTTACACCAACACTTCGCCTGCCTAACTTAGCATTCCCCAAAAGTGCTTGTTCTTCTAGTAACAGGCTGCTGGGGAGATGACCCCAAGGGGTTGTTGCCCCTCTGCATGTTTGCAGGCAGAATAATTAACAGGCTTGTGAAACTATTCCTTGAAGGGAAGTCTGCTTTTGTATGGCATTTGCTCATGGGAAATCCCACTAATGAAAAATCTGGTCAACCAAATTCAAATTTCAAAAGACTTTGGGCTCTTAACGAAGCCAAGAATTGAAAATTAAAATGGAATTTGGAGAGAGAGGTTAAGCTGAGTTTGTTTGCCTGTCAGCTGGTTCCTTGAGTCCCTTGTCTGTTCTCAGCAGAATAATGTATGAAAACATCCTGTAAGTGGGAGCCGCTCGCTTCTGCCGGGGGTTGCTGGGTTGTGCTGCTGTGTCAAGTTTGCAGATGTCACTGACTCCACAAAGCAGCACAGATGGAAGCCAGTGACAGCTCCCCTCTCTGCCTTGTGCTTCTGCAGGAGTTTGTCAGGGGAGCAGTAGGTGCCTGGAACACATGGGCGAGCGGGGAATAATCATTAATTAAAGATTAATTGCAGTCACAAATAGCAGCCAATCGCTGGATGAATGTGTGACTGTTCCTCAAGTCATCACTTGGTGGATTTTCTGCATATTTTGCCTGAATTGTGGCAGAAGTGTCTTTTCAGAATCGATCTGTAAATGTAAAGTGTGAACAGAAACATGATTATGACTTGAGGGATTTCTAATTAAAGGGTCTTGGGTCAGGCTCATGGACAAGGGATGGGATTGGCTCTAGCACACAGAGCTGGAATTGTGCAAGGAAGGCTGAAGGAAGTTCTGAACTTCTTTTGACTTTTAGTGGGATGAGAATCTCCAGCAGAGTTAAGCTACTCTTGTAAATACTCATTGAAATTAATAATAGAAATACACCCTGGGGATAGATACACTTTCTCCTTCTTAATTTCATATATTTAAAAAAATATTTTCTCTTTTCATCTCTCCCCCCTTTTTGGTTTCACTTCATAAGTTTTATTTCAGAGGAACTGGACTGAAGAGCTGAATGTTGTTGGGGAAGGAGCACAGGTCTTACCCTTAAATTTTATGCACCAATTATGAGCACATCTCCAATACGAGAAGAGGAGAGAGAGCAGTAGACTGGAAGAGCAGAACTGCTTTTGGATCAATAGATGAGCTGACACTGAGGCTGGGGGACTGATAGAAGCAGTGGAAAGGACAGACATATTTGGCAGATTTCTGAAGACATTCAATAGCGACACCGAGATGGAGCTGATAAATCAATAGCTCTTTGGGCAGATTAGATTGATATTTTAAACGTATATGGAACTGTCCTAGCCAGTAAGACTGAACAACCACTGAAGGAATAGATAAGCAGAAAAACATTAATTCATATTTCTGTATCATTTTTGTGTGTTTTTTTTAAAGGAACTGTGTGGAACACCAAGCTGTTTTTTTCAGCTGGAAGGTTGGATCAGATGTAAGCTTGGATTGTGCTGTTACTTTGGAATCCCCCAGGCTGATGTGGGTTAAATTAAAATTAATTAATGAATTGTGGCTGTAGTGAAAAAACATTTAACGCAGAGGTTGTCAGTTAAGAGCAGGACAAGACTGTGGCAGTTGTACAGCACTTCCCAGGGTGGGGTGGAAGCTGGGGTGGAAGTTGGCCCCGTCCCACCATGTGGGCATTTTCAGGAGCATAGGGATGTGAAGAAAATCTTTATGGCAAACTTTCCAACCTGCCGCCAACAAGACTTGGAATCTAACTGACTGAACACAGGAAGAGTTTTGTCAATGGGATCAAAACTTTTACAAAAGCAAAGCCTTTATGCTACTTTTGACCAATCTGGCTGTTTCCTCATGCTACCAATTATGTCAGCTGTCGTAAATTAGTCACTAACAGTTATAAAGTGGTTTTAGCCATATTGGAATTCCTGGGATTATTTGCAACTTTTGGTGTGTGCTGATCAGGGTTCCTCTCTCTCATGGTGTCTCTCCATCTTCCCCAAAATCCCGCTAGAAGTTGAACTTGAAAGGTTTTTTCTGCAAGTGGCACTGCTGTTGTGTTCACCAGATGTTGTGAAGCTAAATTAAAGAAGGGCTTGTGCTAATGGAATTTCCTAGAAGTTTACAAGTGAATTATTATGCTTAGGAAAGTTAGGCTATTTAATATATATATCCATAGAGGCATGAGGGGAGGACTATGCTGAATAAAGAAAATGTGTAATCATGAGGAGGGAAGGATGTCCTTGGTTTGCTCTCCCTTATTTTGAACTCGATGGAAGCTGGATCAGCCCTGAGGTAGATCAGCCATTCGTCTGTCCAGATTGCACGAACCCAAGGAGTTTGTCTGGTGCCCTTTTCCTTTCCTAGACTCACTGGACTGGACTTGGCCTATTCATCAAGAATCTCTAGCATGCTAAAATATTTTTAGAATAATTCCATTTGAAGGAAAATAAAAGTTGCTCAGAGGAAACCAGTTCTGTGACAACTAGGTTAGAGTGATCTTGTCTTTAACTGCAAATACCGCTTTATTGTATTTGCATGTAAATAGGTGCCAGGTAACTGTGACAGATGAGGAGAACATTTCAAAGTCGTTTGTTTTTTGGAAAAATAGAATAGACCAGCAGGGCTTGGAGGGCTCCTAACTTGAGATGTATTACATTCAGTGTTGATAAAACTGATCTTTGCAAGTTTATATCCTCTAAAGTTACCCTGAGAGAAGGCTGGATCTCTTCAAGGCCTCTTGCTGATCACTGTTAAATTGTGGTGCGTTATTATTGAAAGGAACAGGGAAATGAGACCTGGCAGTGGTGCAGGGCCATGAAAAGTGCTTATAGGAGTGACAGAACGGATTTATTTACTCAAGAAATCAATGAGTTAGTAAAGAAACTGGAATATCACTTTCTTCACCAGATATTTGTGGCTGGACACTCGATCTTCCTCCTCTTGAGCACAAATACTTGTTTCTACTTATGTATTCCACGATTGCTCAAATCCTGATCATCTGCTGTGAGGGAGGGCTTAGGAGCAGTTGATTCCATGCCTGAGTTGTTCTCCAGGCCTCAGGAATGGCAAGGCTGGGCTGTGCTGGCTCTGGTGGTATTGGGCTGACTGAGGGTCTGTCTCGTGCTCCCACGGGTCTGGGTGGAGGCTCAAATGGCTCTCACTTGTAAACCAGGGGGCTTCCAGTGCTGTGTCATGTGTTTTTGGGGCTCCCAGTGTCCCAAACAATGGAACATCACTGGGACAGCTCATACCCAAACCAAAAAGCTCTGACAGGAACTGTCAGACCAGAATGTTTCCAAGCCAGACTTTTAGTGTGTTGAAGATAGCTGTTTTCTTGGTGATCCAGTCATTCCCCAGTGTGAAATATGAACTATAAAGTGATTTCAGTCTTCCTGAAAACTCCAAAAAGTATCAAAAATTTAGTGGCAAATATGTACATAGTACAAACAAGTTTGGAACCAGATCCACTCAAATTAGGGTTTGTTTTTTTTTTGTTTTTTTTTTTTAAGTATGAGATCACTAAATATAAGTAAGAAGTAAGCCTGGACCCAAAACACCAAAGTGCCTTAACCAAAGCAATTTGCATCCTTCGAGGCCAGAGATGAAGTCAAGAGAATGCTTTAAATGTGTGCTGAATCACAAGCTGTTAGGATTTAATTTAGCTTAAACCAGCCATTAAATTTTCTTGAGATTGAATTTGAAATTATTTCAGTATGTCAATAATTATCCAATTTTATGCAAGTTTTCATTTGAATTTAACCTTTCTGTTTTTTCTGTGTATGTACCCATCATATGCATATATTCATGCTTTGTATTTGGTGCCCATGACTGCATAGGTTTGTGACCTCAAATTTAGAAGACCTGGGCATTGTTCTTGTTTGTCCTCTCACTGTGTAGCTTTGCAAATGTTCTTGTCTTCTGCGTCCCCTCTTGCACTCCCCTCTGGCTTATGGATGCCATAACTTTAGGGGGAAAGATCACATTGCTTTTCCTGTATAGTTTTAAGGTGTGTACCATATTCATGGAGATGGTGACTTCTGGCACTGCCAAAATCCAGAGGAGAGGAATAATTTAGGGAGTGTTAAACTGCAGACTTATGCTAATGCTTAGTAAACATAATTTTATTTGTAAGCACTGGGGTTTAAATAACATTTGTGTGGTTTAAGCTGATGTCTAAGCCTAGGCAGACTAAAGACACGTTTGTGAACATTCCCTGAGCCTGGCATTTGGTGAACTAAACCACCAAAAGACAAACTTGAGTTGTTGAAGTTGAATGGACATGAATTGTTCACCAGGTTTCCTGGCCCTGGGTCCCCTTGTCCCCTCTCAGTGCTGCAGAGCCCAGCAGGGCTGGTTGGCCATCACCCACCACAGTGCCAGGCTGCCCACTTGGTGCCACCTCGGCCCTACTGATGTCACCAGGCACTACATGGACACATCTGTCCAAATTCCGTGCCGACGTGCCAAAATTCTGCCGCCTGGAGAGCGGCGCTTCCTGCCCTGCAGCCCGTCAGGCTGTCAGTGTGGGGAAGCAGCAGAGATGTTCCAAATGGTTTCACACTAAAGGGAAGAGGCAGACTTTGTGTTTGGCACCTCGTGCTGGATGTTCCCTTGCTGGGTAGTGTCTCTCCGTGTGGCTGGGAAGGGTGAGCAGCCTTTGGGCTGTAATGGCTTTGATTAAAATTGGCAGTTCTGGTTCCCCTGCTGGCCCCGAGGCAGCTTGGTGAGATGTGACTGTGACAGCACGAGTGCAGAACTTCTCATCCCATTTCCAGCCTGTTTTAGTGTCAGTGCAAGCCTTGCCAAAAGTAGCACTTACAGTAAAATACCCTCTTGTCCTGGAACCTTTGCATTAATTAAATGGAAATAGATCAAGCTAAATCAAAGGTTTTCCTCTGTTGATTAAACCACAATTTATGTGGCAAATATCTTCTGTCTGTTCACAGAAAATAGGGACTTCTGGCTAATCTCACCCTGACCAACTGCAGCCACAGGCTGTGCTGGAGCTCTCCAGCCAGACCGAGCCCAGGATTGCCCCACACCACCACATCCTCTCTCTTACTGCCCCCCTCTAGGCAGGGTTGAGGGAGGTTTAACTGCAAAGTTGGGTCTCACTGGAAATGTAAAATGAATATCTAATAACAGGGCAATTTACCAGAGCAGTTCTGAACAGCTGAAAGCAGATTTGTACCAGCACACTGATGAGTTGCTGGAGACTTGCAGAATCTTGTATTTCTGATGGGCCCTGGCCATGTGAGCTCGACTGGATGATATTATTCATGCTGAGTTTTACACCTTTACGCCTTCTCTTCATTACTCCCATTTCCTCTCCAAGAAAATCTACAAGTGCCAGGAATTTGTACCTTGGCCCATTTGAAATTTTTAGCGTTTGAGATGAGTTATCTAAGAAATTCAGACTAAGGGGGGCAGAGAAGATATGCAAACAGAGGCAAGAGAGGGAAAGGATACTTAGCAGTTTTGATTCTGTTTGTGGAGTCCAGGCTCCACAAAAACAAAGATAAACCTAAAAGTAGAGGACAATTAGAGATGTCAGCAAAATGAAAGGTACAGATAACACTGCAGACCCTTTAGAGCCCTCAAATTAATTTCTCTGTGTATGGAAGTACTGGAGTGGAAACGGCAGGCACAGCTGACAGTTCACTGCAAGTTATTATCTGCACAGGTCAGAGCCCACTGTTGGAAAAGAGAGGATTTCAGAAGTCAGAAGAATTATAGGATCTTCAGTGAAAGCAGGGAAAGACCATTGGGCTTAGGGTAATTCTTGTAAGAGTGAGGACTGGAAGAGCAGATGAAAATGCAGGTCAGCTCTCAGATACAGAAAGAGACCTGGGTTCCCAAATGCATGGAGTGCTTGTTTCTAGCCAAAAATGATCTTAGAAGTTCCCTTGTTTGTTTGAACTGCTCCGACTGCGGGTCTGGCTGAATGAAGCTTTGTGAAGCTTTTTCTGTGCAAATCAGTTGAAACCAGCCTCAGACTAAATCAAAGTTTTTACAGGTATTTTAATCCTCCAAGAGCTAAAGAATCATCTGATAGAAACACAGAAGCTTTCATTCTTTATTAGCAGTTAGACCAGCACCTAAATCCACTGTGAAACACAAATACCCTGCTCAGGGAGAATAGACATGTCACATGCAGCTGGAACACAGCCAAAGATGTATAGAAACCTTGAGGTATTGGGTAAAGCAGGGAGTGGAAATGCAAAACTGCAGGTTCTGTTGGGCAGCCTCTGCCACTGTGATCATATGTGCATCTTGAAGGGTGGGGGCTTTTCCTTCAAACCAGAGTTCAAACCAAAGACCGTATTTTTGAAGCTCTTACTGCTGCTCTTCAGGCTTTTTGTGAGCGCAGACACCTGAGCTTCCTGTGAGCTGAGGCGTGCAGGAGCGTGCTGGCTTCCATCCCACGGCAGGAATGGCTCTCTGGGCTTTGTGGAAGGCTGGGGCTCCAGCTCTGCACTGCAGCTGGGCGAGTCCCTTCCAGCAGGGCCCTTTGAGCATCATCCCTCCCGCTGTGCAGGACCGCTGCATTTCCCTCCCTGGCTCAGCTGCTCAGCAGATCGGAGTTCAACTGCCTCTGGCATGTGGGGTGGGAGAGCAGGAAAAACATTATAACTCAGCTCTGAGAATTCGTGGGCTGGTGGTAGCTCTTTGCAGAGCAGTGGTCTCCAGATGTCACAGACAGCTTTGAAAATCCCAACCTCTGCGATGCTAGAACTGCAGATAATAAAATAATTTTCATTTAAGTCTTCCTCTCCACCCTCCACTTGCCCCTTTAACCACCCCACGCTTAGTGTGCTGAAATCTTGGGTCAAACTGTTTGGAGCAGATTGTCATTTTGTGCTCAGGACAGCTAAATTAATGGGATCCCTTGTTCCCAGTGGTGTCACTAGGGAGAGGAAATAATTACAGTAAGTAACCTGTGCTTTCTGCTATCATGGCTTTGATTTTGGATCGTAGTTAACTTGTTCTTTGTCTTTCTCATCAATACTGTTAACGTTTCAGAATAATAATCTATTGCTCAGCTGCTGGGTAGAATTTGGATAAGTAAGAAAACAAAGGTCTGAAAAGTTGACACAAATTTTTTTGCAGTGAACTTCTTTAACCTTTGAAAAAGAGATTCATAACTTTTCTAAAAATTATTTTCCATTTTTACTCAGTTCACTTCCTGGTTATGCCTGGGAACAAGAAGCAGGAAGCACCATAAATCTTGCAAAAAAGCCTGTTCTGGCAAATTTCCTAGCCCAGCTTTGCTGATCATTGAGTTTTGGATCATTTGAATAAGCTTCATGTTAGTAGCCAAGCTCATGTACTTCTTCAAGCCCTTTGCAAAGTCCAAATCCCAAGAAGCCAATGCATTGCTTAGTCTAGGCAGCCTGAACTCTGCCCTTTCCTGCTCAGCTTTCTTTCACATATAAAATACAGTTTTAGGGCTGCTTTGGTGTTTTGGATGAACTTGGTGCTAATGTGATTTTCAGCTTTACAGCCAAGTATAATATAAGTAGGCGTCGTGCAACCTTCCTTCACACTGCTTTGCTAATGCATCCTAATCCTGTCTGGTGATACCTTCTGCAGTCCAGAGGCTGAATTAATCCTGAGCTGAGTTTACTAGTTGTGCTAAACCACCATTAAACCTCTGCAGAGCTTTCCTAGGCTTAGCTTGAAGTTAATAAGTTCTTCCCTGCGCAACAGCGAAAAGCAGATTTGAACCCCAGCTCATGAAAAATGACTTGGGAATGGGTTTTCAAATTCATTCCCTCCTCAATCAGGGGTGGCACAAGGCTCTGTGATGGGCATTGTGGGGTCATTTGGGGTGGCAGGTGACCTGGGACCGCGTTGCTCAGGTACAG
This sequence comes from Machaerirhynchus nigripectus, assembly GCA_013397975.1. Classification (NCBI taxonomy): domain Eukaryota; kingdom Metazoa; phylum Chordata; class Aves; order Passeriformes; family Dicruridae; genus Machaerirhynchus; species Machaerirhynchus nigripectus. The sequence goes on along the minus strand of VZRQ01000967.1, from coordinate 1,382,223 downwards.
GCACGGTTGGTATCCCCAGGAAGGGTGGTAGGGGGTGAGTGTTTCCTCAGGCGTTAGGTCCGTGTTAGTCCAGGAGAAACAGGGTGTTTGATGAGGGCAGTACAGCACCCGCTGACAAAGGGCTCTGCTGCCTGTCACACCTTGACTTGTTGAGCGTGAACACAGCCGGGGGATCACAGAGCTGTCATCACAAAGCATTAGCATGAGAAAAGGAGCGCTCCCCGTGTTTTGGCATGTCACACCCCGGTGACAGGGAGCACAAATACAGTCAGGCACACGGAACAGTGCAAGTCACTGTCGGCTTTGACAATGTTGGGCACCAAGGCTGTCACTCCTTTGACACAGCCCCTCCTTCCCCCTACCCACGCTGCCATTCGCAACAGCAGCTCGCCCACCGCTTTTATTTCTGCACAATGTGTCAATAATTACTTGTCAGGCCTCTGCTTATAGACCTGGGATGGTGAATAAACGCTTATTATGCCTGAAAAATGTTGCAAGCTTTACCATAAATCTTGTGTTACAAATGCACACAATAGGGGCTATTGACACACAGGCAAACACTCACATTAACGTGTAAAGTCATGCTGCCCAGAATGGAGTTTGACAAACTAACTTGCAGCAAAGGAGTTTGTTGACCTTTTCTTTGCCTTCCTGGCAACCAGACTGGGCTTGTGTGTGTTAAAAATCCAGATGAATGGGAGATGAGAAGAGATATAAACATCTTCCTGTTAGGGCTGCTAGAGTGAGGATGCTCTCCATCTGAGAGCACTTCAGAGATGGTGTTACCGGATGTCATCCTTCAGATAGACACGAGCTAAGCAAGTGTGCAAGAGCTAAAGTTTGACCAGATTTGATTTCAGCGACCCATCGGGTTCTGCCTGTGCCTGTTGACCCAGAAGAGGCCCTGGCTAAAACATTATTTTGGCCTGGCAGCTGTTCATGGCCTGCCCTTGCAAACTGCATCTCCCCAGCTGCTTCACCCCTTTGGGTTCCAGGCTGCTCCTCGCAGTGGATTGGAGCTGTGGCTGTGAGACGCTGGGATGAAGGGCACAGAAGGTGCTTGTGTCAAAGGTGCAGGTGTCATGCACTGAGCTTGGAATAAGAATGTTTAAAAGGAACTTTACAGAAGTAATAATTAGGGCCTGCATTTATATACCTGACTGGAGTCTCATAACCAACCTTTTCATAAGCACAGAGGGATATACCCTCTCAGTGCCTTTAGGAGGGACAGGTGAACTCTACAGCATGGTTCTACCTGTAGGTAATCTGAACTGCTCCCTGCAGCTTCTCATTGTTTTCTGCTGATTTAGTTTTATTTTTATAGTTTCTAATGGTTTTCTTTATCCATTTTATCTTTGAAAATTTCTTGTTTAGTTCATGCCTATTTCTTCCTGCATCAAGTGGTTGGTTATCCCATACTTTAACCTTTTCATATTTTCAATATTTTTCCCATGACAGCTTTAATATCTATTTCACTTACTTGTTTATTTAGTTTTGCAATGAGACTTCAGTTTCATTTCCATTTCCATTAACCATTTGTCCATAACCTTCCAGTCTGAGACTTCCTATCTGGATCTAATGATTCAAATGCTAGAAGAAAATATTTTTAAAGAACTCCTGCTTCAACCACATTGTTATTAAAAAAACAGGAACACATTTCTTTTGGCTATAGCCCTTACAACAGACAACTTCATTGAAGGAAACAAGAATTTGTTTTGCTTTTAATAAAACCTGAAGTGTGGAACGTGTTGGACCTAAACCCTTAAAGCAAGTCTTTGGCAGACAGAGTTTGCACTGTGTGTGTAACCCAGTGATGTACAGGCCTGTTGTGGTGCACAGATGAATGTGTAAACCCCCCTGTACCAGCTGCAATAAAAATCACACGAGGGTTTACATGCACATATGTGCCTGTAGAACTTCCAGTTTACTTTGTAAGGGCAGTGTGATGTTGAGATAATCTCTGGAAGAAGCATATTGCCTGGATTTATTCCAGCTGACTTGAGTTTTGGTTCCATGACAGTTTAAGCCAATCTTGGTCTGTCTTGCTGTCCCACTGCCCCATCGTTACACAGACACTGTTGCACTCATAGCTCTGGGCAGTCTCCTCCCCTGCAGCAGGGCAGGCATGGGGAGTTGCTTCAGGGAACTAAAATGGCAGCAAACTGTTGGCTAGTTTAATGCAATTAATTCTCTTTTGGTGTTGCTCCCCCAAATTGGTTCACTGCAAATTCAAGCAAGCACAAGGGAAGGGTCATAAAAACATCATGGGGAGGGGGGAGAGTTTTAGCTTTTGCATAGCCTCACCTTTAGGCTCTAAATGAAGGTTCACCTGAATTAGAAATCCAATTACGCTTGTCCTTCTCCTTTACAGTCAGTAAAGTAAAAAGCCACCAGCAGAAGACTTTTCAGGTCCTAGATTTCCCTGAGATCTCCCTGCTGACAGTCCTTCATTTGGTTGTATTTAAGATAGTGAATATTCATCACTGTTATCTCAAACAGACCATGTCTACTCTGTTTTAAGAATGCTGGTCTCAGTTTGGGATAAAGGCACTGATTGCAAATGATTTACCAATGTAAATGAGATTACTGGATTGCCCTGTTGCTGCTTAGCAGTGACCAAGAAGTCACTTCTTCCTACTTGTAAGGAAAAGGGATTTTTCGCTTTGGATTCTGCTTCCTCTGTCCTGTGAGAGCATCTGAAGTCTCGATAAGGCATCCTGGGGCTGTGATGAGCTGACCTAAATTCTACCCACAGCCCTGAGCATAACGTCTTCTAATGGCTTGGTTTCTCTTACACCCCAGGGCTGAAGGACAGCAAGAGGTGTAAGGAGACCAGGATGGAGCACTGATAAAATGAGTTTGTAGAGGGAACTACTTGAGCTGGAACAGCATTTCCTCTTCCATACCTTTTCAGTGCCCTCTTCTTCCAGAATAAGGTTTTAAAAGCTGAATGCCCCAAAAAATAAACCGTTTCTTTTTCTTTCTGAGCTCTGCAGAATCTAACAAAAGCAAAGGCTATAACAGGACCTTGGAGCACAGAGAAGTTGGCTGGGTTTGAGAGCCCCTTCTTGCTTAGAAAGTCTGTTCTATTTTCTAGGAAGAAAGTCCTCCTAAAATACTTACATAGAAGACTGTGCATGCTTAGTACTACAATTTTTAAGGCCTTTCCATTAACCCAATGCACAGGTGTCATTTTAGTCTTCAAATCAGGGAAAGAGGTATAAAAATTAATAAATCCAGCTGTGCTATTTCATAACCTTGTTTTTAGAGTATTAGGATGTCTTTGTTCCATGTATCTACATGAATGTTGGGCGGCTCACCTCTTCTCTGTGTTAGGAAAAGTTTCATTCTGTTTCTCTGCATTCCAGTAAGCCTCTGCTTTTTTCTGTCACCACTGCCTTCAGTCTCAGACTTCATGGCAACCTGAGAAAATCTGAATAGCTGAGTTCATTGTTCAGAGATTGATACTGCATCCATTCCTGCCATCACAGAGGAGCATTGAGGCAGTTCAGCTGAGCTTTGCTTTCAGCATTAAGGACAGGGAGGGAACAGGGTTTGATTTAACTGTAATTGCTGGAGAAACTTTTAGAGGCAGAACTTAATGAGGAGCACTGGCAATTGGCCTGAAAGATAAAACCAAGCCCTTCTCTAAAATAAATAAATAGGCACACAGATTTTTCTCAGATACAAGTGGGCAGGAATTTAGCCTCCCATGCAGAAGTTTCCAACTGAATGGCCTCCAATTCTTGGGCTCTGCAAATGTTATATCCCTGCCAGAGGTATTATGATGTTGACAATTTAAACTGGGAAGCTTTCATTCCCTACCTTTTTTCCATGTGGCTACTTCCAAAGTTCATCTGGTACCATTAGGGAAATTAAAAGAAACAAAGAGCCAGTCACGTTGGTTTTTGTTTTTACNTTTTTTTTTTTTTTTTTTTTTTTTTTATCCTACATTTTCTGAGTTCTGAGTTGATTGTAGGTTTGTTTCAGGGCTGTGTTTTGTAACAGAAAACCTATGGTTAGAGTTCTGCAAACAGAGCCTGTGCTACCCTACTGACATCTGCTAACAGAGCCGTGATGGGCAGAGATGGGCTGGTTTGTGATTTTTGGCCAGTTTAGCAATTCCAACAAGAGTCGCTGGTGTAAGAGTAGTTGTACTGACAAAACTCCCAGATTGTAATTTTGTCACTGCCTCGATGACATGACCTTTTCCACCCAAAATAAACATAGTACAAAAAGCTAAATAGTTGCCTAATAGCCACTGTCTCCTGTGCAGGCTCCGGAGATTTTCATGTGAATCTGTGGCTGGAAAACAGGCACGGGACTGGTGCTCGAATTCTCTGTGTTTAGTGACGTGTTTTGTTTATGGCCCCATTAAAAATCTTTTAAACTCAAGCTGGATCTTGGCGTTTTCTTTGCATACAAGCCTCCTGAGATCCCCCACTCTGCAGTTTGTAAGGGTCTCTGGGGAAACCCAGGGGCTAATCCTCTTCTTTGCTTAACCTCAAAGATTATCAAAAGAGGGACAGAGGAAAGGAAAATCTGTCCCTGGAGTTAATCTGATCTAAGGTCTATATGCAGCTCCTCAGAAAAGCACCCTGACGGTTTTGGTGTTAGAAATCTGCTTTTAAAATAGATCCTAAACATTTAGTCATTTGTCTTGGCCTGGCTTCTTCCTTTTAAATCTCTGTAATGTATATTTTTAAAGAAGTTTGTAATTCTTTTCTTAAAAATTACAGCCACTGAACTAAAGGTTTCTATGTTCAATTACAAGATGCTTTTTTTCTAGGTCATCTCAGCATAGCTATGAAATGTCACCTTGTCACCAGACCTGACCTTCCAGATGTGAGGCCAACATTCCTTAATGGAAAAGACTGAGATGGAGCAAAAGAAAGCCTATTGATAGAACCCCAATAACAATATTTATCTGTGCAGAGACAGGCACTTTTTGAAATACTGAAATGAAATTTTCCATCAGGATATTGAATGGTGTGGAAGCAGTTTTCCTCTGAAACCTGTAGGTAGCTGTTGGGGACTCCCAGTCATCAAAGACAGGAGGAGATGGTTGAGGACAGTGATTTGAGGGATTATTTGATGATTGTCACGTGTCTGGTTTCACTCACTCCAGAATTCTGATTTGCAGTGATTTGTTGATCTCTGCTGCTATCCCAATTTTAGGACAGGCTGCCCATTTAAAAATGTCAGATCCATGGCTAGAGTGGAGTTTATGTGTACCACCAAGTGAGGGGTTTGGTTGAGATAATTTGGAAGGTGCCCATGGACAACAGTAATCTCATGCCAAAGTGTGCAACTGCCTTCTTATGAATTCAGGAAAATGCTTCAGGGTGTGAGGGTCAGGCATCCATTGCACAGACCAGAGGACTCTGAGCTTGGCCTTGTGTGCTCCCAGGAACCAGTCAGGAGTTTCTCTATGAATTAAAGCAGATGATGAATTGCAAGATGCAGAGGAAAAAACCCCTCTGCTGATTTTTCATAAGCATTGCCATGAGTCAGCGGCACATGATGATGTCCTTCAAGGTTACATCTGCAGGAGAGGACAACAAGGAGAGCCGGGCTGAGCACGAGAGCACACTTTCAGCAAATTCCCTGCCCTTATCTTGGGTTGTTTATGGCTCCTCTGGGAGGATTAGGACCTTCTATCTCCTTTCCACGGAGGGTAGAATTTGTTTCGAAAACATCTTTTCCTACAGAACTGTCATAGTCAGTTGGAGTCCGTTTTATAAACCTTACTTCTCAAAATGCAGTACCAGCAGACTTTTGTTTTTCACTTATAATGGTGACAAATCCAATAACTATGGAGTTCATTAACCTCTCTGCTGCTGCAAGCTTCTGTATTTTGATATTTGTTTTCTGAATTTATTTGTCTGAATTGGATCTAACCACAGAGAAACTGAAAACCTCAAATTTAAGTGCAGACTTCTATAAACGACTGTTTTCCAGGCTCTTGTACTGACATACCGTTGCTGCAGGGCAAATGTATGTGTGGTTACTCCAGATTATAGTTCTGTCCTTCTAATTGTTGAGGGCAAAATATATAGTTTTAACTGGTTTGTGTGTACCAAACCCAGTTCCTATGGTTCCTATTAGGAGTGGAAGCTATATTTTGTTTTGGAGAAGGTTATCTACTGTTGCTCTCCTTGAAAAAAAAAAAATCTTTCCATCAGAATCCTTTTGCCTCAGACTCTTCCTATGCTGAACTTCCAGCATCTCTGTTTCAAGAATGGTCCTTAAATTTTGTTAACAGCTCCTTAAACATTCTGATGCTGAAATCTGAAATGAGACACAGAAGCATCTTGCTATAACGTAGTTTCTTTCTTGGAAAAGCAGTTCAGTAGGTTAGGAGGAAAAAAAACAGATGCAGTAGGTACCAATTTTAGTGGGGCTTTGCCAGTTTATGTTGTAGGCAAGGGAGGCAAATCTGGTCAAGGTGGCCATAAAATAAGTACGTGGTTGGTGGCAGGGGATGGGGACAGACATTAAATTAATGATTAGAAAAGGTGTGGTGTCAGGCTTGGAGGGCTTGTCAGAAGAGCAGCTCTGTAGCTGACTGCACTTGGCTCACGTATGGTCAACACTTTGTTTTTGGGTATCATTGTCTGGGGCTGCGTGTTTAAAAGTGGCTGTATGAGATTTGCAAAGAGTGGGGTTGGGAAGAATTGCAAATGTCCTTTAGCATAACACAGGAATTCTAAACCTTCACATAAATAGAAGGAATCTTTAAAACTAAGACGCTGTACTGGGTCTAGTCGTGATGGAGCTTAGGAGCTGGTTACTTTTGCTTTAGGTTAGAAGTTCTTATAAAAAGAACATTGACATTTTTCTCCATGTCAGAGGGAATAAGTAAAAAAGTAATTGGATTCAATTACTGCAAAGTTGCAAGTTGATTTGTGTAAGATACTAGGAAAATTAAATGATGAAAGTTGTGAAGCATCTGAAAGATGTATCCAAAGAGGCTTCAAATTTCCTTTACTGTACATTTTTAGCAACAAATTAGATTGAAATCAATCAGGAGTGGTCTTGAAATATTTATCCAACTGTTGTGCAAGCAGAAGATCTTGCTGACCTTTCGAGTCTTCCTTTTCTATGATAATCTGTCTCAAAAATCAATTTCTGCTATTTTGCTCACAAGAACTCAGCTTCTAAAATTCTCATGTATGTAGAGCTGTTTTTGTGACTGTTTCCCTCTTTGTTTTTTCTTCTCTTCCATGATTTGTTTGATCTTTCCTCACACTTTTGGATGTGTGTTGATTTTACGACTGGTTGGAAGGAGAATGGGGGCTTCCTATATTGAAAGTACTGAGATTTCTACAACAAATTAATCTACTTATAAAGAAAGAAAACAATATCTATTTTTTTCCAAACAATCTCCATGAATTTGGGACAAAGCCAAACTAAAATATTCCTTTTGATATGCTTGGCATGTTTTGATGCCTATCAGAAACAACACATGGAGACACAGATGTGGAATTAAGAGGGAGGAGGAAATACTGATGCTGTTATTAGAAGGCGACGTCCACATTGTTGATTTTGAACAAACACAACACAACTGCTGGTTAATGCAGTGCTGGTGTGTGTTTGGATGACAGCCCCAAGTGTGAGAGTGGGGCTCGAGCACGCAGTTGGCGTGGAGCAGCCCAAAAACCACTGCAGGCCGTGCTGCTCTCCGTGCCAGTGCCCATCCTTTTGATGTGGCTGCCACATGTGCGCGGCCTTGCCAGCACCGAGTTAGGCAAACTTTTCATTAGAAAGAAAATTGTCAACCACTGCTTTTACAGGCTTCCAAGGATGAGTCCTGCCCTCCGCTCCACCCCCAGTACGGTTGTTTGCAGGGAGGAAAACTTTCTGGACAGAAATCTGGTTTCTTGGTTGTGTGAATAACTAGAAGTGTGCAGGCACAGAATTTGCTGCCTCGGTGATAGCAGGGCTGATAGCAATGCCAGGACCTCTTCTGACTCTAGTGATGGTTTTGGGTGCTCACTTTCTGGTGTGATAGACAGGTGTCTTGATTAGCACTGTCAGCCCTCAGGTAGAGCTACAGAGGTGACAGCGGGAAGAGAAAATAAATCAGTTAAAGAAGTTGTGTGAGTCATTGCTGGGTATCCATGTTAGAATAAGGCTTTTTCACCCTCCTGGCAGGATACATGACCTCATATGCCCACAGGAGACTCTGTGTTGGATTTGTTCCATTTTGTGTAATTTTGAAATTCATGAAGTTCATTGGAAGGATTAATTATGTATAAGGCATGTGTCTGCATGTTCTTTTCATCTGTGAATGTTACGCTGCGTGCAGTTATTAGGGGTCTGATTGGACTCAACATTTTGACAAGAATTCAGTGACAAAAGGGGCCCATTAGTCTTTGAAGTCGTGGGCCAAGCAAGAGGAATGCCAGTAACATCAGTAATGACCTCATTTAACTTGTGACAGAGTACAAGATAATCAGGAAAGGTCATTGTAATGTAACTGTGGTTTATTCTATATGCAGCCCAACTCATGTTTCAGCCAGGCTGTGTTGCAGTTTTAATGAATGTGAAATCCTCTTATGTTCACGTGCAGGAAGGATGGACAGAACAAGACAACAACTGGGAAGATCCTTCCCTCTCTCATGTACTTAAAACTGAATTAGCAAAGAGCTAGGAACAATGAAAGACTTTTTATCTTCTGTGGGTGTTTTTGAAAAATTTAATTTCCTACTAAAGAATGATCTTGTCAACAGGAAAAAATATAAGTTTCCTTGTTGTCTCCTCATCATAGCTACAAAACACAAAGATTTCTCTTTTCAGTCAAATCTGAAAAGCTGTAGGGACAAACAGTCTGTTCAGAAATGCCGGGGGAAAACAAAATATCGTCTAAATTGATAGAACATTCCTGTGAACCTCTAATGTAATTATCCAGCTGCTTTATGAGCACTATGAGTATGCAACTGTCAGCTTTGGAAATCCATCTCCCCTCTGCACAAGTTACACCTAAAGTAACAAAACTTTTGGGAAAGAAAATAATCAAAAGAAAGCCATCTCTGTTGTCTCTTCCATACTCTTTCCTTATATTTCATTCTCTTATTACCCTGTATACTTTAGATTTTGGAACAGATTTATATAAAAGAACAAAAATACTGTAAACCAGACAATTGTCCTGCTATTTTTGTCCGGGTGGGAGACAAGAATTACTGGAAATATCTTGGAATAAAGCTGCTTTCAGAGGAAACCTCTCTCTATGCAGTCCTCTGAGATTTGGGTATTTTACAAAGGACTTGAGTCAACATCAGACTTTTCTGTTTCTAGTGTGGTTCAGCCTTTTTGCACTGACACTGGAGGTAGTTTCCTTTAGATGCCCATGGGCTGTCAGTATCTCTTCAGTTTTGCATCTTAGCTGTGTCTTTTCAACAGTTAACTTCTATGGTTTCAGAAGTTTCCACTTGAGGTTTGCAGACATCTCCAGTTAAGATGAATTTTCATCCATATGGACAGGCTTCTGTTTCATCAGATTTTTTTGGAATAAAGAATATTTTGCCATCAGCACAAGAAAGGATGATATTTCCTTTGTTTAGCCCTTGTTGGGAATGTTTTGAACAGACGCAGCCCACAAGGGCCTGATTTCCAAAAACAGCTCTAGATTGTGCCATCAGCTGATTTCCCGCCTGTACAGCTTTGGCTTTGTGTTTGTTTTAAGCAGAAAATCATGAAACAGCCAAGGCTGGATGTACAGACCTTTAGGTGAGGACACACAGACAGAGGATGGCAAACCTAGATCTCTGGGGAGCTGGGGTTCCTCAGGGCTGAGATTCCTCCTCATCGTGTCTCAGAACTAAAGTAACCCCGTAAGAGATATGGAAACTCTCCCTTCATGCACAAAGCATTCCACATTTAAGAGAGACAGCGAAGCAGGAGACATGCATGATGCAAGGGCTTGTTTATACATTTTGCTCAGCAGACAGAGCTATTTGGACATCCACATGCTTTCCTGATTTCTTCATGGTGTTTGGAATTATATAAGGACCAGTGACAGGAACCACCATGTGCTCAACCTGCTCCATTGATCTCATCACCACCGTACAAATTTCCGCACAGTGATGACTAAACCTTGTGGATCCGGCCTTGGAATGCTCTGGTTGTGGGATAAATCATGGCATGGATTTTTCAAGCTAATTCCTTCTGCTTATACCTCACAGTCTTTGTCAAGAGTTTTTGAAGAGATGCGTCTCATCCCCACTCCTAAACTGATGAGCAGGACTAAAAATTTTAGTTCCACAAGTCTGCTTGAATATCCAAACCATTGAATCTGATTTCACAATTGCTGGATGTTTGAAAACATTTCAGTGTGTAGAAATACTGTGACACTAATTCAAATGTCTCACAGTCAAAACCTTGCAGTTGTTTTCTTGCAACACGTGTCTCTTACTGGAAGCAAAACAAGTGGGGCAAGTGGAAAACATGTGACTCCCTCTGTTATTTACATCTCCTTTCCACCCCCGCTGGCCAGCACAGTTTGAACATGAAAGTCACCGGAGAAGAGCAGCCTGTAAATATTCAGAGAAATCCAGGCAGGGCAAAAATGTTGCAAAAACCTTTGACTAACAGTTCACAGACCCTGTGAGCTGGGACTAACCACCGCTGGCCAGGGACACGGGCTGGATTCAAACAAAGACTGATTGTAATTTTGTGGTTGGACATGAATGTTTTGCACAACACTGATTGAGGCCACTTTGAAAACTGGGCCAGGGTTGTAAAATAACCTATTTACTGCAGTGTGCATTGTGTTTGAAAACACAATGAAGCCTTGTAGATTCTAGCTGGGCTTGGTAAAGACCTTACAGCTGAAAAAAGTTCTTCTGGCTATGAGGAGTCTTGCTTATTTTATCTGTTGTCTGTGATTGGGTGAGGTAAAGTGAAATAAACACAAAGCAAGGAATTGGGTATCTTTCGGTTCTAATTCCAATTTTTCCATTGATTTTTCTCTTTGACCTTTGGCAAGTCATTTAACCCTTTGGCCCTTTGATTTCTTACACAAAGAGGTGGGATAAGACTGTGCTACCCAGACAGCATGATGACTAATGAATTAACGTTAATGAATTAATAATTGCAAAGCCTGTAGTACACGCAAAGCCTCATGTCAGTGCTAAATGTTACAGGAGTCTGGTGAGTCTGTTCATCATTGTCTGTGTATGATGAAGTCACCTCCTGTTGCTTTACTTTGGGGCCTCAGCAGAACCCAGGGTTGAGCTTGAGGGTTGAACTTGTGACCCATGGCACGAGCAGTGTGGTGACCTCCAGCCTGAGGCAGAGCACGAGGATCTGGACTCTTAGAAGGCAGCAGGTGTTGAAAGCTGCAGATTTGCTCTTTCTGAGCTTTGCACAATGGTGCAAGAGCCTCAGGTCCCTTGACTTTGTGGCGGTCCCTCAGAGCCTCTGTGTGAGCAGCACGGTCAGACAGCGGCACCTGGAGCGAGGTGAGAACCTTGTTCTCCTCTGTGGTGAGCTGAGGGAACTCAGACACCCCAAGGATAAATCCCCAGTTTAGCCAAGGGAGGGGGGGAGCAAAGGCTCCTCATGGGACATGGGTGTGACCTGCCCAGACTCTCTCCTGGAGTACCAGGAGTTTGCTTGGTCACCTGAAGCTGGTGATCAGTCTCTTCATTAGTTGATTTTGTTGCTTCCATCCTTTCTGTTATGTCTTGCACAGCAAATCTAGTCACCTGCCTGCCCTGGAAATACGAGGGGTTTGAGATCTGAAAGTGTAGAGACTGAGCCTCAGCTGAGGGGGTGGCTCCCTCACCACCCTGCTCAGACCTGGCTGTCAGCAGAAAGCTGAGCAATTGAGGGCTTTGGGTAGTCAGCATATAGCAGGCCCCCTGAACCCTCTTCCAGTCATTGTGATCTGAGAGAGAACTAATCAAAATGCCTCCTTTGGTTTTAAAAAAAAACAAAACAAGGTGCAGATCTTGACTAAATTACAATAGCAAAGACAAAAATAGAGGGGGAATAGACAGGTACTGTAGATAATTCACAACAACAAATTTGCTTTCAGATGTAACTTTGGATTCTTTCTCACCTGGTTAGGACCTAACTGCTACAAATCTGCTCTGCATGATCTGCCTCCATATATTTATATGTTGTCTGTGTGACTTCCACACAGAACAATCCATGATAGAAATCTTTCATTTAATTAAAATTGATTTTAAAATTCCCTTGATCAATAATGAGTTAAAATTCATCCCAGCAGTGATGGGAACAGCAAACCTTCTGAGAAAAGCTTTCAGGCCAGTGGTTTTGGCTTTAGAGACTGGGTCTTGCCTGAAATTATCCCTTTCTTGGCTCCAGGCTCCGTGGTGCTTGGCACATTATGGTTTACCCTATAGCCCAGCTTGTCAACCACCCATATGAAAAGCTGAGACATCCAGACTAAAGGTCTCTTTCTTTTTCTGTCTTTTTCAGTGTAGATGCTTTAAACATCAAACCCTTTGTAGCTCTGTTGTCATCAGTTTGGTAATGCCTACTGGGCTTCAAGATGAAATTAGAATTTTGTGGAAAATGACCCAATATTTCTTCTTTGATTCCTACACTGCAGCCTATCTAAAGCGTTTGAAGTGCTTGCTCAGATGGCAAAATGTGGGAGGTTGTTAGTAAAGGGGTATTTAACAGCTGAGTTTTAAAGATTGCAAAATCCCTCTGCATTTAAATCTTATCCCCCTGCAGAAGAAAGACCCAAAGCAAATATGTATAATATAGAAGAACATGGTTTATGTAACCTTGCCTAAGAGAAATTGGGGAGATTAATAAAGACTGGCTTCAAATGACAGTAATACTCTGTTGTTCACACTCCAGGGTGCTTCCTAATTAATTGTCTCAAGCCTTTGCTGAGAGATACTTTACCAAAAGTGCTGTGATCAAGGAAAATTAAAGAGGCTGAGGTACTCACTCTGCTGCTTCTCTCCTGAGAGTTACTCATTTGTCCCATGCCAGCATTCCCATCTCAGTGATGAGAACTTTGTTCCTGATCAGGCAGCTGGGTCCCCCTGCTTGACTTCCCTTGAAGCCACACTGACCTGGGATAACACATCAACACAGAGGATCTGATAACGGGATTGGGGCACTTGTTAACTCTGGACTAACAGTAACAGTTCAAGTTCATGTAAATAATGTGTGAATAACATCAGTTTACACAGTTTCATAGAGAGCGAAACCAAAGAGCTACAAAGAGTGCATTGAACAGGAACTGCAGGAAATCAGTCCAAGCAGATCAGCCAGTGTCAAACAGGAAGGAAAGGAAATGTCAGCTGTAGTAGAAAGGTCTGGCATGATCTTGGATCGAATGTGTCACCATTTTATTCCCTGGTTAGGGGAAACTGGTTTATTATTGTGTTGTTAACTGGCATCTTGTGCTGGAAATACTGAGAGCTGATTTGCTGTTGTTTGCTGTCTCTTACAGAAGTATTGAAATCCAAAAGATGCTATGAGGAGGAAATTATTTTGGAAATAGTGAAAAAGGCACCCCACTAAGCATTTCCTAGCACATGGGAAAGGGCAAACAGTGAAAGGATCACTCAGTTTAAATTAACTCTGTAACACTGAAAGCATTGAATAAAATTAGTAAATATTGTGATAGTGGGACTTCCTTTGCCATTTAAAAGGAAATTTAGGACACCCTCATGTTGATATGAGAGGTAATAATTTCTTATTAAAAAGATTATTCCTTGCACGAGTGGGACAGTGCCCGGGGCTGCAGTTGGCTGTGGTTGTGCTACCTGTGACAGGTGGGTGACATGAGCTGCAGAGCTGTCTGCTCACGGGCTGGGTGTGCTGCCACGAGCGGGTGGCAGTACCAGGAATAGACTCTGAGTCTCCCAGGTTCCCTGCTCTCACCTCCAGACAGCACTGCTCTGCCTGCAAGAAATTCCTTTGCCCGTTTTTCTTTTTATACCAACGTTATCACATTTTTACAGTAAAGTAGCCAAACCTTGCTCATTTTACTTTTTGATGAGAAACGCTTTTCACAGCTCTGCTTGGTAATAGACTTAGATGTTTCGTGCTTTTCAATCATGCATGTGGTGATTAGGGACTTGTTTTCTGCTTGCTGCAGCCCAGTTTCTCTGAGCATCTTGGATGCATTGCAGGAAAATTCTGCGCTGTTCCCCAGGTGAGACTTTAGGCCGCCCTGTGCCGTGGTGCCCTGTATTTCAGTGTACTATTCTGTGCTTTGAGATGACTGGAACTCCTGCCTTTCCATTTCTCTTCTCTCTCTCTTCCCCCTTGGTCTGCTCCCAAATAACCGAAAAAAATTGCAGGTAATGTGTTCTGGCTATTGATTTGTTTTTCTTGTTTTCCTCGGCACTAGAAGTTGGAAGAAGTGTCTCTGAATCAACCCATAGGATGGCACACAAATGGCTTTCATAAATGTCCTTATTTATATTGAAAAAAAAAATTGGTAGCAGTCTGTGTTTTGGTTTTCTTAAACAGTTCCTTCTAGGGGGGCACATGGGAAGAATGCTGCTGTCAGAAGGATAAGAAAGCATCTACTGTGATTTTATTTTCTTTTTCTTCCCACTCTCCCCCTACACTATTCCACAGTGGAGCATAAGGCTGTTAGATCCTTGCTAATAATGTAGTTCCAGTGACTGTGCAAAGAAATGTCAAAATGTTAATACAGTCATCAAGAGCTCCCAGGCTGCCTCAGCTATTTGAATTGATTTCAGAGGGTTCTGATCAGAGGAACAGTTCCTTCCTTGGAGTTTAAATATGCTTTATTTTCCATGAAGGCATTTTGGAGCCTCTGCCTTCCTCCCTGAAGTCCTAGTTGGGGGAACACTTGCCAAGTCAAACAACCCCCATTTTCCCTCCTCGCCCACACACCTGCTATTTGTTTCTCTGTGCTCCAGCCTTGTCATTGTGCCATTACAGTTGTTGCTCATTGTCACAAGGGAACTGGGTACATAAAGCTGAGGTAATTTAAGGGAAATGGAAGACAGACAGATGTAATTGCCCGAATTTTCATTTGGACCAATATGGGTATGGTAATACACAGGTATTATACCTGTATATATATATACACACACATATATAAAATATCATATATTTCAGGATGACGAATGGCCAGCACCTGAATTTCTGAATAATGTGAGAAGCAGGTCCTGATCCCACCTCTCCCTGCTGCAGTGGGAAGCTCAGTATGTCCCACTCCAGACATTTGTTGTGAGTAATCACCACCACCTCCTAGGTGGGAAATTTTGGTCTGTTTGCTTTGTCATAATTATATTACCTAATGCAATCTCAAGTTTTCTCAGAAATTTCATTAAGAGATATGTGTTTTTTATAATAAAAGCAAGAATATGTATCATTTTTGCTATGGAGAAACGTTGGTTATTTCATACTTTAATTTTATTTTGGTTGGAGATAAAAACGGACAGTGCTTCCCAGAAGAAAGCTTGACCCTGCACAATACTACATTGGAGGCAATTTAGGGATTATAGTTTGTATTTTCTGATATAATTAGCTGTTGTGCGGAAAATTTAGCTTGCAGAAAGAGAGAGAGAGAGATTCCATTACTTTCAATTACCCAACAGTTTGTTTAGATGAAAGGCTTTCCTGTCTTCCTCTTACAATTTCCGTTTCAACCTTTTTGCTTGTGAGCCATGTAGTCAGAGTCTGTAGATCTGAAAACAGTACCAAAGCTGTGGCAAATTATTTTATTTGGTGTTTCTGGTGTGGTGTATTTGAAGTGTTGGAAAATGGCTTTTAAAGCTTACCTGCTCCACAGGGAGAAATCTTAGATAATGTTTTGAGGGAACTGAGAGAAAGGAAAAACAGCAAAAGCTGCTGCTGCTGTGTCTGATTTTCCAGTGCATCCTTTTCAGTGGATCCCTGGGACACACCTTGAGGTCTGGTACTCTCTGGAGTTCCCTTGTGGTTTCTTTTTGTTTTTTCCTCTCAGGACCCTTTTGACCATCTGTGGCTTGTGGAGAATATGAAAGCTCCTTCCTGTGTCCAAGATCAATAGCTTTAAAACCAGAGCACAAGAAGCCACTAATCATCTTTTCCACCAGGCGTGATTAATTTCTGAAGTGCTTCAGCTGGTTCCCTTTGAAGTTCCCTTTCCATTTATTTTTTTTTTATTATTTTTTATTTTTTATTGATTTTTTTTCAGCAAGTGTCCAAAACTCAGAGGCTCACTCCCACATGTCCTGCAAGGAGCTGAGGCTGGCGAGGACTCCTCTGGAGTCTCTGTTGTTTGGATGTGGGTGGGCCAGAGCACTTTTTGGAAAGCTCTCCCAGATCCTGGAAATGTGATTTCAAAAGCCAGTTGAGATGTTTCCCAAAGCACCCTGGCTTCAGTGGAAAGCGGTGCTGCTTTCCTGTCTGAATCTTGGATTGAGAAAAGAAGGAAAAAGGAGGGGGAGGAAAAAACACCCCAAGCAGCCACACTACAAGATTTAATTGAGTGTGTTTCAGTTCCTCAGCCTCTCGCCAACAGAACAAGAAAGTGACTGAGAGAAGCTACATCCCCCATCACCTCCTCTTTGTGTGAGTAAATAAGGCATTCCAGCAGCGCTGAGGCTGGGCCAGTGGAAAGATTTTTTTAATATTATTATTATTTTCTAAGTGTTATTTTTAAAGTTAAGTCATCCACAAATCCACCTGGTCTCTCTTCCTGCTTCTCCTGCATGCCACAGCAACACTGAGTACTGCTGTTATTACAGCACAGCACAGCTCACAGAGGGACAAACTGCACGGGACGTGTGAGAGGGTTCCCTGGGATTCTGAAACTGCACGAGTGCCACGCTCCCACCTTTGCAAGCACCAAAAAATGGTTGTACTGCAAACGGGTGACGTGGCATTGGCTCACCCAGAGATGAACATGCCAGCTTATCAGCACGGGGATGTACATGAGCCTCAACATTGCTTCCAGTTGTATTTGTCCAGAGTTTTCTAACTGATCTTTGGCACTCAAAGAGCTGCCCTTGTGTACATCTCATCGGTGGCTGAGCTGTAGTTGATTGTTGCTCAGTTTGGAGGTGCAAATCACTGTGTGCACCCACATTTCCTCCTCTGCACAGGGATATTTTTAGTGATCAGAGTTTGAAAAGCAGTTGTGTTGCATGTGCTGCTCTTGTAAGGCTGCTGCTGTGTGCTAGGTAGGGAAGGCAGCCACAACCTGTTGCCAGGAAATCCCTCTTTGAAAACAGGACTTGGCTATTATTTATTTTTAATATGCTGGATTTGTTTATTTTTTGTTCATGCATATTCAGTCGTAACCACTCCTGGCTGCTGCAGGAGCTGTGAGGCTCTATGAACAACTCTGTTTTCTTCACTTTTGTGGCATTAGCTAAGGATGGAACTGAAACCTAATGAGGAAGCTTGTGCTGGCAAGGTTTCTTACCCAAATGTATCGGCTTGTGCGTTTCTGGGCATCTGTGCTCGATATGAAGCACCTGCTCATGTAAGGTATGTTCTGTAAAGATTGGATGATGGCCCATTTGGAAAGGAAGAATTCACACATTTAAGAAAAAATACCTGTTGAAGGCACAATGGTGAGCAAAGAAGCTTGAGGTTCTGCAGCACACAGGAATATCAGGGGTGGCAGGGAAGTCTCTACAGCAGGAACAGAGAATGAAGACAGAAAACTAAAATGTTCTGCAGTGATTGCAGTAAACTCCTAAAGTGCAAAACAGAGGCAAGTGGTTCTCTCTGTGGTCCTGGCAGTGTGAAATGAGTTTTCTTCTTTCTCTTAAGGGTGACCCACTTATAAAGCAGCTGAATGATGACAGTAGACATCAGGGAGGCTAAAACTAAATAGATACAGCTGTAGATGTTTTCCTAAAGGAGAATCTCACAGAAAATAACTCTGTTAGGGAATCCAGGCCTTGGTTTCAGTTAACAGTGTTCTCCTGGTCTTGCTGGAGATGTGTATTTGTCAAACTGAGTATAAAAAATTATGCCCTATTTAAACCATTCTCCCTTGTTTCGCTCTCATCCATCCTGCTTCTGTTCTGTATTCTGAGACTGCTTTTCATGTCCCAGAGTGGGACAAGATCTCTTGTCTCTGGACACTTCACATTACAGGGTTTCATGGCTAGTGCTTGTGCCCCTGGTGTCTCCTTACTTGTGGCTGCAGGTTATGAGGGAGTCATGGCCACTATGATTTGGAACGTACACAAAATGGTTTTCATGACCTTGTAAACATCAGGTAGTAGGAGACATTAACCATTAAATTATATGATGAATAATACAGAAATATTTACAATTTTTTACCTTAATAAAGAAAATAAATACTAGTCCTTGTATTGAATTTTCATGTGCAGTTCTCACAGTGTGAAACAGCTTCCTGCAGGTTGGTCCCCAATCTGTGTCCAGAATCAGGTGCAGCTGATGTTGTATTAATTTGGCTGATACCCAGATAAGGCCTTCAAGTGAAATTCTGTCCCCAAGATACCAAAGGGAGCATTTCCAACTCAAGGCTTGGATTGTCCCTGACCCATCACATGGGTTTGTTTCTTAGGAAAGCAAGTGGTTCCCAAACTGGCTGTTAGTGCTGAGACCATCTGAAACCATCAGCTACAATTGCTTTGAACTATCCTCACTTCAAAACAGGCTTGTGATTTTCTGTGCTAAATCCAAAGTGGAGAAAACAGTTGCTTCTGGTGCTGGAAACTTGCATGAATGACCAGGTTTAACTGTAATTCAAATACTTCTGATCCCCTAAAGCTCACCAAACCCCCTCTTGGAAAAGAATGGAGCCACTCAGACTGTGGGGATATTACTCTTTAGGAAAAGGCTGCCCATCCATGAATTCCTCTTCTCCCTGTGTGTCATTCCTTAAGGTGTCTCTTGCACAACAGATTTTATCATTTGCTGCCCATTTACTGCCAAGGCATTCTTGCACCTGCTGCAGCAGCTCCAGGCAAGGAATACGGGGTGCAAGTGCTCGTGCTGGAAGGTGAAGGATATTTTAAGGTTCATTCTTCTGCCAGTGATGCTTCATCACTGCACGGTTACTTTATTGTTATTTTCCTCCCAGTTTGTGTTCCCATGTCTCAGCCCACAGGCTGCAGGTCAGTTTGTCTCATGGGGATTGAGGACCTGATGCACAGCTAAAAACCTCTTTTCTGACTTCTCTAGGTTTTGTTTTTTCCCTTGTGCAGAGGAACACAGGGCACAGTGTGTACCTGGGATTCAGCCTTTTCAGAGTGGCAGCGTTTCCCCAGTCTGACAAGCAATGAGAGGTGAAAGTGGCACAATATTAAGTCTAGCATTGGCTGCTTGGGTGATAATTATTTAATATAATGAACAATATTAGGCTGGGGGTTGTTGGGGTTTTTTTCTTTCCTTTTTTCTCCTTTGTCTGCTTTCCTCCTCCATTACAGGCTTTCCTTTGCTCTTGGTGGAGGGGATTAGGGATGGAGCTGTAGTTTCAGAGAAGTTACTAAGAGAAGAGTTTCATCACACCCACACAAATGATGGCTGGTGGTGCACTATTTCTGTACAAACATTTCACTGTATTTGTAGCTTTTGTGTTGAGCTGCATTTTCCTCCTGAATAGTTTTTAAATGGTTGGTAAGAAGAGGGTTTGAGGTCCTTCAAATCTCACACACCCCACCCCTCCCCAGTCAAATTAATGTTGCTACTGAACATTTGGATGGAAAAATAATGTTAAATAAATGGTTCAGAAATATTACGAATAAAAAAATATAAGAGGTTCTCCCTGTGGTCGTTTAGTGTCTTTATCTTGTGCCTGGGAATGCTGGTTTGGGTGCGTGTGTGAAATGGCGGGGGCTTTTCCTCCCCTGTAAACCATTTATTCCCCTCTTGTGGAGAAAGAAGCTTTGCGGAAAGAAGTGATAGAAAGAGAGACAAAGAGACTGTGAGGGATGGGTGATGGAGCGCTGGTGTTGGCACGCGTACAGGTCTGCGTTCTTTGTGGCTGACACAGTGCACTGTGCCTCGGTACTGCAGCATCTGCCTTGGCACGGGGGCTCTCTAATATCCATGAGAGTTATAAAGCACATGAAGATACATTTCTTTCTCCTTCCCCGCCTTTCCCCCTTCTTTTGAAACCTCAAGGTGTTGACTGGTGGCTCACTACAGCACTTAGTTTGTTACCACCCATTCACACCTCTGCGCCTCTACTGTCCCCACCTCCTCTCACACTTCCCTTGCTGGTAACGATGTGTTGCAGAAATAAATTGTGTTGCACAATGAGTGCGTAGAAAGAACAAGAGGGTATTTAAAAGCTGAGAAATCGGAGAACTGGTGTGGAAAGAGAGAGAGAGGGAAGTGCTTTTGGCACGAGGAGCTGGTAGTATATTATAATTCAAGCTCGATGTCTGCTGCCGCAGTGATTATAGCACTCATTTGAATGCTGGAAGTTGAATTTAACAGGAAGGGATTCAAAAGCCCAGGACTTGGGGTACTGCTTGAGAGCTTGGGAGTTCAGAGTGTGGCTTCTCTGCTTTCCTCTAGGATCTGTATGAAAAAGAAATGTTTTTCTGTTTTGGTTTTTGGGCTTGGTTTTTTTTTCCCTCCCCTCTGAAACCAGCAGAGGACTTGCAAAGATTCTGCTTAATCGTGGATCCCTAAAAATCCCTCTCAGTACCTTGAGAAATTTTCCTCAGTGTGAAGCAAGAGACTTTCTGAGACAGGGAAATGAGTTGAAATAAACATCTAGTGTTTCAGCCATGCAATCGTAACACTTTCCTTTAGTTCCACATGTCTCTGGGAAGACTGAGCCCCTTGATCACACTCTAAACGAGCCAAGGCCGTGCTTTGCATTCACACAGCACGAGCAGACACCAGGCACCTTTTGCATTCCATGTGCAAACCTCCTTTGCTCGCTCTTGGAAGCTGGTGCTGAAGGAGATGGTACCAAACTTTATTATTTTCTTTCCAATTCTGTTAAATTTCAGTGAGCTCCCAATTTGAAATGATGGCTTGCCCTTAAAGAGCTGCTAGCACTTGACAAGTGTGTGGCAGTACTTCATTAATTACCAGCAGCCCTTCCCAGCACAACCTCAGTTAGGTAGAATATTTGTTCAGCGCACATAATTATCTCTCTGTCGTTCTCTCTCTCATATCGATTCATGTGGAAAATATGATTAAAACATGAACATCTACAAATGATTCAGAATAACAAGAGAGGAAAGGCCATTGTTTTTTCGCACTGACTATACTAGATTACTATAATTACAGCTGAATGGTTATACATTTCTCTGTGTCCCCCACAAGACTATGCTCATTCACAGCCTCCACGTACCATTTAAAATTAGAGAGGTTTAAAAGAAATAGCCTCTTAAGGATGTTTCTTTGACCCATTAAGGACCTTTACCTTGGCACTTGTACATGTAATCTCTGGCATAAGGTCATGCGAAGCGGGGGTAGGGCTAGGAAAAGAAACACCAACCCTTCAGACATCTGTTGTGGTGCTTTGGCCAAGAGCGGAGGGGAGGCTGTGCCAGTTCGGCAGCCGCTCCTGCAGATTGCAGTCGGCTTGCTTTTGATGCCAGCGTTAATAATGTGGGCTTCCCGCTGAGTGGGTGGCACTGCCAGATTCCTAATTAGAATCCACTGAAAGCAGCAAAAGGTGAAGTGGTCATTTCTTTCCACCCCCCACGTCTTCATCTCTTCTCCCAGTAGGGTTGTTTAGCCTCATTTTTATTTCGGCCGCTTAGCCTGACGGAGAGGAGTGGGGCAGGGTCCTGTGTGCTCTTGCCTTGATCTCAAATTAAACAACTGGAAATTTTGATCTGCTGAAGCCCTCAGGAAGGCCTGATTCACTGTGGTGTGTGTGGAGATGACAGAACTAATTTCACACTTCATCCATTGTGCGCAGTGGGCTCACTTGTTGTTTGCTCTTGCATCTGGTGCAGCCTCCTGAGACAGGACATCGTTATCCTCTCCTGATTTGATGCAGGCTACGTTGGGAGAGCCTGGTTCAGAGGGTGAGACCATGATATGTGTATCCCACTGGCAGCTCTTGCTTTCTCTTAAGAGGCTGTAAATATTATTCCAGAGGTTTTGTTTGTTCCTGAATAGCTTCAGGCTACTTTTTCATAGAATCATAGAATGGTTTGGCCTGGAAGGGACCTTAAAGATAATCTTGTTCCAACCCCCTGCCATAGGCAGGGACACCTTCCACTAGACCAGGTTGCTCCAAGGCCCATCAAACCTGACCTTGAACCACTGCCAGGGATGGGGCAGCCACAGCTTCTCTTTTTGGTTGGTTCCAGATAATTTGATCAATTTGGAGATCCTTGAAAAGGCTCTGGTAACTCAGGCTGAGAAATAATTGAATTATAGGATTTTTGGCATGAAGCGTGGCTAGATGTGCTTATGTCCTCTGGGAGAACAAGTTTGGAAGTAGGCAGGACACAGAGGCACAGCTTGGGGAAAGCAGCCCAGGTGAGCACAGCCTGAGTGTGCTGTGGCCATCCCTTTCCAGCTGGATGGAGGCACATCCCAAGGGCTCTGTTGTGAAGGAATGGATGGGAAGTTCCTGAAAGACGGAATAACAGTTTTCAGGATGAGGTTTCTGCTTTTTGGGCTCCTCCCCTTCACTTTCCTTTAGAAGGTGCTTTTTCAGAAGTTTATTGTAGATCTGTTTCTCTCTGGTTGCTTGATAAAGTAATGGGATTAATTGTACCAAAAACCAGGCAAAATGCAACCTGCAAAATGTGGGGCAAAGAGTTCAGCTAGAACTGAAGACCTGGACCTGAAGCTGCTGTCACTGCACCTCTCATGAGGAAAGTGCAGTGTTTTTTTCTAGACATGAAACAAGGCATTCAGTTTTCGCTTGTAAGGTTTCAGTTGCAAACCTGGAACTCAGGCTGCACAAAGTTACTTATGAATCAAAACTGGAGAAAGGAGTCCCGTGAACTTTTGCCAGCTGAAACTTCTGACTTTTCCTTGGCTTTATCTTTAATTTGCTGTTAGAAAACCTGTGATCAAGTTTTAGCCTCTGAGCCAAAATTAGCCAACTAATCAGCAGCCTTTCTCATCGCCTGATTAAATGAAATCCTTCATAGTGTCCTGCCTTTTGATCAGTAATGCAACAGGATGCATATTCCAGTAACTGTGAATGCAGAACAATGAGTTTTCTGCCAGAAGTATTTCAGAACAACTGCACTGCCCCCTGCAAATAGCACCTGACTAGCCCAACCTTTAGGATGGAAAGAAAATTGCCTTTCTTGGTGTTCACAAAATACTTACCATTGACCAGTAAATACCTTCTAGTTACAACATTATTTCAGTTCCTGTCTATTTGCATCCTCTAAAATAAAACAACGCCAACTCTATTTCTTTTTTTTTTTTTTTTTTTTTTTTTTTTTTTTTTGCTATCTCCTAACAAGGACATAATATTGATGACAAATGTTTTGGAAAATTCCTGCAACATATGTATAGATATAAATGAGAAAGAGCTGAAAAGATGAAACAAGTCCAGGTTCCAGACAGGGTGAGAGAGAAAGGGGGAAAAAAAAAGTATATTCTGGGAGACAGCAAATGTGTATCTTTTGTTTGGTAATATGGTATCCATGTAATGTCTCTGAAATGGCCACAGTTAAAGTTCATGCTACATTAGGAAAGCAAAGTGGTTTACATTGAAACTTAATAGAAGTCAATTGTGTTTGAAACATCTGATGCAGAAATAAAACACCTTATGTTTTATGGGAGCGAGGAGCTGCATATTTGGCACTGGTTCTTCTTTCTAAACACGTGTGCTCCCTCTATCAGTTTGAGATAATCCAGGTCTGGCTCCTGCCCAGTCACTCCTCCTAACCAGAATTACGTGAGACATGTTGAGCTCCCTGCACACACTCCACTCCCTCTTGGGCCACTAATTGCCTTGAGTGAGAATTAGTTATCATCGTCTACAAATCTTCCACCTTCCAAGAGAACATCATTAACAATGGGTGTGGGGTTTTTTGTCATCATTTCTTTTCTTTGTTTGGGGAGACCTTGGGTATTTTCCACTTACCTTTTTTTTTTTCCCTGTTACTTAATGGTTTTTTGATGCAAACTTCAAACACTTGATGTTCACATCAGAACATGGTCTCTAGGATAGCTGTTGTTTGATCCACTCCCCTACACAACCAGAAAATGAAGTTTCACTGACAAATCCACTCTGTTTCATGGGAAGGTACGGTCATGAACTGATCCTCCAATTGAACTAAGTCATCCCGTGGACACCTTCCAACTTCTGCTGCCTTCCAGTCAATTACATGCTTATTTTCCTAATCCTCTATTTGACAGGCACAGAGTTTTACATTTTCACATCCCAGCTGAAACGGGAACCTCTATTCTTTGCTGCTTTAGATGTGTGCAGGCGTTCACACCTCCAGCGTGTCAGGGGATCTCAACACAGGCAGGCAGGCTATGAGAACACAGTCTAGAATTTGCAAATATTAGTACACTTGTGCACCCTCTTCTTTCTGAGGGGCTGAAAGCAAATTCAATTAGCTATTGAAGTGTTCTATTTGGTAGATTAGTTGGGATTTGGATTTTAAGACAGGATTAATGTGTTGTTTCGGGTTTTTTTCCCTACAAGGTTATATGACAAGTCTGCAAGAGAACTGAAAATAATAACCAGAACTCCAAATCCAAAGTTCAGTGTTGTCACTATTCCTTCAGTCATCCTCCCTTTAAATGTCACAACATCTTCATGGGGAGAAAGTAGCAGACTTTGTCCAATCACTTACATATATGAGATTCAAACTAAGTAACTTGAAGTAAATGACAGGTTTGGTTTTTCCTTGTCTAAATTTAGGCAAGCTAATGTGTCCCAATTGATCTGATACTGGCTCTTGAAAATAAAAAAAAAATAAAAAAAAAGGAAGGAAAAAGAAAATGTGAGCTCAACAGCCACAGTTAAGATTATATGCATTTAGCCTAATTGTTCAAAATAATGCTTTTATTTTTCAATATAAATCTTAAATTCTGATGGAAAATTAATGTGAAATGCTTTGAGAGTCTGTATATGTTTTGTACAGCTAGCACTCATTTGACATAGCAACATTTCCTATGTTTTCCGTGTATTTTAATTAGATGTTAAGGATAGAATTAGGACAGGCCCTTTTTTCAATTTATGGCATGCTATTGGAAACCAGAATTTGTTTAGAGTCTTGATCTGTGCAAGAAATGGAGATCAGGTCATTCTAGTTCATATACCAAGATATTAAAACATATTCTCCTGGCAGCTATTTCTGTTAAATAAAAATTGGTCAGTTTTGTACCTGTTTCGTAAATAGGAGAACAATTTATTTTGTGAAACAATCCAAAGAGTGTGGAAAACCTGATCCCAAAGGGAAAAGTGATAACACAGTGAACTTTCTATGTCAAAATTTTAAACTCTGCTCGAGCATTCCCTTTCCTAGGGGATTAATTTCCATGGCACTGAAGCTCTAAGTCACCTTCCGCTGCCAGGCTTTGTTTTTGTTGGCACCCTTGGAGGTTTTCCTTTTCTCCTTTGCAAAACTCTGGCAAGTGTGTGAAGACATTCTGGTTTGCTGTGCAGGAGAACGTGAGGGATGTGAGCCTGTCTGTAACGAGCAGAGGGGGTTGTTCTGCAGACTTCAGTAGTGCCCTGCACAGCACAATTTGTCATGAGGGAGGAAACAGGTTCTGCTCCTGCCAGAATTCAGTGCTGAGCACAGAAACAGAAAGGAGCTGAAGCAAAGAGCTAGCTGGGAATGTGGAGCTGTATTTTTAAGTCTAGTCCTCTCTGAACCATGGCAAATGGGATGGTTTGGGAGGAAGGTACCTTGTAGATAATCCTGTTCCAACCCCCTCCCACGGGCAGGGACACCTTCCACTATCCCAGGGTGCTCCAAGCCCTGTCCAACCTGGCCTTGGACACTTCCAGGGATGGGGCAGCCACAGCTTCTCTGGGCACCCTGTGCCAGGGCCTCACCCCTTGCCGAGTAAAGAATTTCCTCCTAATACCTAATCTAAACCTTCTCTCTTTTAGTTTAAAATCATTCCTCCTTGTCCTATCATTATGTCTTGAATACATCTTCAATCTTCAGAAACCTACAATATGAATTTTTTTCCTGGTTTTAGCTATGGATACTTCAAGCTTTGAGCAGTTTTGGGGATTTTTTTGTTGGGGTTTTTTGTTGTGGGGTTTCTGTATGGTTTTTTTTTTGAAACACAAGGATGTTCTTTTCTAGGCTTCCAGCTTTTCTTTTTCTGTACTTCTTTGTCCCTCCATTTGTCTTTTTAGAACAACAATTTTAAATGAGCAACACAATAAAATAAGAATACCCCTTCCCCACATGAGTGCAAGCTTCAAACCATTTGAATACACAACACAAGGCAGGAATCACAAGGTTTCTCACCTTAACATTACTATCATCGTAAAAAACAGTGGTGTGGCTGAATTAGAGTCCTACGTGGATTTTATCAGTATTTTTCCCAAAGCCACAGTTCTTGGTATCCCCGAACTAGGTGAATATCTCATCCTCCCAGATGGAAGAGAAAAATTTAGGATCTTATGCAAAAATAGTGATTTAAAACTTAGAAAGAAGATATGGATGTTGGTTAAAAAGGGTGGGGGATTCAGGGTTTTTTTCTTTTCTTGGGGGGGGGTTGTTTTATGGTCTTAAGTCCTGAGCCCTGACTTGTGAATGCCCAGATTTGACAGCACTAGACTAATATCTGAAAGCCATTCCTGGTGGGGAGGGCTGACCTGCACACCCCAGTTCTGCCATGGTGTGTGCTCTGTGAGTGGGCCTAGCGTGAAATCAAAACTTAATACTGCCCAAAGCCAGAGGAAGAAAGCAGTTCCCTGGACAGACTGGGACAGGAGCCCTTCCTTCCCCGCCCTCCCTGGACATATGTTCAGCTTATGTAGCCCTGCCCCATGCCCCGGGCTGCTGCTGGGGGCGAGGAGAGGCTGTCTCACATCAGTGCTGCTGTCAGCAGCACCCCCAGCCTGGAGCACACTCTGCTCCTGTGCTCTCCAGCAGCCAGCTCCCAGCGGGGTTCCCCGGCCCAATCTGTTGAAGACAGTGAGTTCCCCTGAGCAGGAGCTTTTGTCTCTGCTCCCCTTGATCATAGTGACACCGTCGATAATTGCAAATACATTTCATGTATGACATCCATGGAATTCACACAGCAGCGCAGGCCTCAGTGCTTCCTGGTGCTTTTAAGTTCTCAGCACTGGCTTTGCCTCCATCTAGGAGAGTCTGTCTCTCCCCTTCATCACTGCAGTTGCAGCATGGCAGGAAATCCTCTCTTTGGGGACCAGTCATTGCTGTCTCCTTCCTCCTCTCCTAGCCCCATGCTTGAGCAGTGCTGTTCCTTGATTGCGATCTAAATTGTCCTTATCTCATGCCAGACACCGGGAGGGCTGCAAGGCATCATTTCCTGCCGGGCAGTGCCAGGCACAGAGCATATGCTAGACATCCACAGGCAGATGGGGTTGGTTGGGGCCAGCGAAGCATGAAAAAACAGAGGCCTGGGTAGGAAGAGGCTGAAGAACTCCACAAACCGGTTGAGTGCCACATCCCAAGCCACGTTAACAGCTCGTTAACATTCCCTACAGGGCTGGCGGGTCAGCATGGGAGGTCAAAAAAATTAAGGACTATTTTCTTAAGGAAACAGGAGGTAAAGAGGTTTAGATGCATACAGCTGGTGTAGGACACAATGTAAGGATTGGTCTGAAAGAAGGCAAAGGGGAATGCTTCATCTCCGTCTCTGCCTGCTTAACTAGGACCAGCCATCTGTCCATTTTCTACCTGGGATTCTCCCCATGCTGAGCTGAAACTTGCTTCATTATTCAAAAGCAAACTTGCCCAATGGCACAAGATGTTGGGAGGCAGCTGATTCGTGACCTAGCCAAAGACATCGGGAGGAGGGAGCGAGGTTTTCCTTTGAACCAGGCTCTGGAAGCATATGGCAGGCCTTGTACTTCAGGACGTGATCCATATGCTGCTCTTCAGTGCCCATATGCTTTCTATATTTTCCGTATTTATTTATTTTAATCGGGATTGAGTCTGTGATCTTGGTTTTCCTTTTGCTGCTGGCTGTAATTACATTTGGTTGTGCTACTGGAGGTAAGGCAGTGAGGTTAAAAATGAGCACTGGAGTGTTCAGTTTTGTCCTTTTAACATCATCTTGTCCCATGCGTTTTGTGTCGAGCGTTGTATTCTGGGTTAATGATCTGTAATGCTGTTAGTTTACATTTCTCCTTCTTGTTGCAGCTCGGAAGTGGAGTTTCATTGAGTCAGGGTCAGAGAAGAGACAAGCTCCAACAATAGAGCTGCACAAACATTAACTGATACTCACTGTTTCTTGTAGGGTTAGAGGCTATAAATCAGAGTATTCCTATTTCACTGGAAAAAGCAGTAGAATTGAGAAAGCAGCTCCAGACTCTGCCTCCAACTAGTGTGGCAGAATTTGACCCAAGATAGTTAAGATGTATAGGCACAAGGAAGCACTATCAGCCACTCTCTTTGTCTTCCTCACCCATACAGGGATATTTTGGCTCCAGCAGGGCAGCATTTCCTGGTCTCTTTAGCTGAGCCCTGCCTATCACAAAGGCTCCGTGGTGGTGACAGACACGGCTCCTTAGGTCCCGAACCAAGCAAGAATGGTGCTGGTGAGGTCCCACCTCTGCCCCGCACACCTGAGCACAGAGGGTCCCTGCTGGCGGGGTGACCCCAGCCTGCCCCAAAGCGAGGGGAGCAGCAGCTCCTGAGCACAGCAGCGGGGCTGTCCTGGCCCCCTGGGGGTGTGGGCAGGGTCCAGCCCCACCCTCAGTGCCTGTTCCTCCTTCCACACTCCAGCAGGGATGCCCCTGGCATTCCCCAAGCAGCCCAAGAGCAGAGCCGGAGCTGGAGCACCAAAACCCCTGTCTGGCATGTCCAGCCTGTGCCCATCTGCAGAAAATCCACCAAGAGCTAAAAACAAAGTATTTGTAGGAACAACAGGTACCCAGAACAAAATGAAAGTGTTCTTAAAGGAGGAGCTACATTACCACGTGTTTAGTTCTTCAGCCTGCAAAAGGTCCTGTTTTCACACTGCTCTGAAAACAGTCATTTCTCACAGACAAAGGGCTGAATGGCCCAGACATTTTAACCATGTGCTTTTGTTTTCCTGTGAACCTGATAAAAGATTAGCAGTGAAATCTGGTTTCTGTTTTATTTCCATGTTTTCTTAGACAAAAAGCTCCTGAAAAAAGAATTCCTCTTTGATATTGGGGCAGGAGGTACTGATTTTGGTATTTTTTCTTTCTGTGGGAAAGAATGTGCCATATTCTGGGTCTGGTGTTATCGTAACCAGACTCTTTTGAAGACCCTCACCAGGAATTAAATGAATCTTCCTCACTTTTTGTTGCATACAAAGAACAAATGAGCAGATTGAGTGTTTCCTGCATGAAGTGATAGCATCTGTATATTTTTGGGGAATACTTAAGTCCTTTATCACTGTGTAGTAACTCATGTTAAAATTATTTGGAATTAATGACAGTTTTGTGTGAACAAAAACAATGTCCTGGATTCAGAGAGGTTTTATGATTGATGTGTTTTTCCACCATGAAATTTTTAGACGCTGACAAGATCCTGTGGTATCAAGGACTCAGGACAAAACAAGGGCTTTCTTGCAAGAAGAACCACCTCAAATTATCATTAAAACCTTGTGCTGAAAAGTGTTTATTTATAAATACTTTTGGATTTCATATTTGTTGTTACTGGAGAACTGGAAGTGTCAAAATACTGCTAGAAAGTCCCTTGCTTCTGCTCTCGAAAGGAAGCAGCAGATATTATAAACCTTGCAAAAGAGCTTGCTTTCATGAGAATATGGAAAACCTTTTTGGAATGGAGCTTTAGAGAGAAAACTCTTCAGGAGATTTTGGTGGAAGGCCTTCTGGTAGAGAATCAAGTATTTAAAACTCAAAGATTTTTTGCGAAGGAGGTGTAACAGGGTCCTTCCAGGAGACTGGGGGCCCTGCAACACTGAACTTCCCATCCTGTCCCTTCACACATCACAAAGTTTGAAGAAGAAGCACTTCAGTGTTGAATGGGCTCTAAGCTGAATCTAACGGGGGATATTAAAATGCTTTGTGTTTACAGCAGCAAAAAGTGTTTCTACTTTCTCCAGTAAAATTTGTATTGAAACTTTCTGCTCTACCCATTCCCCTTCACAAATATTTTAATTTTCATCTCAGTTGGGAAGAAAAATCAAATGAAAAAATGCTGGAGTTTTCAGAGCATATGACTTCCCGTGGAACTCCAGTTAGGAAAGACGGAAAATGTAGGAAAGAATCTGAATTTCATTCCTTCTAAGGTTCAGTCATTTCTCTATTTAACACTTAGATTATCTCATAAATATAGGGTCTGACTTACTCCTTGAGTCATAGGATAGAAACCAAATCTTTAGATCACCACAGGATAATTCTCTGGGCAGTGTTCCCTTTCTGTCGTGAGCAGCTGGGGAATGTGACAACCTCGCTCGGCAGTTCCAAACTGGGGACTTGGGCTCTGCCTTCCTAACCTGTGCAAGCCTCAGGCTGCTGTCAAATCAATTGCTGATAATGATGGAAGCCTTGGCTCTACTGAGGCTTGAATGACAACTTTCCTTACAGTTCTGGAAAGAATATCATTATCTTGCAACATATTCTGAGCAACTTCACATTTTACCTCTCCTGGAGAAGGGACGGAAACTACCCGTGTGCTTTATGGCAAGCCCTGGATGGGATTTTCCAAGCAGAAGTAGACAATAGAGGGCAAAACAAGTCTTGACTGAATTTTGAGGATCCGTGTGTGTCCTTGATGCGAAGGAGAAAGAACATCACGGATGTTTGCTTGGATGTGTTGCTCTCACTCCGAGCAAACCCTGGTATTGGCCAGGAGGGTTTTGGCACCTGGGCTGGGGGAAGGGCAGAGCAGAGCAATGTCTGTGCTGTGCAGCCTCAGGGAAATCCATCTTTCTTGTCCACCCTGCACAGCTGGAACTGGGTAAGAGAATGGGAAATTCTGAGACCCAGGCTCCATCTCTCTGGATGGGACCACTATCATTTTCTCTTTGTTCTCCTGGTGAAATTTCAGTGCATCTGTTTCTGTCTCCTCTTTCTGTATCCATTTAAAGGATAAGAACCAAACAGATCTGAAAATGTCTCCTGCATCTTACAGCAGTGAGCTTTGATTCACACTTCCCTTAATTCACTGCTGTGAAAAATGGGCTGGCATCCTACTGTGAATTTAAATACTCCCAGCCCAGGAATAAATGGATCCCATGGCTCATTTATCTTTCAGATATTAATTAATAGTGGTTAATTGTAGTTATGAACTGCAACATTCCAGTCTCCAGCATCCATACATTTTATTTAATATATTCTGATTAAGGTGGAGTCAGCGAGTTGGAGAATAATTAAAACAGCTCTTTGCCATCAGCTCCTTACAAAAATTTCAGCTTCCTCATGAATTCATAAGATGATTGCATCTGCCTCTTCAGAGAGAGAGAGTGGTTTTGGGGCTGAAGCACAGCAAATGCTGTGAGAAGATCCATCTGAAAATGGTTTGCCTCTCCTTGGTGCCACAGACTGACACACCACTACCTTTCCCAGCATGGCACTGATGGAATAACTTTGCACATCTGCAGTCTTTGCTCTAGAATCACAGGATGAGAACAGTTTCCACTCTTAATTCTGTCCCTCCTTTATGCAATGAAATAGTTGATAATATGAGTAGGGCAGTCCATGCTGCGAGTTTACACTATGAGAAAATTCCATTAATGGCTTCTTTTGTATCAACTTTCTGAAACCTGTTGTTAGCCCAGAAAGGGTGGCTCATAGTACAGGGCTAAGAGAGTAGTTTGCTAAGATAGACAGCATTTTCTTCATAGAATCATAGAATACTTTGGGTAGGAAGGGACCTTAAAAATCACCTCATCCCAATCCCCTGCCATGGGCAGGGACACCTTCCACTAGACCAGGTTGCTCCGAACCTGGTATTTTCTTATTTCACTATTCACATTTCCTTTTTTCTGGACACATAGAAATGCTATCTTTCTGTGCTTTGTTGAGATTTCATTTATTGCTGGTGGGACAAGTAGATTTAAGGCTGATGGAAATACAAAATGTCGTTCATTTCAGTCTGTGTCGATGAGCTTAGGTTTCAAATCTCACCCCTCACGCTGTGAGTGCAGACCTGTGTTTTAATCACCTCACATAGCTCTGGGCAAAGTGGGGGCTCGTGAAGGCTGGCAGGTGTTAAGGCACAGCACACTGCAAGTTTTAAGGGCAGTTTCCTGAGGGACTTCCTCCTGAAGGCAGCTATTGTTCGGTGAAGAGAGAGCCATATCCACTCCGCTGCCAGTGCCATCCCGGAACGCACTCACAACACAGAAAAAAAAAGAAGACTCTAAAATTGATTTGATGATAAAGTTTCCCCCCACCCCTCATAAATGCCTGTGGCTGAGCTGTGGCAGGGAGATGTCCTGTTGGAAACTGAACCTCGTTCATCTGTGCTCTGGTGGGAACGCTGTGTTCAAGATAAACATGAGAGTGCTCTTTGAAGTTGTTTGCTCATCAAAAGAACAGTTACTTTGTTTGTGTTGTGCTTGATACTCCTGTGAGATGTAGTTCAATTTATGGTATAAAATCCTGGCAAGAGGAGGCCGTTTAGAAAGAAAAATCCCCCCCAAACCAAACAAAACCCCCTTCACGCTGCTGGGAAGGTGGGAATGTTGTCCTCAGAGTCCATCAGATGTTTCTCCTCATAGCATTCCACAGATTTTAATTTTCTGTAGTCTATGTGAAAAATCTTCCTCGTGCCTCTGATACGTTTCAAAGTTTTTTGGCGTAAGTTATATGTGAATTCACTTGAGATTTTAAGCTTGGCCAGGATTTTATTGTGTTACTAACGTGGTGGTTGTGCTTTGATGATCTCTGACTGCCATTGCTGTAGGAGTAAAAGTACCCCAAGAGTAAAAATGTGCCAAGAATCAATCATTTACTCCTTCTTTTTCTGCATCCCATGGATGTTACTGATGTACCTTTGTGCCTAGTTTTTAGATTTGAGAATTTCCTTATGTACAAATTCTGAGCTGGGTGAAACACAAGCTGCAAGAGGCATCATGGAAACGTGACAGGATGGGAATAAGTTCTGCTCCCAGAGAAGGCATCATCCATCCTCACATGTTTTATCATACATGCTTGAGTACTACTGGGTGAAGGTGTTTGAAATGTATTTTTATCAAGCTCATGGCAAGTTTTGAGTGGTGAATGGAGGTTTAGACCTTGTTTTTCCCTAGTCATAATTTGAAAAAAACCCTAACGAAACAGCAACCAAATAAAAAAATATTGGATATAAGTCATAGGAATTAAGTGGTCACTCTAAAATGTAAATTTTCAAGTTTTGTGCAGGTGCAATCAATCTCCACCTGTGACAGATCTGCGAGTACCAGCGATCTGTAGCAAGGTGGGTACCACATGCATAAATATGTATATTAATGTATAATCTCTATAAGTGTGTAAAAATGCACTCTGAGCAGTCATAGCTGAACTGAGAGACATTTGTCATGACTAGGGACATGAACAGGAAAGGAAAATGACTTTTTTCCTTATGGTGTGCTTTCTTTTTCTTTGAGAGAAATGATCCATTCCCTGTCTCTTTCTCATCTACATTACTGATAATTGATACACCTGAAGAAATACTGGTAAATTAAATAAAATTTGAAGCTTCTTCATTGCCTTCTGAGAATCTTAAAGTAATTTGCTTTTAGTAAAGAATTCAAGAAGGATGTCACTGTTATAAAACTGGCCATCATTGTAACAATGATAATTTTTTAAAAGGCGAGACATCTAAATCATAGAAAAGCTAAGCTCAGGATTTTCAGAGCACTTTAAGTACATCATTTTTGTGGTTGCTTGCTTTGAGTTGCTTAATGTAGTCATCTAAAATTCAAGTCTCCTAAAATCACTCCATGGAATTACTCCACCACTACATGGATTTTGCCCAAGATCACAGTGGGAGTCTGTAATGCTGCTGGGCCCAGAACCTACATGCTGATTCTGACCTTGTTTAAGCTAATCTTAAATCTTCTATGGTTATTAATGTCAGTAGATTTACTTTTGATACAAAATTACTGTCACTAAGATTAAAATTTCAGATTTCCAGACTTTTCATCCTGTGCTTTAGCTCAGCAGAAAATAATTCTTTCTCCATATGCTATTTTTTGGATGAGCTTTAAAATCAGATGCTTATCTCAGTCTCTTCTTTTGGCTAACGTGAACTGGAAATCCCAGCTGGAGATTTCTATTCTGGCTGTGTCAGAAATGTCTTGGGAGCAGCTTTCTTTGCAGTGTTTCAGTGCTGCTCATTCTGCTCCCATTCACAATATCGGGAAGTACAAAAGAAAATTTACATTCTGGTGTTTTAGACTAAGCAAAATCTCCTTGATTGGTTTAGAGGTGGCTGAAAACATTCATGTTTTTAAAATAGAGCCGTTTGGCTGGAGACAAGCTCACAAATGATTTTTGTTTTCTCTATGTTTACCTCAAACAGAATACCAAGGGTAGAATTTAAGTCAGTAATATCTAATACAGCTCCTAAATTCACACTCAGTCATTTGACAGTCAGGGTGTTATGTATAAAACTATTTTGTCTCCCTGATTCCATATTTCTATGTGCACACACAGGTAGTGATGGTGCAAGGAGGTAAAGCTCAGTTGAAGATGCATTTCAGGTTTTACCTTGTTCATAAAACCATCCCTTTTTCAAACAGATTGGATTCACTGCTTGCCTAGCTGTGAGTTTCTCCTTCATTATAGTCTTAATCATGATCCGAAGTATCCTTTAATCTCTCAAGAATACCTCCTTTGCTAGTGTAAGAGGAGCACTCAGATTTTTGCAGTGTCTCATAGCTTTGGTTCAGTCCAAGGGAGGTGAGAGAATGTGCTACTTCAAAGGTGATTTAAGTGAGACTAATGTTTTAGGCTCTTTCAGAGTCTTTTCATTTTCAACAAGGACCTCCTGAATCTTGGTTTATCCCCAGGTGTTTCCACTGACATTTAACTGGCTCTGAGAACAACCACGTGTGTTCTGCTAATGGGAGACAGCACTGGATAGCCTGGCTCCTGCTCCATCCCAGCTTGATTTACTTGGAGTGTTATCTTGGAAGGAGCTGGCTCTGAAAATGAGAGTAGGTGGAAAAAGTTTCACTGAAAAGAACAAATTAATGTTTCCTGTCTTCTGTCCACACAGACTTTTTTGGACAGAGCTTCTGCTGAGGTGTGTACCATATGTAAGCACTCTTTAAAGCTGGTTGCTCTCTGGCGTCATGACCTAGAGAACAAATACAGAATTGTTGAGTGGATGAGCTGCAGGTTTTTCCCTTCTTCTTTGCCCAGTATTTCTTAATTTCTCCATTCAGGTCTCAGTCCTGTGGGAGTTTTTTGCATGTGACATCAAACAGAACTTTTGATTCTGTGCTGCCAGTGAAAATCAGGATTCACCTGTGAATCTGTAGGTGCAGAGTTAAGCCAGGAGGCAACAACAAACACCCATTGCCTACAGCTGGGCACTCTGTCAAATATGCAGCCGTGGGAGGGGCTGGAGGCCTATCAGGACCCTTTCATCCAGCCCTGACCAGCTTTGGAGAGGGTTGCTGTCCTGACTGCCCACAAAGGGCAGGTGTGGCTCTTGTTCTGCCACTCCTGAGGGATCAGCATAAAAACCCTGGGGGCCCTCAGCACTGGATCACATTTTGGTGGGGTGATAAATCCTCCTGCACCTTTCTTTGGCTTTGCATGTTTCCTAATAAAAGTGATGTCAGCAGAGCTTAACAAACAGTGATTCTTCTTTTGTGACTGTGATTGCTGTGGCTTATAAGCTTGAAGGGTATGAGCTGAGGTTCTTTGGAAAATAGTAATTAAAAAAAATAAAAGCATTTTTATTTTTATAAAAAGTTTTTTTATTTTAAAAGAAGGTCTTGATTGTGAAAATTAGGATTGTGCTTACATTGCTAATACCTTTACTTGTTGTCTTGGAATTTCAGCTTTTGAAAAAATTTCTCATTTGACCAAAAGCACCCTCACCTGCTGTCCTCCCGTGCCTTCCATAAGGCCCATCCAGCCCTGGCTGAGGAGGGGGGTTTGAGCATTGTTGAGAGGGTTTGGTGCTGTGTTCATGTAGCAAAAGTGAGGGATATTCACAGCCTGGCATTGTCACTGGCTGCCCTGTCCTGCCTCCCTCTTCCTTGTCAGTTCATTTAGCTAATTTCTTTCCTCTGAAATGACTCCCTTCTGCTTAACAACTTTCACAACTTGTTTGCAACCACCCGCAGTCACTGTGGTTGTGTATTCTTTTCTGGGGGATATATTAGACTGTTTATTTAGGCTGAAAGTTGCGAAGGGAAGGTTTGCAACTGTGTTTTCATGCTGTCTAACACCACCAGAGCCTGACCATTGTTTGTTTCAAAACACGCTGCAATAAAAACAATTGATGTTGCATGCATTCATCAACAAAAGCCATAAAGCAGTTGTAACTAAATCCCTTTATTTATTAAGTTGTTGCTCCCCAAGACTCTGTGAACGGGCCAGCGAAAGGCAAACGTGGCCCACAGAGACTTCACAGAGCAATTGTTGCTCTGAAGAGCCCGTTTCACCTGTTCTCTCCTCCTCACTTGTTCCCACCAGCGTCTCCGCTTGCAGCTTCTGCTCCAGGCTCCAATCAAGCGAGCACCCAAATTCCTAGAGGTACCATTTTGCAGCAATATGAGCCTAATTGTTCCTAGATTGAATATTTTCATGGGATATCAGTCTCAGTGCTCCTGGAATTAGCATGCTCACTGAAGGATTGAAGATGCTTATCGGGCCCGACAGCTTTAGTGTCAGCGGGCTCATCGGCAGCTCCGCGAACCTTCGCTGGGCTGGCGACAGTATTTATTTGTGCGGAATGGAGACATATGGCCAGAATCATCCGCTCCCTTTCCTCAGTAATTAAAACATCTGGGAGCACAAAAGGGCTGTAAGAATAAAAAAAAAAAACCCTCTCTCTGCTAAATAAAACAGGAGCACGGTGCCTTTACGTAACTGCCAAGGCCGGCTCTTGCCGTCGTGGCGGCGTCTCTGGAGGACCAACCTTCTCTAATGTTTTTTGAATGTGTGACGGTCAATAGAAGCACAACTGAGCTGAGCACAGAGCTCACACTTTTTATTAACACTGTATCTTACTTTATTTTCCAAAGGATGGATTTGAATGCTCCTGAGAGGGATGGCGGATTATTTAAGGAGTAGCAAAAGCATACTGAAGCCATCAGCTGTTTTACAGACCATGATTACACAGTGATAGCTTTCTGGGTCTGGAGTATTCTGTAAATATATCTTTGATAAACACTATTTCACTGAGCGCTTTGAGGTTCAAATTCAGACCAGGGCAGCATGATGACAGCTGTTATCATTTGATGGATATTCAGTACAGTGTGTGAAGCGTGTTTAATACAGTTTTATGTAATTTTCAGAGATTATGTGTCCCAAACACAAAACCATCTCCAAATGAAGTAATTGTCTAACTTCTTGGCCCTTGCGAAATCCCCAGCAGAGCTGTGCACTCCCAGCCTTGCAGGGCTCGACTTCAGAGGAGGAATCTTATTTTTGATATATGACACTTTAAAATCCTAAAATTTGTCATCTGCAGAGATGGGCAGCCATTTTGAGAGTTACAGTTGTTTTATTGTGTACAAGGTTCACAATGTAGTGCTTTGTAGAGACTTTTCTTTATGTCTTTTTTTTTTAATGGAGTAAGATCAAAGAATTGTTAAGGTTGGAAAAGACCTTAAAGATCAACAATTCTGTCAACTCAGTACCATGATTGGAGTGGATGCTATTCAGGCTCAAGTTCCTGAATAACATCTCATCCACATTTTGCTGGCAGTGGTGAATTTACCCAGTGTCTCCTGAGGGAAGAATGAGAAATTGAGGCAAAGGGGTGGAATAGAATTGTCCACAAACACATAAAAATCTGTGGCTAAGGTGGAATTGAATTAAGCTCCTCTGAGGCTCCTCCTGTGACAGCTTTTTTGTGTTTTGAAACCACAGCTGAGCAGCACCCAGTGCTCCCACCAAGGAACCTGACTAGAGAGGCATAATGAATTTTATCTTAAAATCTCTGCAAGTAAAACACCCTCTATCATTGAGGGATGATACCACGGCCTTTTTCTCTGGAACTGCTCATTGCTAAGTCCCAGTCTGTGATATCTGCACCTGTGTAACACAGCTGGGCCAAGTGCAGCCTGGGCTGCTGATGGGGATTGATGCTCTCATCTGCTGCTGGGGGCTGGGGCTCACATCCCCTCCCTGAATCCTTTAGAGCAGGAGTTTGGTGCTGACTCCTCCATGGCTGGAGTGAGGACGTTACCTCCTTGCCTTTTAGGTGTCTTCTGGGTGTAAAAACATTTCCAAGAAGCTGTGATGCTTGTGTACTTTTCCTTTCCATGCTCTGGCAGTGGTACAGCAGCAGCTCTTGGCATCTGGAGACTCTGATTTACAGCTGCTCCAAGGTAAGGGCTTCTCTGCGGGTACTTATGGGGCTGCAGGTTGTGCCTGTGTGAAGGAGCATCTCCTGCCTTGAGTTTCTCTTTTGGAATCCTGTGTGGGTGACTAAGAAACCTCGGCTTGCCATGTCTGGTTTGTGTGGAGCAGGAAGAGGCAGGGCCCAGGGTTGTGAGGGATGTAGGTGACAGACTTATGGCTTCAATTTTAAGGAGTGTTGTAAGGAAGGACTCGGGATGAAAGGCTTATGGAGGGAGGTGGATAAAATGGAAGCAGAGGGAAGGTGATGAGGAAAAGAGCATTAAGTTCTCTTCTGGGAATTGAGGAAAAAGGATGGAACTGCAGAACCTGGGTGCTGGTGTTTAGTTTGCTTTTCACACTTGCTTCCCAAGCAAACTAAATTGGCAATAATATCCAGATTAGCTTTAATACAGTACTGGAAGGCTCTGCAGTGCAGCACCTCTGTAGTAATTTAGCTCTTTGTCAATAAAATAAGCTCTTGTGGTGCTTCCAGTAACTGAAGTGGCTTCTTGACCCTGCTGGGTCCTGCCGTGCTGCATCGAGCTTGGGCAGCACAGCTTGGCTCAGAGGTGAGGCATGGAAGGAGGGAGGGTTGGGGAATCTCACTATCCGTATTTCTGATTTGTTACCTCTCCTCCATACATCTTATGGCTTCTTTTAGCTGAGGGTAGCTCTCCCTGCAGTGTTCGCAGCTATTGCGTTTTGTAGAATACCCGGATAATGACAAGAGATCTTTTTCCTAAAGAAAACTTATCCCAATAGAGGTCTAATCCAATATATTTATATGACAAACAGTTGAAGCCTTGAAAATGTCTGTCTGGCTCAAAGATTCAATTAAATCCAGCCCAGTTCTAGGTGTACTTCCTAATTAAAGTATTTGACATCCACACAGACATAAATATTTATGCTTGGTAGAACCTATCCCAAACAGCAAAACAAATTACTCTGACAACATGGAAAACATGAATGCTCTCCATGGCTCTATTATCTGCACAAATAGCTTAAGTTTCAGCAGGTGTCATTTTACAAACCGTGGAAGAAGCTGTCAGATTTGTTTGGAAGAAGGCTGACAGTATGAGGGAAGGTGATAGTTTTAGTGGGAATGGAACAAGAATTCTGCAAGCAGCCTTGTGGGCCCAGTTTTGACCTCACTTTCTTAGGCTCAACAATCTGAGCCATATTCTCAAAGATTTGTTCTTTTACGCTGCCTGGGTGCCCCAGGACCCTGACAGCACATACCGATGTGGCAGCAGATGGTTTTTACCTTGGGAATTGTGAATATTTGTTTGGTGGGTTCCGTGTTGCTGCCTCTCGTGTTCTGGCCAAGAGCCTCAGCCAGATATGTGTTATACATCTATGTTTCCTGGCTTCCTAACAAATCCAGAAACCATCCAGTCCCTCATAAATTCCAGTGTTATCAACCCATAATTCCTGCAGCCCTGCAGTCTAGTACAGACAAGCACTTAGCAAAATATTTTGGGGCTGTGTTTTGCTGCTTGCTTTGGAAGTTGAAGTTACTGGCATGAACAGAGTTCTTAATTTATAGCATTAGTTAATTTTCCCTGGAGACTCAGGATCCTAAACTATCCCAATTCTGTGTTTTGGGCCCTATCAAATGGCATAATGAGGGTGGTCATGATTTAGCATTCTTCTGGCTGGTGTAAACAAGGGATCTTGGATTTGGAAAGACCCCAGTGTTCAAACAGAAAGATAAATCTCAGAAGAAAGGTTCAGAACCAAGATGCATGCAAGATTAGGTGCTTCTGCTTTGTTTACCAGCCTTCATTTAACCCCTAATTTTTGTTTTCCCCTGTGCTTTACTGTTGAAAATGGGATTAAAAAAACAAACCAAAATCTGGGGACATCTCATAGAACAGAACACACTTGCATTTATTTTATTTATTTAGCAACAGACATCTATTTTTAAAGGAGTCAATAATCACTCACATCCCTGCTTCCAAGCAGGAAGAACACCGGTCATAAATAGTGTAACAGACTTGGTGCCAGGTGAGCATCTACATATTTTTTCCATTTACCTCCCTTTGTGCTGGTGATGCTCCAGGATCCCGGAAAACTAACTCTGCCCCCATCCTCCCCTCTGCTTCTGTGGTCACTTAGGGAGTAGCCACCCCTTTATCCAGCCCACCTTGGCTGTTCCCTGCGTGAATATCCTGATTGCTCCTGTTGGCCTCTGCCCCATGAAGGAGAACCCAAACCACCCGTGGTGCTGTTGGCTTGGAGCAGGGCGAGGGAGAGGCGAGACAGGGATGCCCCCAGGGAAAACTCCGTTCGAGTCCCTTTTCTCCAGGCACATTTGGGGGAACGGAGTGCCCAGACCCCTGTGGGGATGTTTATCAGAGTGCAGGGTGGAAAAGCCCGCCCAGGCTTTTCTAGGAGCTGTTCCTTGGGAGAGCAGCCCGCATTCACAGTGCGGGGCTGGTTAGTGTTAACATTGCCTCTGCGAGCATTGGGGGAATTGTACTAAATCTTCCAAGAATGGAGAGCTAGTTTCATCTTGTTTGACACATTGTTTCCTGATAAGAGCTGCTGAGAAAATACTTCAGTTTTCTTGTCAGACTGAGCTCGCTGAGTTGCCAGGAGAGACTTAGAATCCACAAGGTCCTGAAAAAGAAATTTGTACGGCCACGCTGTGGAGGGAGGGAACAGTGATGTGTGAAATGGCTGAACACCGGGGGCCACGTTCTGAAGTATGGACACATGTAAAAGTATGTGCAAATATCTCTTTGTCTCTGCCTGACAAAGAAAGGTGAAGCTTTTAATTTTCTCTGTGATTCCTGGTTGCTGTTGCTGGTTCCCCAGTTGTGCCTCCAGGTGGGGCTGAGCTGTTCGATCCTGACTGAAATTTGCAGTATCCAGAAACTGCAAACAAGGGACTTGTTCACCTGGAGAAACTTTGGAGAGCCAAGGTGACTCAAATGATACTGTGTGGTTTAAAGGCAGTAAGAAAAAGGGCAAAACCGGTACAGGAATGTGCTTTATTTTTTATTTTTGGTTTGTGTTCACTGTAGCTTAGTCTTGCTGCCAATCTGTTCCTTATGTTATAGTTGGTGTTCCCATGCATCCCAAGATCTCTGATAATCCCACTGATGCTTCTTGGAATTCCAGTCTGAATTGCAGAACGTTGTTTTGGAAGTGTGTGAGGGTGTGCCAGCAAGCACAGAGGCTTCTGTTCCGAAACCCAAAGCTTGGATAATTCTCGAGTTCTTTTTGTGTGCATGAAGTTAAACGTTGGTCTAGTTTTTGGTGGGAAACCTGCACTAAAAATTTATGCCAACCTACATTGCAACTCACAGCCTGTGCATGGGCTCGACAGGACTTGATGGCTGGTTTTTGACTGAAGTTCTCTGAGACTCTGAAATTCAGGGGTTCCAAGCTCAGATTAAAGTAAACAGACTTTCCATGAACCACAGTGAACTGAAGCCATTATTCTCAGCAAAACTCACACTGAGTTGTGTTCAGCCCTGAACTGCACTGACTCCAGCAGAGAGACAGCATTTGCTGTATAACAACTGTGGATGTTTATTTTTGGCATCTCTGAAAATCCAGCCATGTGCATAGGTGTGTTGTGAGGATTTATTTGCCACCTGAGCTGCAAAGCAAGTTCTGTGCATCCAACATGATAAAGAAATTAAAACATGAGTGTAGAAGGGGATATGATTTTATCATTGTGTCTGTGTGAAGTAGGAAATACATCTACAAACTCCGTGAACATTTCAGTCTGAGTTTCTAGTTGCAAGAAAGGATAAACACTTGTGAAGGAGCACACTCATGACAGACACACACAGTGACAAACTTTTAAAAAATACATGTTCCTAATTTTCTGAGCAGCTGTTTAAAACTAGATACATGTCAAAAATTACCTTAGTGATGTCAGCTCAGCCTCTTGCATTTTTCACTACCTGTCCCTGGGCAAATTCTGATCCACCACCCTGCACAATCAGAGATGTGCTTCTTCTACAAATTAAAGTAGTTAAGCAAAATGGGAGCTTGAATAGAAAAGTTTATAAATTAGCTATGAAGTTCTGTAAACATATTTGCTGCTTTTTTTTTTTTTTTTTTTTTTTTTTTTTTTTTTTTTTTTTTTTTTAGATTTAATTGCAGCTCTAAATGTTTAATTCAGAGATTTCAGCAGCAGACACAGCTAAGGGTTCTGATGGGGCTGCTGCAGCACAACCTCCTGTCTGTCAAATGGACAGTGCTCCCAGAAAAAACAACCCAGATTCCCCAAAAGACATCTCTGTCAAATTGATGATGAGCTTGACTGGCATCTTAAAAAGATCTTGAGATGGCAAGATTAACCCTCAAATGGCCTGGGAGGCAAAGGGCATGACATTTGAAAAGAGGGGCACACACAGGACTTGGCAGGTGGAAAAACCTGCAAGACTCAGCTAAATGCAAGTCAGAAATGATAACTTTGGAACTGGGGGAGGGGATGCAGGTAATGCTGTTGGCTCTCCCTGGTTTTTCTTGGGGCAGTACGGGTTTTTAGGATGTATTTTCTATGGAAATAACCTTTGTAGAGTGCTTCATGGAAGTTACAGGCTGTGTAATGTTTTCCAGGAAATATGTTGGAAGGTCCCAAGCACAGAACCTTAAAATATGCTGAGCTGGAAGGGACCCACAAGGATCATCGAGTCCAGGTCCTGGCTCTCCACAGGACAACAAATATCTCACCCTGTCCCTGAGGGTGTTGTCCAAATACTGTGGAGCTCTGGCAGCCTTGGAGCTGTGCCTTGGGGAGCCTGTTTGGTGCCCCAACACCCTCTGGGGAAGAACCTTTTCCTGATTTCCAGCCAAACCCTCCCCTGCACATCATCATGTCATTGCCTTGGGTCTTGTCCTTGCCACAGAGGACAGAGATCAAAGCTGCCCCTGGCAGGAGCTGCAGACCCTGGTCTCCCTCTGCTCTGGCCTCGGTTACTCCTCGTGTGGCTTCTTCCCTAGACCCTTCACAACTCAGTGTTCCTCCTTTGGGCACTCTTTTATAAATTCATGTCTTGTACTGTGGTGCCCAAAGCTGCACCCAGGACTTAAGGTGAGGCAGCACCAGCACATCCTCCTGTTTTTCTCCAAACTGGAGAAATCCATCGCAGCTGGCCCTTGGTGCTGCACCGGTGCCACCAGATACTAATGAGCCACCTCCAAAATTCAACAGCAGCTCTTTAATGTTTCCCCAGAGAAAAATAAGGAACGTGACAGACAGATAATTGCCCTGCTGGTAAAGGGAGAGCAGTTGGCTGTGTTTGAATTTCCTCATGTTTGAGTTTCTGTGCTGGTGTAGTGTCAGCAGTGTGACTCCTGGAATGGAAGGAGCCAGTTCCTCCACTGGTGTGCGCTGGTGGGTCTCTGCTGCTGTCACTGGAGCAAGAGTTGTTTACACCAGAGGAAGAGCTGAGCTGACCTTCATAAATTGTAAATAATCCTTGACAGAAGTATGTGCCCGTGGACTTGTCAGCTCTCAAAAGTTTTGTCAGTGTTGGTCTACTGGTAAATGTACTGGCAAGCTCTAGCAGAGCCAGCAAAATCTTGTCCTTCCTGGCCTCGTGTTCCAACACCTCCTATTGCAGTAAGAATCCTAAAGAGCTACATGTGACCCAAAGTGAGTTCTGCTGGTGTGACTGTGTCCATGGCACAGTGGTGCTGGTTGGAAATTGTCCCCGTGTTTCCCAGTGCCTGGGCTCTCAGCAAAACCGTGCATTGTAGGTACAACTTGATGGCTGTAACAACTC
Organism: Machaerirhynchus nigripectus; assembly: GCA_013397975.1. NCBI lineage: Eukaryota > Metazoa > Chordata > Aves > Passeriformes > Dicruridae > Machaerirhynchus > Machaerirhynchus nigripectus. The sequence continues at coordinate 1,337,961 of VZRQ01000967.1, read as the reverse complement.
CAGACTGTCTCAGTGAATTTAGCTTTATTCCCAAGGCTTGCCAGCGTTTCTAGAGCTGTGAGAAAAAAACTTACATTCTGGTCATAAGGAGATAATCATATGTCTTTTAAACATTATTTTTAGGTCTTATAGAAGTATAAACTAAGGCAAAGATTTGGGGTTTTTTCTTATGATAGTCATGGTCCTCAGTTTGGAAAAAGTCTTTGGAAACCAAATGTAAGTTGTGTGCAAGTCTTATGTTGCTTGTGGTGTTATGACAGCTTTAGAGCCCCCTGTGCTTTCCCTGCTTCTTGGGAATTAATCAAAGCGTGCTCGACATTTTCTGAGGATCAAAATAGATATTTAATAGTGGATAAATACTGAGATTGTTTTATTCCTAAAAATGAGCAATAAATTGCCTAGAAACAGTCGCTGAGAATGTAAAAATTATTTAATACCTATTAGGCAGAAGCTGATGGACCTCAAGGCACTTTATTAGCAAGGAACACGGCTCCCACGCAGTGTTGTGATTGATAGGAGTGTCTCCACGTACAGATGTGAAATACTAATGGAGGCTTCAGGAGAAGAGTTAGGGCTCTCCTGGGGATTTATCACGTTCCTTCAGACTGGGGAGAAGCAGAAGTTAACGGCGAGTTGTAAAGGCTGTTGCAGGTTTTCTCACCTGCTGTATATACTCATTTAAGGGGCAACAAATTGTTGTTGAAGAGGAAATGGACTCTGAAAATATGATGTTTTGTGAAAAAAATGCGTTCAGAGAAATTTGAGAATGTATGAAGGTCAAGTGGGGGCTTCTCAGAGTAGAAATCCCCGCAGTTTACAAGTTTCTTTTGGGGCTGCAGGATGAGATCAGGTGTAAACAGAACTGGAAGGTGTAAATTGGGGTGGCAAATGCAGCTCTGCAGCCTTCAGAGAGCCCTTCTGACAGCGTGGATGGTGCCCAGGAGAATCCTGGCGGTGGTGGAGAGCCAGGGGATGAAGAGCAGCCATTTGAGATAAAAGCTTCCTATCGGTCTGTTCTCTGGGGTCACAAATGCAGGTGGCCAGAGTATTGTCCTCTGTGTGAGGACATCCAGCAGCTCTGGCTTTGTGGGTCGTTAACATCTCCAAGTTCTAAACTGGCACGGACCACAGTGGTTTACAGCAAGTGAATTAGATCAGTTAATTTCCAACCCAAACCTAATGGGCATTTTAGAAAAGGATTTAATGTCTCATTTACTCTCTACAGTTATCTTGTTAAATGCCAATTAAGTATCTAAATATTTCTTACAACCTTAATGAATTACAATATAATAAGTAATAAACGATCACTAGTTTTTGCTAACATGCTGAAGTCTGCTGTTAACTTGAGAAAGTGAACATTAAATTTTCTTAGGGCAGTTGTTTGTGCCAGTGAAAGAATTATTTTTAATAACAGTAATTTTTAAGTAACATAACTGGTAGAATACAGTCTTCTTTTTCTTTTTTTTTTGTCCAGTAGGATAATGTCAACAAGAAAAACTTGAGACTGCCCTTTAAAGGTCATATATTTGAATAAGTTTTTAAACTTATATTTTCTCCTAAATTTTGCTAATACTTCAATTTTTTCCAATTAGTTGCTGATGTAATTAACCCCATTTTCACATATGATTGCACAGCTAAACTGAAAATCTGGCTCCACATTTTGAAACTGATGAAAATATTATTGTGGAATTTCAGAGTGCAGCAGCACAGGTATAGTTTTCCAAGTGTAATTGGTGTCCTCCAAAAACATCTGTGACTTTAATTTTTTTTTTTTAAATTTTTTTATTATTTGCATGAACCACAACAGAATATCTATGAGTATGCAGGTACAAACAAAATACTTGGAGGTGATTTCTCCCCCATTTATATTTGGGCTCCATCCTTTCTTTCCATTATTTGAGAACTGTATGCAAACATCAAGGAGGTGATTTTTAATCAATCCTTTCTGTTATCCTCGAAGAGAAAGAAATCCTATTCTTTGGGACAAGCTGGGTAATGTCAAGGTGAGAGGTGCATAAAGCTGCAAACTCATGCAAGCAGGGTCAGGTGGGGTGAGGCAAAGGACAGGACTTCCCCAAGCCTGTGAGTAACCCCTGGAATGAAACCTGGGCTGCACAGACTCCACAATAATGATGCTGCTGGCTTCTGGACCTATTGCAGTGAAAGACCTTCCACTCTGCCGAGGCCTTGCTCCTTCTGATGAAGTGAATGTGAAAAAATTAACTTTGCAAAGCCAGAAGGGACGCTCCTCCTGCCATAATTTAGCGCCCCAGAGCAGCCTCAGTTTCCAGCAGGATGAAGTGCCACGGCTGGGGCTGGGTTTTTGAGGAGTGGCTGAGCCCCCGGGGCTGGTGGAGCTGTCGGGGCGGTGGGAGCTGTGTCCCACAGCCATGCCCACAGCTCTCTGTTCCTACAGCAGAGCTGTTACCAAAGCAGGCTTGTGGTTTTTTGTCCTTTGTTCCAGATTAGGGGCTCTGAGGAGTATTCTGCAGGTATTGTTCCTTAGCAGTGTCTGTACATTGTATTAAAGAGAATGCAAAGGGGTTTCATCTCCTATGCTGTATTAAAGAGAATACAAAGGTATTTTCAGAGACTCTTTTCTTTGAGCATTGTCCTCCCTATTTATGTCAGCAATTAGTTTATTCTTAAAAGGAGGAAAATAGAAAAAGCAGCACACAAGCACTCAAACTGTGCAGCTCCCTAAGTGCTTTTTTCCAATTTATGAAACAAACAAAACAAAAAAAATTCCCTCCGAAGTTAAACTAATATGAAACAGCCCCAGCATTTGAACTTGTCGCACGAAGCTGGTTTAAATTTTAATGTGGGCTCTGGAGTAGATTTGTGTAAGGCAAGGTAAAGCAAGTCCCATGAAATATTGATTCTGTACATTTTCTTATGAATTTTTATACTCCAATTTAGTAAATTTTTCATCTCGCCTGCACTTAGAGGTTGCCTATAAAGTCGTTACTACCAATTGTATTAACTGTTGTAAATAAATCATCTTGGTTTGGGCTATTTGTATGAGCATGGGCCGACAGGGCCTGGTTTTGTTTGAGCTGTGGCATGTTATGGCCTTAGTCTGAAAGGGCTAAAAAGGGATCATCAAAATTTAAAATCCGTCATGGCACAGTGGCAGGGATGCAAAGCCCAGGAGCATCTGTCAGAGGCAGGAATCTTCCTCCCGCATGTCCCGCCTGGATCAGACAAAGCAGCAGGCAGGGCTGTCCAACAGGAAGGTTGTATTCTGTTTTATGTCAGGAGAAAATGAGGTGGGGGGGTGGCGTTGCCACCTGTGTCCTTATACCTGCAGATTGCTCCATGCAAGAGAAGATAACAACTATAAAGGTTTGCTGAGCTCGAGTACAGCCTGGCTTTGCAAAGTGTTTTCTTTGAAATGCCTCCTGCAAAGGGACATTGGAACACCTGATTTGAGGGAAATCAGCAAGTAAATATTTTTCATTTGGCAGTTTCAAGCCTCCAAATCCCAGTTTTCTCTCTACTCAGAGCTCTATCATGAGCTCTAATATCCTCCACCAAACCTAGCTTAGATGTTCACACTGCCTCCTCATCTCTAATTATAACATATTAAGTGGGTAGGTAGGCAAGATTCTGTTCTACTTTGTGTTTCCATATGAAACACAGAGAAACATAGGTTTTCTGATGCCTTTCCTTTTAGAAGAAGTATTTTCAAAACAACTTTTAAAACATTACATAACATTCAGCTGAATAAGGCTAATGATTTCTGTTCTATGAGCTATTCCACTGGTGTGTTTGGCCGCTTAACAGAAACACTGCAGGAGAGCCTCAAGGTGTTTAAATGGTCTCATTCTTAATTTTAAACTACATTCCAATGAATGCATTTTATTGTTTTTATTTTGGTGTTCAATCCCCCTCTTCCGTTGAGACTCTGACTCAGTGAATTTCAGCAACACTCCGAGCTCCAGGCTGATCGTGTCTGGACTCTGCAGCAGACACAAGTGCAGGCTGTGAGCTGTTAGTGCTGTTGCAGCTCTTTGAGTCATAAATGTCAGCAATCATTTGATGAGGGCCTGACTTGAAGCAAGTTTTTGTATGTGCTTATACCCTGTAGTCTTGAGAGGTGCCTAAATAACTCCTTAAAACAGGAGTATGTGCTTCAGTGTTCTGAAGATGGATGACACGAATGCGGCTTGCTGTGGTTGATGTATAAATACGAACAGATGGTTTTTACAGATTCTAGTTAATGGCAATTAAACTCTAATTTGTTATTTTATACAGAACAAATCACTATTAAATTTCTGGTTTTGTAAATATTCTGAAACAATGCTTTTTGAGATACTGTGAGGAATGTTTGGACTATTTTGAGGTAAGCTTTATGGTAATTTGATGACAAAGCATACCAGGTGCACCTCTCCTGGCTCTTGGTTGTCTGTGTATAATTTTCCAACCATTTTCTATTTCACCTACCCATAAATAAAGATTATAAGTTTATTTTCACAGTAGCCCTAAGCATAACTTTTTTCATAAAATGAACCTGTTAATAAAAAGAAATTCAGCAACTGTTTGGAGATAACAAAACAATTCATAACTGATAGAAATTCACTCAAAGTGTGCAACTAATCCTCTAACTTGTCCTCTTCTATCCAAGCTGAGTCCTGCTCAGAAACCAGCTGTGCTCTCTTGGTTTGTGTTTTGCTTGTAGGTTGGTATCTTAAATACATTTACATTTTTTAAAAATTCAGAATATCAATAGTACCCAAGGAAAAACTCAACTATTTTTCCAAAGGAGCAGCACCTCATTAGTTAAAAGGCTCTCTGTAATAATCACCTCGTATTCTGTTAATTTGCCCTCCGTGGCTGGAGCTGACCTTTCAGCTGTCTGTGTATTCTGAGTGTTTGTGTAAACAGCAAAGGATCCCGTTAATTACAGAGCCTTCCTCCCATTCAGCAGAGCGATGTCCGGCCGCCTCTGATGGCCAAGGCGATAGGAGAAGCCACTGGGAGACAGGAAGGAGCTTGCAGAGAGGGAAAACGCTGGGAGGGAAGGAGGGAGGAGGCAGCGGGAGCGTGCCCTGCGCTGAGGAACAGTGAAATGGAGCAGGGGCACAGGCAGCATCTTGCACTGTGGTCTTGAGAAGCTGTGGGAGGGAGATCTGGGGTCACAGAGATGAATTCTCTCTGTGTTGGGGTTACCATGGTTGTAGCACCAACAGGTTTGGCCCGGGTGAGAAGTTCTCACTAAGCACTGATGTTGGGGTGTGTGTCATATTCCCCAGCCTGTGCTGCGGAGAGAGCTGACTGACGTGCTAAGGACTGATCCAAATATTTTCTCCAAGCTTACAGCCACTCCCTGAAGCTTAGTGGAGTTGAAAAATCAAGCCAACCCCCTCGTGTTGCTGCTCTTCCCCACACAGCTCTGACTGAGTTTGTAGCTTGTCCTCTTCAGTCACGGCTCTCGCTGATTTGGAACCTGCCTTTCCCTGACCCTGGCACAGCACCTGTGGGACTCTGTGCTCTCGGGCAGGGAGAGCAGGTCCTGCTGAGGCCTCTTCCCAGGGGACATGGGATTCCTGCATAGTGATCAATGGAATATCACCACAGAAAGCGAGGTTGACAGCAAACCTTGAAACAGTCAGCATCTACACTGCCTTGGTGCAGAGTGTCAGGACGGGGAAGGAAAATTAACTGTAGAAGAAAAACAAGTTTTTCCTTTGTGTGTTTATTTTTACAACCCTGATTAGTCCTGGCTATTCTAAATTTCCACGCTATTCAGCCTCATTGTAGATATGATGTCGGAACGATGGTGACGTGTTTTGCTGGTTTGGGTTGGATGGCAGCCCTGCCTGGAGCTGTAAAATTTGGAGAATCTCAGATGTCACTCTTCCACTGCAAACCTACATATTATTGCTTCATTTTATTTCAAAGATGTGAGTAAAATCCTGCTGTTTGATTGGAACTGACAAAGTGTAACTCAATCGGTTACATATGAAAGACTTTTGAGGGCAGTTAGAAACCAATATTACATTAATTTCAGATATTTAGACTTCAACATATATGGCAAAAGCCATATATTCAAATTCTTAAAAGCTATTTGGTCATCACAGTATTCTCAACCAAAAAATCTTTTTTTTGAATAGCTGCTAAGTGCATCATTCTCAAATTCTGTATGTGCAACAAATAAGATGGAAGACACAGCTAACTGATATCAGGAAAGGGAGGATGGTTGAATGCAGGAAGAAAATTTTGCATGTTTCCAACTGAATTTTTACCCAGTTGGATATGCAGGGTTGTCCTCTTGGCTGTGATGTTGCCCAGAGTGGTAATACAAAATCAGTCTGGTAAATGAAGCTGAGGGACAGCCCTGTGCTCACACAGGAACTGTTGTTGAAATATCACCTAAACCTTCCAATATGGTTAAATACTCTTACTATTTGTACTTTTTTTTTCTATCAGTTGAGGAAGTAAAAGCTCAGAAAACTGTTTTGATAGAAAAACATCTGATTTTTAAATATGCTTTCTTTCACTTTTCATCTGAGATAGAACTGGAAACGTGGATAGCCAACCCCTGCTTTGTGGGTTGAAGTGAAGTAATGATCATGTTAGATATAAACTCCTAATGCAGGCAGCAGTTTTGGTGTATATCTGCTTATTTGCTGAGTTTCCTTAACTCCTCATAACTCACCCTGAATAGACTCGAATGTCAGGTGCTAGAAAGTTCAGCAGGGAGCAAGGTCAGACTCAAGGGCCCAGCATTTTCAGAGAGAGGAGCAGATTAAATTCTCCCTTTAACCCTCTCCTCTGAGAATCTGCCACTCCTGTAAACCTGTTTTAGCAGTAGTACCCAAAAGCCTGAAAAAAAGAAACCAGGAACAGCTCAGTGTGTATTTCTCCTGGAGGCAGGCAGTGCCAAGAAATGCAATTCTGTTAGATGACTGCATTAGCCTTGAACTTTTCATATAAATCTAAATGAAGAGGAGGAGTTTATTCTGTCTTCTAGAAACTGATGGGAGCCCTGTGGGGCATAGGTTCAAATTTTTAAATGTTCACATAAAATCAGATAGTGGTGTCCGCCCCCTCAAAAGCTCCACGGGTGGAGAAGGAAAGAACATACCAATAAGCACATGCAATCCCTCAGAGTTCATTACACAGCAAGTGTGTTTCAAAGGACCTTGAGAGCATGTTTCCAAGGGAGGGGTAAGGTCGATGCATGGATGGGAGAAGCCAATTGAAATCAATGGGAATTGATTTAGAGTCCAGGGGCACTGTGTTAAAATCTCCAGTCTTACGATACACCTTCATGAATATTAACAGGAGCGGGATCAATACGCAGCTGATTTTCAGATGTACAGCTGGCTCCTTTTCGTCTGTAGATTAAAGACACGGCAGTCTTTCTTTCTTTAGATAAGACTGAGAATTCCAAAAAATGACTTGTGACTTCGGATCCCGTTCTCCAGGACCGTTTGATGATGTTTACGATATTTTCCTACTTTTAAAGCGTGCATTTTCCTAGTTACGCTTATCTCCGGCGTCTGTTTCAAGGATTTAATCTAAATAAAGCGGAGTGGGCTGCTCCTGGGAGCACGGAGGTGGCTCTTTCATGTGCCTGGGAAGGCTGGGGTTCGGGAAAGCCCTGGTGCCTGCCCTCCTGCCGGCTGCCTGCCAGCAGGTGGCTGCCGCTCTCTGATGGAAGCGAGCGGCTCCAGCGCACCTCGTACCTGGCGCTCCGCAGAAAGTCCCTGCCGAGCTCAGCGCCTGCCTGGCCCGGGACAGCCCTGCCTCCAAACGTGCGCTCCGCCAGCCCCAAGGGCCGGCACCACCCGCTCGGGAGAGCTCTGCACGGCTCAGAGCGGGGAACCTGTGCTGCTGCTGGGAGGGGTACATCAGTGAGCCTCCGCGGTCCCAGATGCTGCCCCAGCTGTGAAAGTGAAATCAGAATTCTTCAAGTCTCCTTTTTTCTCCCTTAACAAAGGATGCACATTATCTGAAACATCCTGAACGTGTTTGTTTGTTTCAAAAGCGCAGGTCAGGATCCAGACTTGGCAGCTTGTCCCGACTTCCTTCAGGAGCTGAACAAATGTCCCAGGTCCAACCAGCTTAAATTCTGAGAACATTTTGGGCTCCTCTTTACAGCAGACAAAGATTTCCATGTTCAGGCAGCCTAATGACCAAGAATCATGTCTCAGGTTTCTATATACATTAGAAAATACTTATAGAAAGCTGAGTACGTCTCAGGGCTTACAGATTTAATGCTTTTCCTTCTGTTTTCTTCAGGTAGTATCTGGCAAACTGCATATAATTGAAAATATGTTTGTTTTATTCCAGTTTTGTCACTATGACTGGTGATAAAGATGTGGACAGTGCAAGATATGCACATTATCTCTGGCATCAGATATTGAAGGAAGTTACTGGGATTCCTCAGAGAGCCCTGGCATGCTGAGGGTGGTCTAATGCACCTCAGGAATATGAAGTGGCCAGATTTGCTTCCAGCCAGGGTTTGCTGTATCCTTGTCCTGCTGAGGTGTTCCTGGTTATTCCAAAAGTGGCAAAGTTACCCCTGTACTGAATTCTGGTGATTGCTTGCATGTCCAAAGGCATTGCTGCATTTGCATGTTGTGTTTGTTCTGCATTTAAGGGAGTGCAGGTCTTGAGACAATTTGCTTCTATTGGTTTTTCAATGAATTCTCCAAAACTGGACTTTGAGGGCTGAGCTGATGCTCATGACAGGGAAAAAATACCTCAAAAAATTAGGAAAAAAGCTAAAAAGTGGTTTCTGTAAGTTTGATAAAGGCCCATCGAGTGGTGCTGAAGTGGCTTTCAGAAGAGTTTTTGAAAAGTAGAAATGGTGTGGAGAAAGGCAATGGGAACAATGTAATGCAAAATGGGGTAAACTTTGAGACTTTGTCTTTCTATACATTATTCATCACGGCTCATGAAAGGCGACTTGGCTTCTCTTGTGTTTTTGACGGCCAGTTGGAAATGGTGAAAATGTTTGTAACTTCTATTGTGTTTTTTTCTAATTAGACAAGGCAAATAGTTTATGAAGAGCAAGGACAGAATTAATCATGGGCTCTTGCTCATCACAGCTGTGCTCTGAATGCCTGACAGAGCCACATTATGGCATATAATTCAACATATAGAATAAATGTAGTACAAAGGACAGAGTTTTGAAAGCATTTTCAGTGGTGATCACGTTGTTTTGCAAAGTCCTGAGCATAACTGATTACAATTGAACTGAATGGGAGCTGTGAGATGCTTTGGAAAGTGAAATCCTCGCTGGCATTTCCAAAGAGGAGATCTGGATCTGGATTACAGCTTTTTGTGCAATTTGGATATAATTTCCATGTCTAATTTGGTGGGTGCATAAATGTATTGAGTGTTTTCTGCAGGCAGTTGGTTACCTAAGCATCCAGCTCTCCCTTTGGGTTTAAAAGCATAGAAATCAGGAGGTTCTGGTTGTACTTTCAAGTCATATGAATAAAGTCTTCCCTCTATGTCAATCTGAAGACTAGAAGCTGTATTTGTATTCCATATGAACTATATGTATGTTTTTCTGAATGATCCATTGCCAGTAGCAATTGTAATTAGTGTTTCTCATGAACTTCAGAATGTACACAACTTGGTATTAGCTTTTTAATGAAATATGAACTTGCTTATTGCTCTTCTTTTTCTTTCATCTCAGAACAAATCTGAAAGACTTCTAATGTTCTTCTTCAATTTTCAAAGCCCTCTCCTATTTTACCTTGGTAACTATCCACACTTGCACATAACTTACCCTCTGCCTTGTGTAAGAGTGGCTTAGCTTTACAGGGTGCAGCTGAAGCAGTGAAGCAGTGGCCTCTCAGTCTTTTAACTGAGTCAGGTTTCAAAAATGATCATTTTCACCTGCAAATGGACATTTTTCTGCCTTGTACCTACTTGCACTGAATAACTGACCTTACAAGCACAAATTCTGTCCAGATGTGCAAAGCCAGTTCATTTGCATATTTAAGGGGCTGTGTCCACACCTTAAAGGTCTGTTTTAAGTCACTTTGAGCATGCTACTGACAGGCAGAAGTGTGAGCCTGAGTGTTAAAATGTCTAGCAGAAAAGAAAGGGGTTTATTCTCTATTACAATATTATTATATTGCAGCAATGTCTGTAAATTTCAGGCTGATGTGAAAACTGAATTGGATGGAAGTGTGGCTTGTTTGGCTCTCAGTTCATCTCTTGCTAGAACAAAATGTTCACAGGTTTCCACTGGATTCACTGGTGATTGTATATATTATGCTAAAGCACCTGACTTAAACTCTGCCAGCTCTAGCTGGAAATACTGGAAGCACTGCAGCTCCACAGATTGAAATCTCAGAGAGGTGAGATAAGTGTCTGATCGTGGGGATGCCTTGTGAAAACAAACCTGGTCTTTCCAAACCTGCCACGGCTGTGCCGTGCCATGTGGTGTGAGCATGTTGTGGCTGTTGGGTCCAATGCACTTTTGATTATCAGTGTTTAAAGCACTAGTTTTTACGAAGTGGAAGAGGAATCTTGGTTTGCTGATTTGTGTTATCAGCAGACAGGTTTCCAGCGTGCTTGTCTCAGTGCCTGGCGTCTCACACACCGGAGTTTAGAATTTGGAAGAGTTGAGATCCTCACAACAAGAGATGGTGGAAAACAAACTCGCCGCTCCTTCCTGGTGTTTGATACTTATTTCAGTATAGCAACTCAAAGTTTCACTGGGTTCAGAAGTGCCAAACCAGCACATTTTGTACTCCTCAAAAAAAAAAAAAAAAAAAAAAAAAGGCTTCTGGAAGTGAAGAACATCTGCATCTAAAACGCCAATTAGCAAGAAGACACGAGTGATGCTAACGCGCTCGCTCTATTTTTGGTCACTGTCTACGTGATCAGGAAAGAAACAGAGAATTCTATGGCTTTGATTAACTCTTCTCATTCCCTTTTAAAAGCATTTCTTCTTGTTTTCTGCATTGAAAGGTTGGTGAATGAAGCAAGTCCGTGATGTATAAATATGGCTGGAATCAAGCAAATATATGGTCACGGGCAATTTATTTGATGTATTTACTAAATATTCTGCAGGCTACTGAGTGTGATACACTGCACCCTGGCATACAAAAGGCCAAGAAAAGGCCCATATGTTTACATTATTCATATTTGTACACCTAAAGCTTGAGTTTTCACATCTCTAATTTTAATTTTGTTTTGACTTCTGTCATGTCACTTGTCATTGTCTTTTAATGTCCTCAGGATTGTCCTGACTTAGTGGTTAGTTTTAGCACGGGTAACCACGATAATGTGGCAGGTCCTGGAACCTTCAGCTCTACCAATGCATTATCCATAAAATTTTGAGACCAGTAAAATTGGTATGAAAATTTGTTGGCAGAAGAAATCTTAGTAGGACCTGTCCAGCTCAGTTCACTGCCAGAGAACAGAGATGTGGGGTTGTTGTGGTTTAAGCATGGCTTCCTTTTTAATGTTTTGGTTTTTTGTTTAGTTGGGCATTTTACTAGTAACTTTTTTAATAAAATTATTGTCTTTTCCTGAAGTCACTTACTGAAAGGTCTGTTGAGAGTATCCTTCAGACTACAGGAAAACATAAATTTGTAATACATTGTAATATTTTAGTTCATCCATCTGCGTGTCTAAATATTTCACAACCACCAAAGTATAGCAGAAGGTGCAGTTTTAAGTTAATCAAGGAGATTTTGCCTTTTGCATAACAAGGCAGAGTGAACATCTGAGCCCTCACTAAGGACATAACAGGCAATCATATTAATGCTGATTACAGAAAGATACTTCTGCTGGAAGTTGAATTGGGTTTGCAGTACATCTGAACAGTAGGAAATAACTCAGGTGCTTGGGGTCTATGTGAAGTGCTTTGGAAGTTGCTCAAGGCTTGGCTTGAGAGCTTGTGCGCCTTCTCAGGCAGGGGCAGCACATGAATATCTCGGCTCCATTTGCTCTTTGACTTCCTTCCACAGGTCAGGTGTTGTCCATTCATGATACCAAGAAATTGCCATTCATCCCTGGTGGTCTGATTCAGCCCCTTGGAAGTGAAGACAAAGCTCCCTGTGGATTCTGCAGTGTTTCAGACAAAGCCATTAGCAGCAGTGGAGGCTCTGCACCTGTCAGAGCTGCCATACCTTAATGGCTCTGAAGCTGATTTACAAATACTTTAGTATTGTTTTATCTCCAATATTTAGCAATTTTCCTGGTCCTGTCAGGTAAAACAAACCCAGGTGTTAATTATTGTTATTCCAAGTGTAGCATATGGGGAAATGAAAAATGTCTTGCAGGTACAGCAATAAAATGAAATTTTAATTAGTCTTTGGGTAAAACTGACATCAAAAGAGGGCACTAGTCCTCCACTGAACCCAGGTGTGGTGTGTTCCCAGGTTTCCCTCTCTGTAAGTGTGCAGTGCTGGTGATAGAACAGTTATCTTTCTGGGGTGGAGTGAAATCTGTGTTTATTCATAGTCGTAGTTTCACTGGAATCCTTCCAATGCTATTTATGAGACCTTGAATAGACTGTGAGATAAGGAACAGGGAAGCTCACTGCAGAACCAGCAGCAGCCTCTACTTCAATCCTTCAGGCCACAGGTGTGCAATTCAGCAACAGTCCTGGTGCTGGTGGTGTAAGAGATGTGACCTTTTAAAGGGACCACTTAAGTTATGCAAAACTACCCAGAACGGGGCAGCAGACACTGTCAAACTGGTTTTTCTGCACCAAGAGTGGGGTGGGTTGCAGAGACCTCCGTGGTGCTTTCACAGGCTCTGTCACAGAGTCCACTGAAATGAATGAGAAGATGCATTCAGAGCTAAATTGTGGTGACTTTACTGGGTTTTGGGCCTTGCTCAGGTAGCTCACAGCATCTTTTTCCGTGCTGCTGAGCAGTGGGTCCCTTAGTACCTCAAAACTGCATTGTTTTGGTAAGCAAGAGTTACAGATGGCAACTGGCCCCAGTTTGTGGAAGAAATTAAGAAATAGAAAAAAAAATTCAGCCTTTTTTTCTTGGTGATTGTTCAAGGCCCATGGTTATTCTGGTCTCTGTGTTCTGTGTGTGTTGGCTGCATATCTTCCCTCGGGAAAGCAGATGGATAAGTCTGCACAGCACTGGGAAACGACTGCAGCATGGCAGTTTAAACCCAGTTCAGCTAAGCACAGGGAGGCAGTGCCTTTGGCACCAATCTCCAGAGGGCTCCAACAGATCTGTTATGGTCACACTGCTGCCACTGCTCCACAGAGCAGCTGAAGCCCTGAAATGGCTCAGCTCTGGTGTGAACTGAGCATCCTGAGAAACCAGCAGTGGGCTGGTGGGTGGTACCACTGCTCAGGTGGCTGTTAAATGAGGTTCTGCGTTTATATATCAAATACAATCTTGTTCCAGCTACTTCCTTTGTTCCTTCACTTGTGCTTTGACTTTAATGGGGGTATATTTTCTAGAGATACTCAAAAAGAACAGGAAAGGCTCCTGCACATGCTAGTTATTCCAGCTTCAAATACAAATAATAGAAAAAAAAATCACAAGTTTTAAAACTGTCATTTGATAATGGTATTGTTTAAATGTTTGTCATTTTTCAGTGTTCCAGATTCCTTGAAATTAACATATACTCAACGTTTATACTAAAGCTTTTTAGGTTTCTCTCTTTAGTGCCTTTGGTGACCAGGAGGCTCTATTTATATTTTAATTTCTCTGCCAGTGATGTTGTTCTCCTGGTTTCAGCTGGGGTAGTTAATTTTCTTCCTAGAAGCTGGTACAGTGCTGGGGCTTGGATCTGGGATGAGAAAGGGGTTGATGTTTAGCTGTTGCTGAGTTGTGCTTGTACGAAGTCGAGAACTTCTCAGCTTCTCACGCTGCCCTGCCAGCGAGGGGATGGGGGACACAACAGCCTGGGAGGGGACACTGTTGGGACAGCTGACCCCAGCTGGCCAAAGGGCTGTCCCAGACTATAGGACTTCATGCTCAATCTATAAACAAGGGGGAGGTGGCCAGGAGGCAGTGGCCACTGCTCAGGGACTGGCTGGGCATCGGTCGGGGAGTGGTCAGCAATTGCACTGTGCAGCACTTTTTTTGTATATTCTTTTATCACTATTATTTTTCCTTCCTTTTCTGTTCTATTAAACTGTCTTTATCTCACCCCACCTTATGTTTTTGGATTTTCTTCCCCATCCCACTGGGAGTGAGGGAGTGAGCAGCTGTGGGGTGTGCCACTGCCTGCCCAGTTAAACCACAGCCACTGCTTAAGCTTCAGTGGAAACATTGAAAACCTCTGGCTAAACTCTGAATTTAGGTCTGTTACAACTAGATAATGACTAGGCATCAAAGGCTTCAAATACCTTTGCATTATAATTGATCTCTCTTACATACCTATCAAAATTTCTTTCAAAATTTAAAACAGCCTCAGGCTTTCCCCATATAAAAAGTGGATCCTGTCTTTCCCATATTTAAAGAGTTGATTCCGGAGAGGTTTGCCAGTGTTTGGTTCCTCTTAAATGCTTGCTATTTCTGTACAATTCCCTGAAGTGTATGATGGTTTATTTGATTTCATTAACATTTGGAAAGGATTTGAGGAATTGCATGGTTTGGTCACTACAGTAAAAAGATAATAATGCTCTTGGGAGCAGCTGAATGTGGAAATTGCATGTGAGAAGCTGCGTGTCCATCCTTGGAGGCTGTAACAGCCTCTCTCTACGGTGTGCTATAAAGTTTTAACTGCTTTAATCAGGCAGGACCATCACTACCACTCATGTCAGAGGAATGGCTCTCTTCTGTGATAACATCTGAGGGCTGTTCTCATTGATGGCCCTGCCTATATATCATGTTCCAAGCATGAGACCATGTTCAAGTCCAAACTTGTTGCATATTGAAATAATTTGGAGGGAAAGCCACCATGAGAGGAGGACTGGCTGGGATCCGGCACTGGATGGGGAAAGCTTGGATTCACATTTCCTCTTTCCATGCCTTCAAGCACGTCTGTATTACAGGCATGGTTATAAAGCCATTTTCTTTACCAAGCCACCTCTTTTACCAGCTACAGAATGCCATGAACCGTGTCACACTGCCAGAGCAGACTGCTTAGCCAGTTCCCTTCCTTAAATGAAAGGGAAGGAAGGCAGCAGGGGGGCTGGAGGCAGGTGAACTGCATTGACACCCTGACTGGCAGTGGCAGCTCCCCGTGTGCTCTGGGCTGCTCTTCCAGGAGTGCTTTAAGCTCTCATAGTCCACGTGGACCAGCTGATAAGTGTTGATGTGACTCCTGTATTTCAGCAGCACCTTACAGGGGTGCAGGGGTGCGAAGGCACTTGTGGGATGTGGCACACTTCGTGCAAATCCCTGTTGCTTAGTAGTGCTCAGATAGGCTTTTGCAAGGCCTCAGGAGAGGAGGTGGTGATTTCTATGTCATAACTTGTTGCAGTGGCTTGCCCCAGAGACCTTCCAGCATTGCTGGCAGCCATGGGAAATTGCACTTAAAAGCGGCTGCTATCGCAGCAGCCCAGGCTGACAGCAAGAACAAACCAGCGTGTGGCCTGCAGCACGTTCCTTGCTCAGGATCACTGCCTGCACACCAGAAGAAGTGCTGGAATGCTGGTGTAAGAATATTGAATAAGTCTCTCTCTCTTTTTGAACTTGGTCCTTATATTTTAACAGAGTTGTGTGTGTTACCCAGCATTTGAGAGGATAATACAGGGCTTTATCTCAGTTCTTTGAAAACTGCTTCCCTTGAAGTCTGAAATGTTGTATCTGACAGTAGCCACTTCTTGGGAGGAGGGCTGCCCTGCTCCAAATTAAAAAGGCAAATGCTTAATTTCATTTTTGTTTTCTTTTAGAAGCAAACATTGTGAATGAGGCACAGAAAAACTTTCCAGCCTACTGCCACTGTAGTCACCTGTGCTGAGTATTCGAGCTACAGTTTACATCCCTCCCTCCCTCCTCTCTCTGCCCTTCCCTCCCCTCCTCTTCTCCCAGCACCATACATGTGTTTAATCTTAGACATGGATGTAAACCTGTCTATTCCTTATTTTGCATCCTTCGAGTATTATTATAATCAGGCCAGTTTATTAAGAATTAATGCCCCTTCGTGAACAGAGGATAATGGAATGGCCACATTTCCTCTTGTGCTAGACTGTGATTTACTAATAGGAGCTTCTAGGGAAAGGATCATAAAAGAGTGAGGCCCCCACCTCTGGATTAATATTTAATCAGGTGTTAAGAGAGCCTTGTGTTGGATCCTAGAGTTGCTAGCAGAAACCTGCAGGGGAAATGAGAGGGTCCTGCATCTTAAAGGGGCAATGCGTTTGTAATTAAAGGCTTGATGCAAAGCCCATGGACATAAATGAGAAGCTCCTGTTGATTTGAAGACCTTTGGATCTGGCCCAAAGGGAACCAGAAATAATGAATGTTTTTGCATGTGAGACATAGAAAGACAGGCTTACTTATTTATATAATCATTTCAAAGGTATCAAACAAGGTTAACATGCATGGTCTAAATTTAAAATGAATGGGATGGAAGAGGTCTGCTGCCAAAAACATGCATCAAACAAGCTGGGGGCCAAACTGTTCCAAACTTTTAAAACACATGAACATGAATTCAGATGGCCTAGTTCTTGTATTTCATGGCTAAATAAGCTACACTGAGAGAAGTGTGGCAGTTGACTTGCTCCAAGACTCACTGGGGTTTGTGGACTATAGCTCAATCATCTGTTTTTAAGTAGGTACAGATCTGCTCCCTTCAGTTTACAGACCTGCAGCTGCTTCCCTGAATTCTCTGCAGCCCTGTCCTCCTGCAGGAGCAGCTCAGGTGGGATGCTCTGGGTGGGACACAGCCCTGCAGGCCCCCAGCACAGACAGTGCAGGTAGCCCATCTGACAGTGCATCTTGTGTACCTATTTTCTGCAAGACAAGTGCCTTTTTCAGTTACAGTGTCACGTTCCCAGTACTGTCACTGGATTATTTCACAAAGCTGGGCGTATGGATTTTTTAACAGCTTAAAATACGTTCTTGACTTGGAATGGAGTGCTGGGGAGAGTGTTGTTGGTCAGTGTATTTTATTGCTGTGTTCTAAACTTTGCCCAGGAAGAAAAGCCTTCAGCTGATGTGAAACCCCTGATAAGCAAAAAAGGAGATAAGGAAAAACTGAGGGTGGTGCTGAGGCTCTTCTCTTCAGACGAGTGGGGAAAGGAGGGTATGCTCTGCTGCTGTGGTGCCTGTGAGAGAGCAAATTCTGACCATGGCAGATCTCTCTTCTTGCTACAAAAAAATGCTTTGCTGTCTGGTGATGGTGTGATGAGGAGCTGATTTGTATGATCTTGTGCCACCCCTTGAAACCGGCCCGTCAACCCAATATCCTCTATAATTCCAGTATGTCTGGAAGCACATGAAATCCCCCAGGAAGGTGGCACATGTAGGTGCTCAGTGTGGCTCTCTGCATTTCAGAGCAGCCTGTCATGTCCTAGGTCACTGTGTCTCCATTGATCTCAGTTTGCATCTGCTCTCCATCTATGCTGGTTTTGCATTTGTGCTAAATATAGCACAGACAGGGGGCACTGATTAGGGCTGTGTTTGTATCAATAAATCTCTCCCTCCCTCTGAACATCCTCGGGATGCCTTGCACAAGGTAACTTGGTGCAGTGTGATGTGGAATGATGACATGGTGTGTTACATCTGGTGAATTTAGAAACTCTGCTGGTATTCCTTCGATTGATTTTGGCTATTTGCATTTAAAAAAGTAAATCCTGTAACAGGAGTGTAGATTTAGCTCTAAAACACAGTTTAAGTGCTTGCATGAGTGATAAATCATTTGAGAGGACATTGCTTGTGCACTTTCTGCTGTTTTGTGTTTTTGCAATTGCATTTTGAGCATCAGTTCTCGTTTTCCTGCGAACTTACAACCTAGAGTTCAGCAGAGACCCACGACATGCTGCGTCTTCCAAAACAACAGTGGAACTGAATTTCTTTACTTTGGAACTGGATATGTTTTGTTCTAATAGCAAAATTCTTAGGAGATGTGTCTAAACCAAACATATTCCTAATGAGCCTTTTCACTCCTTTTTCCCACAGTCACCTTTTCATTCATTCGATGCTTCTGATTTCATGGGGCAAATTTGAAGTCTTTTATGCAGAATTTTTAAATTATTTGTTTGTGGGTTTGCCCCGCCCTGTACTTTTGGAATCAGAAATTAGATTTTACAAATTGAAATCTGTAACTACAGAAGAATCTTTTCAGATTTACACTGAAAAAGTTGATTTGATTGTAGCCTCGAGTTTTCATGATCTGAACACAATAGAAAATAGGCTGTATGGTTTTTTTGGGTTTGTTTTCATCATCTTGAGGTCTTTGCAGCTACCTCAGGCTCCGCAAAAAATTAGGATGCCCAGTTTTGGCATTTTGAAGTATCAAAATGTACAGTCAATATCTTTGAGGATCCACAGCACAGAGGTGCAGGGATAAAGAGAGCATGTGCCAAGCAGGAAGCAGGGATGGATGTGGAACCTGCATCCACTAGATCTCAACTGTGCTCCTGAGCCACAGAGCTCAGCAGCGGCCTCCCTTGTGATGATTGCTCCCAGAGAAAGACTTTCCCTGAAAACCTCTTTCCAACACCATCTCTAATAGGCAAGGCTTATTTCAGAGTTTTATTCGCGCTCATTTAGGTTTAGGGACCTTCCCTGTTGCTCATTAATCTCAAGGAAAAATGCAGATGAGAGAGGTTCAGCCGGTGTGCAGCCACTCCAGATGAATCTGGGCAAGGGCTTTTCTTTCCTCCTGCTGGCTGGAGGTCAGGAGCCATGGCTGTATTAAAACACCTCAACAGAGCAATGCCCAATTACACAGCCTCTTGCAAGGGCTGGGGGTTGTGAGACCATTACTATTGGATAGGAAGAGCTGGATCTCCCCATCGTTTGGTGGCAGATGAGAAATGATCAAAGAAAACTGACTGGTGTTTGAAATGGAGTAGGGAAGGGACTTTTGCTTCTAATGAAACACTAACAGCTGCTTTGTGATTCAGCCTGCTGCCCTTGCTTGAGAGGAGTACCAAATTGTCCATTAGTGGCACATAGCATTGCAATAAAACTTATGAAAATTATTTATTGCTACATCAAGCTGTACAGTTCCTTCTTACAAAGCAAGATATAGCAGAAATGGGGTAAAGGCCAAGCATTTAGCATTAAGTTCCCAAATACTAAGGTCTTACCTAATGTGCAGTGTATCCTTTGCAATTAAGAGTAGAAGTTAATGAAGTTTCTGACAGTCCTTATTTTTTCCCGGGGAAACTTTGGCAGTCTGGGGCTGGCCACAAAGCAAGTTATTTCCAATTCATGCAAACCTCAGCTTTGCTAAGAAAAGCTTCATTCTCTTCTCAGAACATACCTATTAACCTTGCTTTCCTTTTCTTTTTGAGATTGAAGTTCTTTTCTGCAGATGTAGCTGTGAAGGAGTTTGTCATCTGTGCCACTCAACCAACCAGACCTCGTCCCCTCGATGCCTGAGAGCTTCAGTGGGTAGTGGCAGGTACCTGATCTGACCAGGTAAAAGCCTCCCCTTTCCTGTGGTCAGTGGGAATTTTGCCACTGGCTTGTTAGAGTCAGGATTTCAGCCCTGATGTTCTCAAAGAGATATTGATTGCACATGGCGGAAAACACAACAAGGTATTTTATCACAAAAACAAACCCAAATGTGCAAATAAAACCATGGCGATAATAAAGGTCAAAGCTGTTTAATGGACCTTCATAAAGTTACGTACCAGTTAAATCCTAATTAACTCCCGTTTGGGGCATTTCAGTGGGGTTTAATAAATAGGCTTGTGGAGAACCTCTGCACAGGGTTGAATTTCAACCTTCACAGGAAAACGGGAGGAGGTTAGTTTACATCAGGCATCTGTGTATTTTGTTCCCAAAGTAGCATTTAGGAAAACAGCCACAAACAGCACATGCTGCGTTATAGCTGGCAATTTAATCTGCAGGCAGGAACACATAAAATCCACGGTAAGATGAAGTTTGCATTGCTGTGAGTGTTGTATAATGGAAGTACTCAACAAAAGCCAGAAGGCTGAGCAACAAGTGGCATTTCAAACCTCTGGGTTCGCCACAGCCTCACGTATTTTGCAGGATGGATATTGGACTTAGGTTTCTAGTATTCCAAATGCTCGACTTGTCGTGGAAACAACGGGGCTGCATTAGCAGGGGTGGAGCCAAGTGGTGGTACTACAATGCAGGAAAAAAAAATCAGTTTATTCAGTGGCTTTCAATTTATTTCATGGTTGGGAAATATCAGTTTAAGTGACAATTATGTTCCCCAAGCATGCTGTACACTGGCTGTGTGTCTAATATAAACAATTACTGTATATGGGTTGCATGTGTGGTTATAATGTGGTGGTGTGGTGTGGTACTGAGATTTTATCAGCTCTGGGCTTGTCACATTACTCACCAATTCAAATTTTCCCTCTGGTCAAATTCTTAGTATCTGTTCAGGTCATCCCAAATGAATGTGAGCAAAACTTTTACATCACCAGTCTCTCATCATATATTCCATTGCTGGCATATCCTGAATAGGAATATTATAAATTCAGTGTTTGATGAGTCCTCAAAAGCGCTTGAGGGACTCTACCTGGAAGGGTTGGCTTCTTCATTGTCAAAATCCCATGGAATAAACTGTTAGAAAAAAAGAAAACTATTTTTTAAAACCCTGTGGATATTATTTCTTTATAATGTGATTCTCTGTGGCATCTCAAGACTTTTGGCAATGCAGGGATAAGTGGTTTGAGCTCCTTGAAAATGCCCAGGCAATTGCACTGTTCTGTAGCACATTTCATTCACAAGGCACTGTATTTGCTACCAGTTTCTGGGTTAATCCAGCTGTCCTTATTGTCTGTTCTCTGAATTTGCAAAGCAGAAAAATCATCTTCAGCATTTCAAAATGTGGGAAATAGAAATAGAATTCTGCTCATTTCAACCTCACCCCTGGATCCCGGTGATGCATTTGGGGTTGCAGGGTCCAAGCCTCTGTGCCTAGTCTGTCAAGGAAAGCAGAAATGTTGTCAAACCCTGCCTGTGATTTTGGGGGCTCCCAAAGGCTCTTCCCTCCCCTGGTGCAGAGTTTGGCAGGCGAGGAACCAGCCAGGCTAACCCTGAGGAGATCTGGTCCAGGCATGAAAAGAGGCCCTGTCACAAAATCTCTGAAAATGGTCAAAGCTCTGCTTTTGGTTAGCTGGGAGAGGAGGGAAAGAGGAAGGGATAGGACAGTGTTCCCTAGCCAGCAGGCAGATAAGGGTTACTATCTCAGCGTGGCATTTCAGTCTTGCCTCTTACACCAGCCCCCTCCCCCATCCTCCCTTCAGCTTTAATATCTAGGTTTGTCTGATTTTTAAACTGGGTTATTTGAATGTCAAACTTTCAATAACACTTTAACAGAGGTGTCCATTAACCCATGCTAAATTACAGCAGAACATCTCTGGAAATACATGTGACATCCACATGAATACCAAATGAATTCATTAGGATCAGCGCTATTACAATGAATACCAAATGAAACCCACAATGATGGGGACATCATCTCTCTGGGAATAATCGACAGCGTTCCTTTGGCACTAGTCAAAAACATCAGCTGTTTGTTTCCACTGATGAGAGGTGGCAGTCTAGGTTTTGGTTAGATAAACAAATGATGACACCAATAATCACTTAGTTGGTGGCTGTAACGCTTAATAATCACATCCTGATATCACGCACACTAGAAGCAGTGCTGCACTTTTTATGCATAATGAATCCCAAACACTTCATAAAAGGTGATAACTTTCTTTGACCACTGAATATATTATTTATAAAAGTGCTCCCTTCCCTTCCCCCTCCCACCCCTGGAGATACTTTTAGAATTTTTTTTTTTTTATCATGTAGAATACACTGGTAGCATATCTTAGACTATGAGGTCTCTTCTTATACATAATTTATAAAACAATTTACAAGTGATTTATTTTTAGCAATAAGATAAAACATGGTGTGAAGGGTTTTACCAACAGAGATATGGACGGTTTGGGAGTAATACTCGTGGAGGAGCCTGGGGTCAGCTGCAAATTATTTTTCTGTTTTTCCCTGAGGTGTGAACTTTAAGGAGCCTCCTCTTGTACCCATTTGCACAGTGCACTAAATGCACACACGTCCCTAAAACTGCATGAAAATGTATGGCACCATGTTTCAGATGGCCTTGAAAAACATCCTTTCAGCAAACATAATGGTAGATAGATCTTGCTGATAGACACAGTGAGAGTGTCCTTTCCAGATGCTGTCTGGCTTAGTGGCTGGCTCTGTCTGACTTGAGGCCCTCCTCAGTGCTGGAGCTGCTGATGCCCGTAGAGGTGATGCAAACTCTAGTTTATAATTAACAACTCGCTGATGAAGAGGTGGGGGGCTGTGCTGCCTCCCCTGCCCCAGGAGATGGCAGTGTTTAAGAGCAGGAGCAGAGCATCCTGCATGTCAGGAACCTCCTGTCCTTGCACCAACCCTGGTCCTCATCAACCAGGAATTCACAAATATCCTGGTGGTAGTCTAATGGGAGAAGAAACATGGGTTAGCCCAAGGATGGAGAGAGGGCTGTGTTGCAGCAGAACCTTTTTTTGCCAGTTGTGGTGGTCTTTGGTTTGAATTACTGTTTTGGGCTTTTGTGTGGCAAGATGTTCAAAGATGTCGACCTTGTAGTTTGCTCACGTCCCAGCCTGCAGCTGTGCCTACTGCAGTGGGAAAACCCATCTTCCTGCTTTCTCTCATACAAAATATTATTTTATATCAGCCATGATTTTTCACAAACCTAAAAAAGTCCATTTCTACAGGGACCCTGCCTTGGAGTGCTGGTAACCAGCACAGCATAAAATATAATCAGTATCAAGGACAACATGTGCTTAGCCAGTAACCACTGAATGAGGTTCTGGCCTTCTCTTTCCAAGCCTCTTTAGAGACATGTCAGGAAAAATTGCCAGTTCTCACTGGTTGTGTAGAAACCCCAGTAAGGAGTGATCCTTACCTGCTGTGGTCACCAACTGGTGGCTTTGAAAATTGAAGCTATAGCTTGGGTTCTCCATCATCACAGGTGGCACAGCCATTTGTGACCATGCAATATGCACTGATGAGCACTCTGGTGCTCTGATGGTGTGCTTAGAGCTTTGCAGCTTTGCTCTGTACATGACTGTGTAAGATAACAGAGAACAAGTCTCCAATCTCCAGTCTCTGCTTTTCATGTGAAAAAGCTGGCTGGCTCTGACTTCTGGCACTTATGTGTCAGAGGTGGGGAAATGTGCAGCTGTTGTGGGTTTCCAGGTAGGATCAGGGCACCAGAATTTGTGTGCCTGGAGGTAACATCCTCTTGGAAGGCCATCTGAAAGGGTAAACCTATCACTACTTAACTAAAAATGAGAACAGTGCCTGTAGTTGTGTTGTGTCCAGAGACTGAAATGCCTGTGACATGAGAGGAGAGTCCAGAAACCGGGGATATCCAGCCATTGCTGGGGCATGTTCAGAAAAGCTGGGGAAGAAGCTGGAAGCACAATCTGGGCCATTCTGGGTTGCCTTGCAGAATTCCTTTTGCGTGCTCTGCTCCCCTGTGCCTCACCCTGTGCTCCTGGGCTGTCTCTGAGCTTTCCATTGTGCAATGTTGGCCTTGAAATGGGTCAGCCTTCCAACTCCTAGGAAACTAATTTCCTACTAATCTATTTGTTTAAAATTAGCATCTACCATAATAACTCGGTGAGCAGCCTGGACTTTGATTTGGGGAGACTGGGGACGTACACCCCAGAAAACTGTAAATGCAGGCACCGCTTTCCTTTGCATCCAGAATTCAACAGAGCTGTCAGATAACACATGAGAGATAGTTACTAATAAATTAAAAACATCGCAGCCACAGGGAAACTGCATCTCTCCCCTCCCCCCAAACTCCCCCTCTCTTTTGCTTTTTTCTACCCCATGGGCTTAATCAGCATCAAAGAGTAACAAATCCAATAAAATGCTTCCCTGAGCCAGGAACCAGCCTGAACTGGATATGCACACACACACACCAGCCTCTCTCCTCTCCCCCTGACTGCCAGCCCCTTTGCAAAACAGCTGACAGTCGAGGTGGAGATAGAACAAAGGAGGAGATGGGG
>VZRQ01000967.1:1194562-1313860 GCA_013397975.1 Machaerirhynchus nigripectus | reverse complement strand
TGGCACTGGAAAGCTCTAACAGGCCTCCCGTGCTTTTAGGCTACTGGTACAGAAAGAGCTTTTCTTGCTCCTGACTTGGTTTTTATCCCACCAAGATCAGAGATTCAGGGGGAGGGAAAAGAAAGGGCAAAGCACACATGCATTTCTACTGATTTCTCCCCTTTTAAAACTGAAGTCAAACGACAGCAGCTCCATCAAATTGCAGCAGGTCGTATGTAGACCTTTGATGAGTTTATGGCCATGGTGCTCCTCAAATACCTGCCAGTGCTTTGCTTGGCTGAGAGCAGGTGATGCTGTGCCAGGAGTGTCCCCAGTGAGGGTCCATACAATGGCCCCCTCCCCACCCTGCACTTGCAGGTTTCTCCTGTGCAGGAGCATCTCTTTTCAGAGCTGGGGGAGATGTCCCTCAGTCCTGAGCAGGAGGAGAACATGGTGGGCTGGATCTTCAGGGGTGAAAATAGATGTGGGTGTATTTGAATGGGCTGACATTGCTTTTCCTTAGCTAAAGATTCAGCCTAAGGGATCACCTATCTAGCAGCAGTGTGCAAGGACTCCAGTAGTGCTTATGGCACCAGGAGATTGCAAAAAAAATATTAAAAAGAGGTTAGCAGGAAGAACTAGGGAGAACATAGCCTCAGCAAGTTCTTCATTCTGTGCTGCTCTTTGTGGATTACTTCTCAGGGTATGTCTGCGTCCCCTGAAGCTGTAATATCTAAGCACTTCCTAGTTATTAATATGGTGAGTGCATCTTCTCCATAGCCTTGGAGAGAGAGTTGCCATCATTTCTGTCTTAGAGATGAAAACTGGAGCAACAGAGGAAAGGTTTTGCTCGTGGCCATGCAGAAAAGCCTATGGCAGAGTCAAGAAATGAATCCCCATAACTCAAAATCTGCTATATCAGATCATAGCTGGAAGATAATCCTTGCCTTTGGCCTGTCTGAGCTGTAACACTTTCAGGTGAGTTCAGACATCAAGTCTGCGCTGTGCTGAGTCCAGCTTTCTAAATCTATGCTAGAGAATAACTGTGCTCAAGGTAGAGATTCTGAGTAGCTGACAAACAGCTCTGTCTGCCAGGCTAGTGGACATCTGGACAATGAGCACTATGAAACTTGAAACGTCTGTGTAAATTGGAGGTCCATTTTGCCTGTGCACACCTCTTTCAAATGAGAGCCCCAAAACCTGCTCACATTCGATGCACATTGCCAGAAGGATCCCTTGGCATTTTTCACAAGAATATTTCTTTACATTTCCTGTTCTGGAGTAATCCTTGCTGTGTGTTGCAGTGCTGTGGGTGCTGTCACCCTCCTTAACAGCTGTATCTCAAAAGATGCTCTGCGAGTGTTGTTTGTGTGGAGAGGGTAGGTGTAGGGTAAGAGGAGTCCGTGGCTCCTGTGCTGCCCAGCTGAACAGGGCTGGATCACCCTACCCAGTATTAGTCATGAGAGGGGGTTGAGGTGGTGTTGCTGAAGGAATTCTCTCATAACACTAGAAGATACTGTCTTAGAGAGCAGAATTCTTTGTATTCACTTTCTCTGCAAGTCTCCCCCATGAGAAGCTGTAGAACTGTGAACTCGCCAGGCTTTAATGAATGAATTTGGAAACTACCAAAGAACTCCTTTGGAAATACAGATGACATCTGCATTACGGCCATAATTAATTAACCAATCAATTATCATGATGAATGCTGTTTTAATGAATCAGTTGCAAATCATTTTTGGTTCTTATGGTTTTCATTCAGAGCACATTAATCATGGCAGACTCTCAGGGTTGCAGAGGAATGCAGGATGTGAATCCAAGACCTTAGTACATCTTTAACAGAGGTGAGCCAGGTTCTCAGCAATCAGATCCAGATGCAAGTGTGGAAGGCTCTCCTGAAGGTCAGAAGCTCTTCAAATTTGGGAAAATAGTGCTGGCATATAATAGCCATTGGCCCAGAGCATGAAAAAACCAGGTACGAAATAGCCCAGGACTGGGATGGGCTTTCAAACATTTTCAGATTTGGACCTCACTGCTAATTCCATTTATACTGGAAGAAGATAAAATAATGTTTTTCAAATGCTGGAAAAACTGTACTGGTTGTGAGGGTTTTTGGGATTTTTTGGTTTGGATTTTGCCTGATATTGGATTAGAATTCTCACAGATTTGTATAAAGCCCATTGGCTTTGGCAGTGCTGCCCAGGGGCAGGGGCTGTCTGAGTGGAACCAGTGCAGGGACTCGGGTTCAACCTGTTCTTGAATGTCTGCCTGGACACTGCACTTATCATCAGTGCAGTTTTCAGTTACTCTTGTGGAGAGCTTGCATGGTTCTACCATCCTCTGAAAGATTCCAAAGAGTGTGATGAAAGAAGCACCAATTTAAATTAATTATTAGACTTCAACCCTTGGATATAACATCTTTATTTATCCGAGGTGTTGCCAAAACTCACTGATTGCTCCTGAAATTAACCAGAAAATGTTTTGAGTTTGGGGTGTTTTGTACAGCTGTGCCTAAAGCTCCTTGGAGCTGGAGCTGCTACAGAGAAGTGCAACAGGTACTTCAGAGCACTCATGGCACTGAAGCGGAATGACCCAGGGAACACAGGCTTGTCTACTGCAGGAGACAGTGAATTTGTGATGTAGAGGAGGGTTTCATTTGTGGTTTTGTTTTTTTTTTAATTTAAAGAAGAGATGCCTGGAAAAAAAGAAAGAGTAGAGAGATGGAGTCTTGGATAAAAAGAGTTCTGAACCAGTTTGAGGAGAATTATTGGCTCTTTATTTCAGGGCATTGTATCTAATGAGGAGAATCAAAATAGGAAAAAAACCCTAAGCCAGCTAGAAATTACGTGATTTCATCCACAACGTCAAGCTTGAGCCTGAGGTAGTTTTATAGTGTACATAGCCACATAAGCATTAATTTAGGAATTGATCTCTGCAATGTACCTGTTATGAATAGCTTATGTCACTTGCAGCTAAGAAATACATAGATATCCTTCCTGCATAGCTGAGGGAGCATCATGGGGTGGAGTTTGGATATTTTGTTATTTCTACTCACCCTGCTGGTGTAGCAGCTCAGAATGAAGTAAGAAGAGATATCTTTAAGGAGTTTAATGGTTTGGGTAGATAACACTGGAAACAGTTTTGAAGACACAAGTATAATTTATATTATTAGTTCAGATAATATGTTTTTTTTCAGTGTTTATTTATATGTTACACTCTAAAAGGCACAGTTTTGGCAAATGGGAGCTTAATATTTGTTTCATAAAGCTATACAAAAGTATCCATTGACTTCTGGAAGCCCTTGGAAATCTCTGTCTTCTGATGGGATGTGGGCACCCAATTCATGCAACAAATACAAAAGCTTGCGAGCAGCCCTGACATGGCTGTATTAAAAAATGTGGGGAAATATTTGTGGGATATTTTTTGGAGTCTTTATACTGCTTTACTGGCAATCACATGAATTTTATATCTGTCATGAAATCTCCTGACATTTCCACCAATATGTTGCAAGGAGGTCATTAGAACAATTACTGAGATGTGGGAAAAGAAGTAGCATTCCATAGCATCAATTGCCAGCACTGCCATCTCTAAGCAATTAAAAACCATGAGAACAAAAATTTGACATTTTTCTGGCCTACGTATCAAGAGGGTACACCTGCATTTGTTTTTGAGGTTTTCAGCATTGCTATAGCACTAGACGTACATTCTTGAAAAAAGATGAAGCTGTTTCGGGAAAAAATTGAAGTCAAACAAAAAAAAATTTCATGGAAATTCTTCATTTCATCCAATGGAACTCACTGACTTGATACACATTAAGATTTTATAGAAACTATTCAATTATGAAGACTTCCAATGGGAAACAAACAAGTTTTGGTAGAAAGTTTGTTTTTCTGAGGTTCCATCAGAGTTTGTTTCAGTTGTTTGTGAACCTGACACAAAGAGTTGGTCCAGTCCAGTAGACACAGTTGCCCATAATCACTTCAACCCTGAGCCTGGCCAGTTCTGGTGGGCTGAAGAGGAACAGGTGAATCTGGGAATATCACCCTGGTGTAGGGCACTGGGGCTGGGGGAATGGTGTTTCTGGGCTCCCAGATCCTCACCTGCCTTCCTCTGGGGAGAGGGAATTTTCACAAGGGCATGGAGTGACAGAAAAAGGGAAAAAGGCCTGGAGGAGAATCAAGGGAAGGTTTAGATTCGGTATTAGGAAGAAATTTACTATAAGGGCAGAAAGGAACTGGCACAGGTTGTGTATTCTCTATCCGTGGAAGTGCTCAAGGCCAGGTTGGATGGGGTTCAGAGCAACCTGGTTTAGCGGAAGGTATCCCTGCCCGTGGCAGGGGGTTGGAATTAGTTGATCTTTGAGGTCTTTTCCAACCCAAACCATTCCACGATATCCGTGATTTTAACCTATTGCCAGCGACCTGCGGTTTTCGCAGGCCTTTGGACCTCGGAGGTCTTTAATTGCCAAGTGGCCGCGACAGATTTGAAAATGAATGTGACACTTTTCAACATGGAGTGGTAATGGCAAAATTACTGAGATGCTATTTCACCCTTGCTTGGCAGGGACGGGTGATGCTGAAGCCAACAAAAATTTTGTCAGGCTTGGGCTGTAGCGACCAAGGCTGTTTGACTTGCTGTAGTTCTCCAGGAAGGTATTTGGACATCTGAGAGATCGTAATTCATTCTGGAAATGACATATTTCAATATTAAAGTTGAATTTCACTTCCATGACATGAAGCTGATTTCTGAATCCAGATGGAAAGAATTTCAAAACTTAAATAATTGATATCTGGTTTCCCAACCAGCTCTGTTTCTCCTGTGGCAATAAGCTAGAGTTCTTGAGAAAATCATCAAGGATTGAAAGAACTGAGGAATGGGTGTATCAAAACGCTCAGCTGGTCTCCCACTGTCAATAAGGCATGTAGAATTATTTCCCTGGAGACTAAGAGTTGAGCCTTCTGATGGTGTGGCCGTTAATAAAACAGGAAAAAATATTAGTGAGGTTTGTCCGAGACCTGCTTTGAGTTTGTGGAAACACTTTTTAGTCTTCTTGGATCCAAATATGTGATTTATTCCCCTTAAGTCCTAAATTTAGCAGCAAATAAACCAGACCGGGCTTTCCTCACTTGGGTAAGGAATTTATGTTATGTTGCTGGACCTCGGTTTTGGGCCGTAGGGACAGGGGTGAATTTGTTGATCAGCCAGACTGCATCTTCCTTGCCATGCCTTTGCAGAAAGCCAGGTTTGCCCTCCCTCTTACACCCAGATTTTTTCACTCAGGTGGGAGCATTAAGTTGGTAGTTTGGACAAATGGTGAAACTGCACGGGACAGGCTCTGTGATGAGTCTGGTACCCCCTTTTGGGTGGGATCTTGGGGTGGGGGGCTGATGGAGTGAGAGGG
Source organism: Machaerirhynchus nigripectus (assembly GCA_013397975.1). Lineage (NCBI taxonomy): Eukaryota > Metazoa > Chordata > Aves > Passeriformes > Dicruridae > Machaerirhynchus > Machaerirhynchus nigripectus. The sequence continues at coordinate 1,308,483 of VZRQ01000967.1, read as the reverse complement.
CTTTGTGGGAGCACCTGTCTGTGTTTGGGGCAAGACCCTTAACTGAGCCAACCTTGAGCCTTCAGACCAAACCTCCAGAGACTCCACTACTGTTGGAGAGGTGATGGCTTGCACTTTCCCAAACAAAGCCCAGCGATGTTTCCTGTAATTCGAACCGAAGAGACAACTTGCTGCTTTGTAATCTGTGGGTGGGGGAGGCATTGTTGAGTCAGGAAGCCCCCAGAGGGTGCTGGCTTTACTGGTTTCAGCTGTGAAATCAAAACACATGCATGAGTCAGGCCAGTGGTTAAGTTCTGCTCACTTTGAGGCCCTGGCTTTGATTAAATTCATGTGTCATTTTCAAAGGTCCATGTTTAGCTTGGTTTTAGATCATGCTTGCATAATTAGTTTATTTAAACTATGTCTCATGTTAAATCAGATTTTGCCTGTGGACTTAAGTACAACTATGTAATAAGATATACCTATTAAACAGATGTTTAATCTTAATGACTATGTTCTTGACAATCAATTGAAATTGAACATCTAATAACTACATTGCAACTAGGCATATCTCTTTGCATTTAATAAGATACTATAGAAATATAATTATAGTAATATAGGATATTATAAATAACATATTCATGGCAATATACCAATGTTTGTATAATACATACTATATATATGTGTGTGTGTGTGTATATAAAATTGTCTGAAAAATGAGGAGGCTTTAGCTCAGCGCATCATTTCCCTGAAGGAAGAGAACAAAAACCTCCCAACCCCACAAATGTTATCCTCTTACAGAGGAAACAATTTGTATTGGCACTTTGGACTGTGTGTCCTGCAATAGCCCCATGTCCCCAGGTCATCACCTCGAGTAAAGTCCAAAGCAGTGGTGTCACAGAGCAAAGCTCCACCTTATGTTCACAGATTTGGTGACTGGTGGGATACTTTTGTCAGACTCAATAGAAAGAAAGATGACGAATAAAAATTAGGGGAACAATTAGAACAGAGATGTGGAAATACTTGCTGGAAAAAGAGCTAGCCAATCCTATCAGTCCTTATTGGAATTGTGCTTCTAGTTGTGTGTAAACACAATATTTCTGCATTTGTGCACCCAAGTCTCTGATTTTCTGTTGTGACCAATAAATGAGCCATATCAGTAACAGATCCCACAGAATATCTGGTTTTTCCACAAGTTTGATCTGGTAGTCCCAACTCCAAAACTGTATATTCTGCTACCAAGATGCGCAAAAATTATTTGGATAATCTCCCTTTGTCACGCTTCTGTACCATAACCATATACTGATGGACATTTAAGTATAGCTTTATAATGTTCTGTTCAGAATTAGCAAGTATGTGTCAAATAGCCTGTTGAAACAGTTGAATATTTTGGTAGTTGTGCAGTATTTTAGGATTTTATTTTTTTTATGCTGTAGTTTGAGGAGGCCTTTAAACCCGTGCTTAAATCTATCTTTTCAGCAAATCTGTTGCACATGTGTTCAGTATTAAGTGCATGCTAACTAGAACTAAGCTGATTAACTTTTGTCTTATGGTTGGACCTACTCTTCATTAAACTGTATAGAAAACTTTCCATTGAATCCAATGAGCCCTGAGCTAAACAGCTTTAAAATGTGGTGGAAAGGCAGAGAGGGTGGGAAACAGGTGGGTTAAAATTAGCCTGGATCATGTGGTATCTTTTGGGCTATTGAATATGTATAGAATGGAGCTCTTGTTAATGCAAATTACAAACATGTTTCAGAATCTGTCTTGTGGCACATGTACAGTGCAGTGATGGACTAGCAACATATGAAAGACATATTGATGATAGTAAACATTAGCTTGGCATTCTGGTCTCCAGCATTGCTCAGAATTGGGGGGAGGGGGGGAAAAAGTCTTCAAACTTTTCATGTTCCACAAAAATAGTTATCAAGGTCTCTTTTTGCACAGCCTTCCAGATTCCTCTTTAAAAACCAGCCTGGCTTCCCTGAGCATCTCTTTCCCAGTGTATTACATTTTCCCCACGCCTGCCTGCGTTAATTTTTGTTAATGTTGTTGCCATCTTTGCACTAAAAAACGCATGAAGGAGAAAGAAGTGTTTGTGTGTGTGTTTGTGTTCTCCCTTCCTCCTTTCCTCATCTAACTCAGAGGCTGGGGGAAGAAGACACTTAAAAAATTCCTTCCTTCACGTGCCAGGTTTGCAGTGAACAGGCAGTGAATTCTCCAGAGGGAAAGCCTATTTTGGTGGCCTTCTTGTAATTGTATTACTGGAGGGCACCTCTAGCTAACAGTGCACTGGGTTAAATTAAGCCTTGAACTTCTCAAGAGACTGTTTTTACTACTGACTTTATTTAGCCCCCTTTACCCCCTGTTTAGGCTGGGAGAGGATGATGCTCTGTGGTTTGTTTTGGGTCTTTTTTTTTCTTTCTCTCTTCTGTTGGCAATTTTTTCCACACACCTTTATTAAAGACAGTGATTGCAAACACATTTGACTTAATATTCCACTCATGCTTTAAGTTAACAAGTAGTTCAAAGATTAATTACCATGTACCTTGCAGTTCATAGATTCTATTATGATATAGCTCAAGCAAAGGGAACAGGGGGAAAATCCATCTGATTAGCCTGTGATTATGTGTTAGCCTGTGCTTGTGGTCTTTGGTTGGTTGTCACTGCGTGATGCAAGAACTTCTGAGTGGTTACACTTTCCCATCTGTATTTATTTTGATGCAGTGAGTGAGTTTCTAGGACTTAAAAAAATATTAGTGGCAATATTTGTCAGGTTAGTAGAGTTTCAGTTGTGAATGCTTTAATGGGTGAAGTTAATCTCAGCGGTGGGCTGAGGGCAGCTGTTAGCCGTGTTTCACACCTGGCTCTCTGGAGTGTGGCCGAGCTCTGGCTGGTAACGGAGTCATGCACTGCCCACCACCCAGGGTGCAGATCCCAGTGGGACCTGCAGTGGGAGTGCTGGTGCCTCTGGCATGTCCACCGGACTGTAGGGTGGAAGCCACCTGGGGGCTGTTTTCTTCCCAGCTTGCAGGCTCCAGGAGGGACTGGACGATTTTGGACCTGCACAGTGAAACCACAGCACACTGGGCAGCCTGGCCATGGTGTCCCTGGCCACAGTTTGGTCTGGAACTAGATTATCTTCCAGGTCCTTTCCAACCCAAACCATTCCATGATTCTATAATTCTATGCCATACAGATGCCCAGCTGAGTTAGTATTGTGTCTGGGCCCTTCTGATTTAGTGGTACTGCACCTAAAACTGCATGTACACCTCATCAGGCTGTGGCATCTGGTAAGAGTGGATTTAGCAATGTGCAGAAAGCCCCAGATGAAGAGTTCATCTTGTCTTTCCCCTGTTAATAGCTGGAGTTCTGTAGTTTAAGATTTGCAAAGTGAGACCTGTCAGAGCTGTGATTAGAATTTTCTTCCCACTCTGTTCTCACTGCAAGCAACTCACCATTCCCCTTATTCTAGAGTAAATCGATTAGGACTCAATAAGAAGCACGGGCAGAACCTGCTTGTCGCTTCTTAAATGTCTCAGCCTGTTTGGAGACTTTGCCTGAATCCCTGAGCAAGTGGGAGCTCTTCTAGTGTGAATTCCCCACATCTGTAGTTTCCCCTGGCTAACAAGGGAAGGCAATATACATAGGACTGAACAGGTTTCTATTCAGCCGTGGAGAAAGCACTTGTGAATGTTGCAGGAAATGAGATCTTAAGTCAGTGCATGAAACAATCTAATCCATCACAGCCCCTAGAATGGCCTCTCATAACTCAGGGGCTGTCATACCCCTTTGTGTGCGTGAAGGCAGTTGTGGAAGAAGTGACGAACTGCGCACATATTCTGCTAAATCCGTTCTGGCAGCTGAGGTAATATATTTTCAATGCCAAGTCACATAATTTTACTTTAGCTCATTTGACTCCAGGCTACAAAGCTATTCCAGGAAACAAAGGGATGGTGTTTGAATAATGAATAATAATGAATTTAATTCTGGGGGCTTGTGCTGGGCTGAAGCCTCTAGGAGGTTAAATGCAGATAAAGTAATGGAAAGGAAAAGTTTTACCTTACAAAATGGTGTTGTTTTACTCTAGTTGTCTTGACTTCATTAGGCATTGATACATTTGGACAGATGCAGCTGGCATATCATTTTAAAACTAATATATTATTAGGTGTCATTTACAGATTTACACCTACAAAATATCATAAGATTACTCTCAGCATCTTCTTCTTGCCTTCTAGTTGGGGTTTTTTGGTGGGTTTTTTTTCCCTGTCCTGTTATTTTCTTTTGCTTTTATTAGTTGTAGATCTTCATAGTATTTGCAAGGAAATTCGAGTGTATCCTTGCATCATGATAATATATATGCACTTTTTTTTTGGTGTTACCAAACAACCTCAGCTGATAGTTCAGTGCTTTTCAGGAAATAAAGAAGGCAACATTCCCATGGGCAGAGAGGTGATGCCTGCCTCTGCCTGTACAGCACTGAACATGCACTAGTCCTGACACTGTTTGACACTTTTGGAATCAGTTTAGTATCAGTGACAGGTGGGCAGACAAGGAGAGGGATTCCCCCACAGAGAAATCCTGGAAGGCAGCTTCGAGGAAGACTTTCATATTTTTTAATTTGCCAGAGACAGGATTGATTAAATAACACTGTGGCTTTAAAATCACTGAGCTGTGGGTGTTTAATTGTACCTTATCCCTCTGAGAACCCCCTTTCCTTAAGTGTTTTGAGGGAGCATGAATTTGTTTACAAACTGTTTTGGGTGTTTGTGAAGTTGCTTAAGACTCTCCAAGCTTTACTCAGGCAGATCCAGGCAAGCAGGGGTGTGGAGAGGTGCTGCAGGCGTTTGTCTGGGAGGCCTCACCCCATCTGGAGGGGAAGCTGGTAAGCTTGTGCACGAGGATGTCCTAACCTTTAGGTTTCTTAGCACCTCCCACACTTGTGTTTGGTCAGAGATGCTGTTCCAGCTCAGCTGCTTCTCTGCAGCTTTCCAACCCAAACCAGGTGGGTTTTTCACTGCAGGTGGGGTCCTCAGACCCTAACGAGGACATGCAGGAGTACCTGCCCAGGTGCTGCTCTGGGAAGGGTGAGCTGAAAGAGGGGAGGCAGGAGCAGAGCAGAAGCTCATACTGAGGCAGAGGCTGTGTGTGTGGCTCCCCTGGGAGCTGCAGGAACGCCCTGGTGAGGTGATCCCTGAAGGTGGAAAGGGCCCATGGTCAGGGGAAGAGGGACACTCATTTCTTGCTGGGGTGTGCCAAGTGTTTGTCTGGCAGTCCTGGGGGATGCTGCTCCCATCTTTCCTGTGTAATTTGACAGCAGGTCTTTTCCAACCTAAATTATTCTAGGCAATGGAAATCAGTGTGATGCCAAAGGTTCAGCATCACTGTTAATGCACAGCAGAAGATCAGATGAACCAGGAAGGGGAAGTCACCTCTAGAAACAATTTGATAAGCATTAAAAAGGAAAAAATCCAGAGGCTTGATAGGCAAAATGGTCTGTGGGGAGCCATAACATAAACAGCATTTTCTGATCCTATTTAAGACAATTTATAGAACAGCTACGTGTGGGATGTACATTCTTTATCTGCAGCCTGAATGTGGCAATACTTTGTTAATTTGTGAGAATGAGAAAGTGAAGCTGATTATAAACAGAAATGAAATAGTCACTCAGGCACCATGTGCACGGGACTTCTAGCAAGCTCCATTGGAGGTCCGGGCGCCGAATATTTGCAGGATTATGTGTCATCTCGTGGATCTGTTTTCACGGTCCAAGCCATCTGGCATACAGGAGTAAACAAACAGCAGAAAAAATAATAAGTAAACTGTTCTTTAACTATTTTCTCCCCAGTCTAAATACTATACGAGCCAAGCAGTTTTGATTTCTGAAACAGAGTAATTTTAGATTACATTTAATATTAAGTGAAACAGTAAATGTAACATTTCCACCTTGCAGGAAGGAGTCTCCTATTTGTTTTGTTCAGAAGGCTGTGCACATGTTTGCTCCCAGCTCCAGCTTAGTGGGAAAAGGAGTGAACTCAGCCCTTCCCAAGGTTACTGTCAGATATCTGAACTGTTGCTGATGCACCTGGGTAGCCCTGAATGCCCAGCACTAGTGCAGGCAGCTCTGAGCCCAGCTTTTGGTGTCACTTGGAGAAGAAGAACTTACCTGGAGAATGTCCATTGGTCACCACTGCCTCACTGGTCTGCAGCATTTCACAGGTGTTTTTTATAGCACTGAGCACAGAATTTCACCACAGGCAGGGAAATCACATTGACCCAAACTTGTTTCTATTCCTGGTTTTGCTGAGAAGAATCTGGCAGAAGGGTTACAGCACCCACTTGCTTGAATTCCTGGTGTTGGTTCAGAATAGTGTCTCAGAGTAGCTAGAAAGGTTCTGCGTTTCATCAAACAGTCTTTGAAAATTTTCTATTATGGTTGATTAACAGTACATTTGATTTCATAGAATCAGAGCTCCATTAAAGTAATCCAAATGTATGTAGTCAAGGTCCACTGTTACAGCTCATACCATTTTATGGAGTACTGCATTATTTAATAACTTTCCTTTTGCTGTAATCTCATTTTGCAAGAAATCTCACTCAAAAAGAGAAAGGGAGTTTCTAGTTTTCCTGTGTATGGAGGAAGCCCAGAACATGTCATCATATAGGCTTCCCAATAAAATAAATTAACTTACTGGACTTAAGTTCCCCTATTTTGTGGTGGGGAAAGGAGGTCCATCATTTGCATGAAATTATACCAGACAAGTATTACTGCCTATTGTGGCACCTTTGGAAAGCTCTTGTGCACAAATGGCTGTGCTGAGGTTAGGACTTCTTCAGAATTACTTCGAATCCAGCTGGTGGGTTTGGGCTGTAAGAGAACAAGGTGGGTTTGCTCAGGGTGCCACTCACGAGTGTGATATCCTAATCCCCAGCTCCCATCAAACGAGTCAGTCCTTCCATCCTTATCCTCACCTGCAATTCTTGCCCCATTTTTGGTGTACTTTGGCATCTGTGAGAGAGAGATGCCAGGCCAAGGAGTTAAATTGGGTGAGGAATATCATAGAAAAAAGACCAATTTCCTGCCTGTTTAGCCCTTTGGATCCAAAAGGGGAAACTCATCTACCTTAGGGTAATCAAAGCTAATTAAAATGGAAATTTTGTCTGTTTGAAGGTGGAAACTTTGTAGGTAAGGTACAGTGAGAAAAAACTGACAGTCCTTTCCCTCTGGTCATTAAGATTTTCAGGAAATTTACTCAATTTTTAGACACCATGTCAAGTATCCTCCCATCCTAAATGTTTGTCAGAGTTGGAACAAAGGCAAAGGCATTCAAAGGTGCTCGGTGGTAAATTTGTCCTTTCTGAAAGGTAATAGCTTTTAATATTTTGAAAGTAATCAGAAATATTAAAGAGCAGGAATAAGCTCAGGGGGCAGGGATTTTCTTGATACTCTTGGGTTCTCAGCTGCTTTGTTGGTTCCTTGTGTAAGTTGGTGTTTATGCTGTTTGATCTCATTTCCCAAAAGTATTTCCCAAGCTGTGCTCAGACAGAGGCTATGGGAAGGAACCCTCAGTGAAATGGAATCCCTCATTCAAGATGAAATAGGATTTTTTCTTTTTTGTAAGCTGTTTCCTGGCAAGGTTTTCCTGTGACATTTGCTGGGAGGGTAACCCATTAATTTGAGTCCAAGCACCAGCAGGAGCTAATCTGGATGACACTAGATCATGCTTGGCATTTGTTTCCACACTGGTTAGGTGCCATGTGAAATATTTCCAGTGTTGACCCATGTTTCCAGCTTTGGAAGCTGGGCTGGAAAGTGCAGTTATGCTAGAAGAGTTGTCTGATGATTTTATTTTATTTTTATGAAAAATCCAATGGAATTGTTAACTAGATCACAGAAAACTCAGGTGCAAGCACAGTTCCACACCTGTGTCAGTACCAAAATGAGGAGCTGGCACACGCTTTCTGTCACTGTTATTTATTATGTGTATTGAGGAAATGCTTAACTTCCCATTTGAAGATGAGGATTTCACTCTGTCTACACACACAGCTTAACCTGTTCTTGAACCTCACAGAATTCCTCACCACAGTCTCTATCTGCACGTAACAGGCTCCCAGAATGAGCTGCTGGAGTTGCAAACCCCAGGAAATACTGCAGAGCCATGCCTGGAAATAGTGGGTCATGCTCAGAGCTGGCACTCCACGTGCTGTTGGGTAGGCTTAAGAAGTTGCCAAGATTTAAATACTGAGCAGGAAAATATTTTGATCACTCTGTTCACAGCAGCAAAGAGCTGCTGGACTGCTTCCCATGGGCATTGATTGAGTTTAAGTGCTCTTCCCACCACGGAGTCAGAGTATGTGATGAGAGAAAGGTTTGAAATTACATGGTTGTGGTTATTACGTGGTACCAGTTTCATGCTTATTCAGGTACAGGGCAAACTGATTTGGTTTTAAGGACATGTTAAGTGTTTTCATGTGTTTTAATTTCTATTCAAATAAACAATTATCAGCCATTTACTGAGGTGATAAAGTAGGGATGGAGGGAGTAAATGGCTAAAGCAGAAAAAAAGGGAATTTGAAATCTTGTATGGTTGAGATACAGAAGGGGACTATGAGGGTGTGATCTGTTGGGGAAGCAGATTTTCTGTTTGTTCTCTCTATTTTGCAGTCCTCAGCACAGGGGGCTTCTACTTCCTGCTGTGTTATAGGTAAAGTGTGACCATGGGATGGAAAAGAGCTGCATCAGGTTGTGGCTGGGGGTGGTGAATGGCCACGGAGAGAAAAGGAATGGGAGGGACCCATGACCAGGGACAGGGCAGAGAGGAGAAGCAAGATGGAAACTTCCCCATCTTGGTGGCTGATATTTGTGGCTGATGAGTGACACTGGCTCATAGATTTGTGGAACTGATTTATCTGGGCTCAGAGAGGCAGAAACGAAGTTTTGTCATGCAATCCTTTCACTGCATCCTCTATTAACAAAAAAAACCAAAAAAAAACAAAAAAAAAAAAAACAAAAAACAAACAAACAAAAAAATTTAGGAGCAGTTCCCAGCCCCTGAATTTTTGTCTGTGTAATTTTCAAACCCAGGGTGAAGTCTGGACTTCTGGTCCTTGAAGTGTTGTGAAGGAAAAATATTGAGATTCCAAGTTGTTCTTGCATCATACCATAATTTGCAGTGCAGAATCTTAGAATTACCCCACTGCCAGTCCTGGGATATGGGAATTCAGCCCTCTCAGTTCTGGGTGATTAGCCCAAAATATGGCCAAGATTTTGAGTGCCCAGGTGAACTTTAAAACATGCTAGTTAGTTTTAAAAGATCCCTGGAGTTTGGATAGAAAAGAACCTGCTTTTACTCAAATAAAGGGGGATAGGCAAACTGGTTTCCCTTGAATTGTTCCAGTTTTGAATTCATCCGCAGTGATAATCAATGGATTCCCAGCACCAGCAGATGGATTAATTGTAAATCCAAACTGTTCTCTTTTTTTTTACCAGATTAGGTTGTCTCAGGCCTCACTTTCTGAGATTAGTGAGACTTTTCCAGTTTACTTGAGTAGAAGCTGGGTCAGCCCCATATTAGATGCCTGTCACACTGGTGCCTAAGTGATCTGTGATTCCAATGAGACCTTAGCTTTGATGAAGAAATTTTTAATAAGATTGCTTTTGTGTTTAAACGGCCCATATGTAAAGGCTTCTTTCCCCGCAATAATAGTAACTGGATTCCTCACTATTCAGTCATTTCATTGCAAGATGTTTCACTCTAAGAAAATAATTTCTAACCCATGTTTCTTTTCTTCTTTTAACTTAAAAGAGCCTCTTGTCTTCTTTGTGGTCAGTGCAGCCCATTTGTAACTGCCTGCTATGAGCTGAAATCTGTACATTCTTATCTCCCTTGCTTTGTTTTTCTGTACCAAACTGTAAGCAAGCCTTGAAGTTTGTTCAGATTTGGGATCAAACACTGAATTTTTATTTCTTTTTCTCACAAATTCCTGGGGGGGAAAGAATCAATATGCTAACGCTGTTGCATCAAGCTTTCAAATCTATGCAGGCATCAATAGGCAGCTGTTCTGGGCTTTTAGCATTTTGGGCCAGGTTTCTGATTTCAAACAGATTGATGTAAAACCAGAGGAACTTCATAGGAACTTCTCTGGATTTACACCACTGGCTGGGACTAGGTCAAGCTTTTAAATTAATTCAGGATCCAAATTTTGATTTTCATTGACTATTTATATAATAATTAGAATTTTATTAGGAATAGGATGTCTGCACCTTCATTGCTACTCCCTCAGGAAATTAAGCCATAATTTTGCCACATTGTGTGCTGCCCAATATGTATAGCTGCTCTTATTTGGTAAGTGTATATCAAATAGTATTTGCTACTTCACCGATTTAATACAAAATAAAATCCTTTCAAGTCAGAGTAATGTCCTCTGCTTTATATTTGAAAAAACAAATTAATCCCATGATAGGCTGTGATTTGCAATAAAGTTGATCAATGGGATCTACCTCCACAAATTGCAGAACATACCATTCACATTGTTTTGAGTAATACTGTTGTTTTACCTTGAAGTACATTGCTGTTGCTCTCTGTGTTCAGTATAGCATCTTAAGACTTTTTAATAGAAAGAAACGAAATGAAAATTGATTGATAAAAGCTCCATCAAGGTGTTTATTGTTTTTTGCCCAGGGGTAAAGCAGAAACTTTTGAAAGCCATGTCATTTGTATTAGATTCTGTTTTTCAAAGTGCATGGGCAACGGAGATGTGAACATAAAGGTAGGAAATTGCTTTTAATCATTAATAACTTGCACAGGGACCTTGTAGTACAAGGTGGAGTGTCCACCTTTGTGCTGGATAATGAGGATCTGTTGCAAAAATTGGTGTGCAGAGGTGCAGTGGAGGATTGTGTATGCAGCTGTAGTACTGCCACTGGCATCCACAGCAGCTTGAAGCATATGCAAATGAAAGAGAAAATACCTGATTAACAAGGGAGCTGTGTTATAGTCAGGTACTTTACCAGAAGTGCAGCAGTAGAGACAGGATGTGCTTCAGCAGCAGTTGCCTGTAGGGCCTTTAAAATTCTTAACTCTTTGGAGCAGGGCCTGAAATAACTCGTCCTTCCCCAGTTCTTGGAGTATTCTGGTTTGATTGGGGCAGAACAAATCCATTTTCATCAGTAAGACAATTTTAGTGGTGGTAGGAACTGCACACTGCTCTATTATGTAGGGAATTTATACCCAAAGTAAGCACATGGAGTAAGCAACAGGAAAGACGATGTGAATGGAGGGACTTGTCAGAGAATTGTGGGAGGACATTTTTCTTGGCTGTAGTGAAGAGACACGGGCTTGAAAACACCGACTCCAGGCAGGAGTTTGCTGCATGGCTGCCTTTAACCCCAACCAGACTGAGGAACCAGATCAGCTGTGTGTGAGTGAGCAGGCTTGGGCTGAACACGGGGCACATGGGGTTAATTTTTTTGCTGTACAGAGATAATTTTTCCCCACATAACCCAAACTGAAGTGTCCCTAGTCCTGAAGATATGTGAATGTGTCTGGTCAGAAACTTATTCCCTGCTCCCCATCCCTCACAGAAGGAGAAAAGCCCAGTGACTTGCTTGTTTGGCTGCTCAAGATCATTTTGCACTCTCAGGTCTCCATGGGCCTTTTAGGATCATTAAACCATCTTCTGGATCATTAAATGATTTGGGCTGTGCCCACTCATCACACGTTAAAGGTAATTATTTGAAAAGGTAGAAGGGGGTCTGGCCTCTCTGTAACCAGATATGAAGGCAGTGGGATGCTTGTGTGGTGCCATCCTCGTCCCAAGGACTGGGGCCAGAGTGGGGATCTGACCTTTGGCAGTGGTAAACTGGTTTAGTCACGGCATCCAGTTCCTGACTTGGAAAGCCCCCAACCTAAACAGAAAATCAAACCCCAAACTGGAATAGGTTTGGGAAGATGGCAGCTGATGTGGCTTCCTCGAGACCTTGCGGCGGCATCGGTGGCAGAATCAGAACTGAGCTCTGGAGCCTGGTGCAGAGTAGATTGCAATGGATTCATCTGCTCTATTCCTTACTCACAAGAGTGTAGTTGAATTTCTCCACTGGTTCTGCTCTGTTTTTTACAGATTGAGAGTGAAGGATGTTGTACATGGGTTCCTGGTGGCTGGGGGGTTGTTCTGTTCTGTTTGTGCAGTATAGACACCTCAGAAATGGCATTCACACCAAGGCTGTTTCCTAGTGGGAAGGTAACGATGAACACCAAGCAAAAAGTGTCTCTGCTTTTCCTTTTACCTAAGATGAATTTCAGTTTCTCTTATTAGGCCGAATGAGGAAAAAAAAAATTTTGTTAGAGAAAAATGAAAAAAAAAATTGTATTGAACAGCATTCTAGTTTTTGTTTGAATATGCTATCAGCTAAATAATTTATGTAAAAAAATTCAAGCCTCAGTTCTAGAGAAGATACTTGTAGTCAGAACATAGTTTAACAAAACTCAGTAATCTAAAAGTGAAAACATGAATTCATTTCCACGCACTATATAAATCCATGTAAACTAATAAGATTTAATTCTTTTATATTTGGAGAAGGAAGGAACTGTTTAATTGGAGAAAGTTCAAACACTGTAGTGCTGAAACCCACGTTGCTGCAAACACAAGAAGTGTATCTGTAACGCTGTATTGCTTTACCCTGTAGGTAGTTTCTGTAGTCCTTACTCAATGTACATATGTTCTTTAAAAAGAATGGAAAAGAATTAACAAACTTTCATAGCTGTGTTGTACAGCACATCCTACACGATGGGATTTCAGTTACCTATTTGAGAAATAGATATTTTCAGGTGTGGTTGCTCAGTGCATACAAACAATTGCAGTGGCTGTGCATAAACTAAACAGAAATGCCCAGCTAAGATTAAACTCTTTCAAGGTCAGGCCCTACAAATCCACTTCACATCAGCTGTGCTAAGAGTTGGCAACGGGACTTGAATGAAACGTGACAAACATATGGAAAATATATTCCTTTGTTTTGTACGTTTAAAAAATGGATTATACTCACCGTGCTACTGCCTTTGAGGGCTGTAAGATAAAACTTTGCAAGGTTCATTGACTTTGAGATGGGAATCCTGGGTACGGCCCAGATGGAAGCGTGATACAAAAAATTGCTCGTCTTTGAATATTATTAGCCCCAAAGAACTGAAATTCCTTTTAGGTTTCTTCCCACCCACTTTAAAACAAAATGTGTGCAAAGAGTTTCCACCCGGTTTTGTTCCTGCGCTGACCTGCAGTTTAAGCACTGAGGATATGTGTTTCAGGAGAAGATTGGCTTAAAAGTCTTCTTAATGGCATGGACAATGAAGGGTTTTGGGAGGTGTAAAAAGCCCACCTTGGACTGCTCCAAGGTTGCTCCAGTGCAGCTGTTCTGGTACTTGTGGAGAAGATGGTTTAAGGTTTTGTCCCCCACGGGCCTCATTCTCAGTGACATCTTGATAATTCTCTTTCCTCACCCTGGTTGGGCTGACAGTCATTTGCAGATCTGATGCTTGAGTTAGATCTTTGAGGTGATCTTGTCCAATATGTGCATTCCACTTTTCCACTTACTTCTTTTCATTTTATGAAGTTTATTTATCTACGGCATCATTTCATAGTGATTCCTTAGAAATAACTTGCACTAACAGCTGTGGGTAGGAGGGAAGGTAAGTGTGGCTAGTGGTGGTGCTGGTACCAGAATCAACCCTCAAATTACACCTGCAGTATTTTGTGACACTTTTGGAGTCATAAATCAGCTGTTAAGCAGACTGGTGTTTGAACAGTGTGTGTATTCCTGTGCAATGGTGAGCATCTCCAGGGGCAGGGTGTGAGAGGGGCATGGCAGGGACACACTGACCTCTGGCATCCCCAGGAAGTGTCACTGTCACAGGGAATAGGGTACCCATGGCACTGCAGCCCAGGAGACACAGCAGCTTGTTGGCACCAACAGGAACAGCCCCCCTCCATCCCCTTTCCTGCCCTTCCTTTGGGAAGCTCCCACTTCCTCCTCTGCAATCCTAAGCAGAGGTAATTCAGGCAGGAAAATACCTTATTAAGCTTGTTTTCATGTTGGTTTTGCTCCCTGAAGTGCTGATTGAAGGGGTTCTGCAGTTCATTCAGGGCACCTCACAACTTACAGAGAAGTGGGACCTCCCTTTTTGGGGTCTGGTTTCAACCACACATGGGTAGGAATAGTTTAAGCTGCTAAACCAGTCTTAGCTGATCTGGGGGTGAGTACCAAAGGTGAAAAGATGCCTTAAACTCAACTTTTTCTTTCCTTCTCGCAAACTTATGCCAAATAGGGAATGGAGGAATTGGCTCGAAAGCCTTTGTTTTTTCCTGTTCATTTTCTGTTATTTGTTGTTTTTCTTTTCAAGTAGACTTCCAGGCTGAATGCAATTTTCCTGTGGGAGTAGATACTTAGTTCTGTCTGTGTTTTCATCTCCATAGTTGACAATAATAAAAATTCCAAACAACGTCCCCCACATTCCCTGCTTTGCTGCTGTCATGTTTTCAGCTGGTTGACAAAGTCACCTCTGCGGCCTTAATATCTGAGTAAGTTTGTTTTGCAAAGTGCTGGGAGCTGCGTGGCTTGTTGATGTTTCCAAAAGCTCTCACAAAAGCTGTTGATACACTGCATGTTGCACGGTTAAGAATTTAGGAATTTTCCACTCCCACTCCCCGACTGCTTTTTGGATTAGTGTTTGTGTTTCTCTAAAGCACCCTGCAAACACCTCCTGTCAGGAGGGGATGGGAGAGAGGCTGAGGATATCATCAAGGCAGCCTGTCTTTCCTTGAAATATTACTTGTCCACTGGGAACCTGAAGGAAAATCGTTCCAGGAATTCCTTCCATATGCACAACCCTTCCAATGGAAGTGAAATCCCAAACCACTTAGAAGGGACAATTTTGTGGAGTTTAATCCTCCTCTTTTCCCATTCCTCCCTTGCCTGTTTCCTCCTTCCACCTCCAGGCATTTCAAAGACTTGCCTGATCACTAATTTGTTTTACCTGTTTGAAGATGGGGGGAAAAAAATACCCAAGAGCAAAAAAAGAGTCATTTGAGAGATGCTGTTTGGGGAATAACTGAGAAAACAGGAACAGGCTTAGCTGTAGCCTGAAGCTGGCTGGAAGAGGAGCAAAGACCCCTACGGCCAAAGGAGAGAAGGAACAACAGATTTGGTCTGACAGTTTGTTGTAAGTGGCATTGCTTGGACACTGCAGTAGCAAATCTGCTGCGAATAAGAAGGGAGAGGAAGACAAATCACTTTACTTTAGAACACTATCATGTTTTTAATGTGGGCTTTGTTTATTCAACTGCTTTTTCATGCTTACTGGTCTCCTTACACCACAGCGTTACGTGTAGGTTATTCATCTTGGTCGTCTGCTCTTACACAGTGGTGTAAGGTGCTTTTGATGCTGGAAGAGGAAAGGCAAGATGTTCATTGCATCTTGAGGAATCCTCAGGAGCCAAGTAACATAGCTCCCTCTAAACATTAACTTCTGTGCCCTGAAGTCCTGATTTTAAAAGATTGCATCTTGCAGAACTGCCAGACCATGAACCTCGCCCAGCACGAGCTTCTGCGCGTTTCCAAAATGACAGGGAAAATAAAATTGTCTGAATTAGCCAAGGGACCAGCTTCCCCTTTCCTATACCTTCAAGTAATAGCAGTAAACATCATTGAAACCATTCACTTTTTAGACAAATTTTGTGTGACTAAAAAATACTTTAGACTGCAAAATGCATTCCGAGAAAAGGAGTCCCAGGCTGGATGCATGTGATGTAGTAGCTCAGAAATTCCCTGGCCTTCATTTCGACCCTGTGCTGTACAAATCAAATTGCAAATGAAGACTGTTTCTGTCGGATGGTGCCAACCATCTGATAAGGAGATCTTGGCTGACTACTCCTCATGGGTCTTAACGGGTTATAAGAAATGAATGCTTGTAATTTTTATTACTCTTTGAAAATACCATATTTTTATGCCTTATAAAAACTACTTGATCAATTTTCATCTTAAATCAATTATCATAGGGCCTTTTCTCTTTTCTGCCGACTGTTAAGCTTTTGTCTTTCGGAGTTTATCTTAATAATCACAAAAAATCCAATGACCCATAACAGGATTCACATCGTTCCTTGTAATGTTTTACTCTGTGCACAGTTTGGAGGTGTCTGATTCTGAATGGGGCTGTGATTGAGAGTAGTTTAGGACAGCTGGGTTATGAAGAATATGAGCAGAAAGCCAGTGGTATCTCTTCATTTCTAACCAGGTCAGCATTTTTCCTTGCATCCAGACCCTAATCTGCAGTTTGATTTTAAGTTTCCCTTGATGGCTGTTCTGCTCAGACTTTTGACGTAAAAAGCAAATAAATACATGGAATTTTGTGTTTTTAAACTTGGCCTGGCAGTGCAGTGGTGCAGCCTGCTGCTGCTGGGGGGAGGGGATGCTGGCAGGGGGGGAAGGTGGGTGCTGCCCATGCTGGCTGCACCCCTGGGGAATGGAGTGTGGAAATGAGGGTTCTGTGCCTCCAAATGTTCTTGCTCTTCAAACTTTGAGCTCAAGACATTTGTCTGAGTTGGAAGTCAACCCCATTCATGCTGCATTGATTTCTGTGCAGTGTCAATGAGAGTGAATAAGCACAATGGTGAAAGATATTTTTTATCATGTATTTGTTAAATTTCTACTTGGCTTGTATCAGGAAGACAGATTATTTAGTAAAAATGCTTTATTTTTTAAAAATTATTATTTTACAACTAAATATCTCAATTCTATAAATGGATAATTACACTGATTATTAAATGTATATATAAATTCTATTAATGGCTAGTTAACACTAATTATTAAATGTTTGCTTAGTGTCAAAGTTTTCTCAAAGTGTGTGCCTGCCATATGTTAATGGCAGGCTGGTTAATATTATTTATTCCAGCCTACATGTTTTCCAGCAATATGAATTCATAGAGGGAATTTTGTGTGTGTGAAAAGTGATGTGTATTCAGAGCAAGTATTTTTTTTAATTTCCCATCATCTGTTGGAACCTGATTCTGAGAGCTGTGTTTGCTTATTGTGACTGCAATCCCAATTTACTGTTTCTTACAACCCCAAAACCCTGCGTTACATAAAGGGGTGTGGATGAAGCCTTCAGTCAAGAAGAGCTGGGTCCTTTAGGTGTTTTACACTTCATTTTCTATCACAAGGAATCAAGTGAGAAGGGGAAGTAGCAAGCAAAGTACAGAACAGCAGAACTACGGGACAGGATGTCTCCTCAACGATTATCATCATTATCAAAGTGTAATTTATCCAATTAGCCAATTCTATTAAACAGGTTCGACTGACTCTTTTTCTCCTGCCACATTTTAATGTGTTTATATCTCGAATGAGTGAAGGATGTATTGTTTGACATGACAGCTTGCTTTGTGTGCAGCTACCTCTTCATTTCAATCCAGCGACTGACAAAAGGTAGGAGTGGGTCTTTTTGATGTAGTGTAGGGAATTATTTCCTGATTTGACATGTTAATTGATTGGGGATTTCTTATTATATTAAGGAACTTTCATCCCAAATTGCTCAGCAGAACAGCATTGGTGCATTGCAACAGGAGGGTAAAAATGAGGGATCAAACAAAAAGGAGACATATTTAAGCATATTTTTCTGTGCTGTGATTATTACACATGGTTAATAATCTTTTTACCCTCTCCTCACCTTCAGCCCTGTGCTTCTGTTTGTGAAGTGGCTTCAGAGCTTCTCTTGAGAGACAGTGGAACTTTTAAAAACAATTTTAAAGTAGCACCAGTTGAAAAAAATTAATCATGTTCATGTAAAAAGTTGACAATCTGCATGTTTGCACTACAAAGCTGAAGTTGTGATTTGAATTTTGGATTTTCTCCTCTCTTTTCAATGCCAAATAACAAATGGATGGTAAAGGAAGAGAGAGGAAGGATGCTGAGAAGCTCTTTGGTAGCAAAGGAAAGATCCTGTGCAGAGAAAAATTCACACCACTCAGCTGAGCGAAATCTGGTTTCACGGCATTGCTGTGGGTTTAAACTCTTCTACATGATCTGGGAAGTTACATCCTTATCCTTGAAATTAAGATCCTGGGATCATAGACTGGTTTGGTTTGGAAGGCACCTTAGGGGTCACCTCATTCCACCCCCTGCCGTGGGCAGGGACACCTTCCTCTGTCCCAGGATGCTCCAAGCCCTGTCCAACCTGGCTTGGATACTTCCAGGGGCCTCCCCCCACCTCACAGGAAAGGATTCCTTTCTAATATCTAATCTATATTGAGACTCTCCGTTTAAAGCCATTCTCCCTTGTCCTGTCACTCCAGCCCCTTGTCCAAAGTCCCTTTCCATCTCTCTCTAAGCCCATTTAGACACTGGAAGGTCCTCTAAGGTCTCCCTGCAGCCTTCTGTTCTCCAGGCTGCACATCCCTAACTCTCTGTCTCCATAGCTGTGGCATTCCAGCCCTTGGAGCATCTTTGGACCACACCAAGGAATAGCCAATGTTTTCTACTGTTGGGTAGAAATAAGAATATCAATGAGCACTAGGGCTGGCAAGATGCAGGCAGGGGGCAAGCACAGGCTCAGCACAGCATTAAAAAAAAAAAAAAAAGAACAAATGAAGTGAGTTGATTCTTTTTATGGAAATTTTACTTCAGGGAGGAAGTTGCTCTGCTCTGACTTCTGGAAGGAGCTGGATCTTCCATCACATCCCTGTGTTTCAATAAATGGAAAATACAGTGACGAAGACACTGATTGTTTTTAAAATGAAACTGTCTGTAGTTATCTCTAGAGATAATAATCCCCTGCTGGTTTAGTGCTTCCTTGATTTCGTTTGTATAAATCTGGAGGATGAGACATCGCAAGGCTGTGTCGGCTCCCCCACGTCACCTCCCAGAGCAGCCTCTCATCTCACCCACCTTTCCAAATATATTCTCTAAACTGATCCTATAGGGTTTCGCTGGGATGCTTTAGTTCTCTGATTTTTTAATGCTGGACCAAAAGCTTGAACATAAAAGTATTTTCTCGCACTGATTTTACATTTTTACTGGACATGAATTAATTTTGACCCTCTGATTTGCAGCGTGCATGAGAGCCTGTGGCATGTCTGAATATTGGGGGGGGGTTAGCATCTCAGAGGGCAGAACAGCTGCTGCCTGGCTTCCAGGTACTCAAATAGTGCTGTGCAAAGTGGGGGGAGCGGGTGGATGGTTACTGCTGGATGGATGGTTACTGCTGGATGGATGGTTACTGCTGGATGGATGGTTACTACTTCAGAGCTTTGTTCATTTGCCGGAGTGCGGGTGGCCACGTGTGAAGGAGAACATTCAGGATTTGTAGGCTTATGTTGTTTTTGTATATAGGAGTCTGGGTAAAGCAGCTTTTGATGACTGATGTGACAATTACTCCTTTCTAGGAGCAGTTTGGTCTTGCATCTACCTTTTAGCTTTTTTATCCAAGTATCTGAAAGTACTTTTCAATCATTTAGATCCATTATTTGCATTTTAACAAGATAGAAAACGGGAAAGAAAGTGGGGAGAGGCTAAACATACAAGTCTGTTGCTTATAATGACACCAGGATCTAAACCAAATTTGCCTAGTTCCCACTTTTTGTAGTTACTTTGAGATAAGTGTTTTACTTAAGATTTTTGTGCATTTATTTCAGGCAGGCATCATGGTTTACCTGTGATAATTCTGTGTAGAAGTGCAGCCATGGGTTGGACAGGGTAGAGGAGTTCTGGAAAGGGATTTGTAGAGCCCAGTTAGAGCTCTTTTCTCCAAATTCTGTCAGTATAACAGCTCATTTCAGAGCCTAAAGATGACAGTGCTTCACTGGAAGGATACATTACCCAAATATCAAGTTGAAAAGGGTGTAAAGTGTAATGTGGGGGACGGCCACGAGGAGCAAACCCCCCAGGAGTGAGACGTGTGATCTTGCCAGGGTATGAAACGCCACCAAGGGGTTAATCATCCCCCACTCTATATGAAATGACAACAAGCTCTTGGCAGCTTTCCCCATTCTTTATATAACACTTCCAAGTGCTCAAGCTTGTATCCTCCTAGTAATGCTTTTAATTTGTGCTCTGCTGGGGAGAGGCCAAGATTTAATCGAAATCATTAGAATGCCTTTGCTTGAAGTAGCTGAGGGCTTGTAGTGAGCCTGGAGGAGGTTACTTCAGAATAATTAAAAGAAATACATAAGGTCACCAGTGGTGTCTGAGCTATTCCAGACACCAGGTTCAAGGGGGAAAGGTTGAGTTTAATGACAACTCCTCTTAAGTAGGATGCTTGCACAGCCACATAGCTTTAATAATTAAACTCTGCCTTTTTCCCTTCCCACACACCTGCCCAAGTGACTTTGTTTCTAGTTTTGTCTCGGTACAGCAAATATGGGCTCCAAGAAAAACCCAGGTGCCGGATTTCTGGGAGATTCAGGGCCTTGGGAGCTCCACCACCTAGATCCAAATCTCAGAGTTCTGGTTTATCTTTTATCTCTAAAATGGGATGAATTTCAATGTGTCTGTAAATGTGCACATATGTGTGTGAGAGAGAACGTGGTTGTGTGTGTGTGAACACGAGTGGGTGCTTATTTACAGCCTCAGCTGAGATCTGCTCTTGAATTTTGACTGCCTTAGTTTGAGTGGGACCATCAGAACACAGGTGCTGCTGCTTTCAGTGTGTATTGGTGTCCATGCACGGATTGTAGTCCTGTGTGTGCCTGAAAGGCAATGCCATGCTCCGGGTGTGTGCACAGCACAATGAACTGCTGGGGTAATTTTGAGGCACGATGCAGGTGCTAATTGCCTAGTGTAAATCAGAATGTGCACTTTCTTTGTTGGCTGTGTGTTAGACAAAAACGTACTCAAAGGAAAGTTGAAAAAATTGGTTTCATATTTCTTCCACTGTACGGTCCTGATGTTGTACAGAGACAGAGTGAACTGGCAAGTGATGAATTTGTGTGAGAAACTGTCTTTTTTGAATGACTTTTTATGCCTGCATTTGAATACAGCCCCTTACAGCAGAGTAGGTTCAAATAATGAACTAACAGTGAATGTTAAAGATTTAGGGAATTGTCTGTGAACTTTTGACCCTGGGAATATAAGGAGGTTTGCTTTTCAGGAGAATTAGTCTAGCTGGGCTAATGGGTGCCAATAAGGGCTGTAAGCAGTGTGTCAGGGACCAAATCTTTTAATTAACCGCTGAGTGAAAAGTAGTTTGGGAAATGCAGTAAGTCAGATTCAGGTCAGATCAAGCAGAATAATATGTGGGCAAAGATGAAATTAACATACTAGGAAATGCAAGCTGAAAATCTCCAAACTTTCCTTATTAGACTGATAGAAAATGGGATTTACTTTGATTGCTTCAAGGAAACGTGGCACCTACTTTTACTGACTCATTCTAGCAAGGTTTAGATTCTCCTGGCCAACATCATCTACAGATGAAAAAGATTAAACTGGATTAAACTGGGGACATACCATGGGTCCAGCTTTGAAATGACTGTGACTTGTGGTGCAGGCTGGCTCGGCACTGGCCTGTGCTCCAGTGGTTTTGTTCAAGTCTGAGATGCTCACAAAGTTATGAGGATTAAGTTCCTAGTGAGCTACTGACTCTTGTCTTTCTTGACAAATAGCATTGCCTCTGAGCTTCTCTGCATTCTCAGTTTCCCTGAGTCTGCTGTGCGTTGCTCTGACAGTGACGTTTTAACTTCTCCTGGAGCAGTTTGTCTTTTTGTCCTGTGCCTGTATCACCCCTGTCGCAGCCGTGTCACGAAATCATGGAATCGTTTAGGTTGGAAAAGACCTTTAATATCACCAAGGCCACCCCAGCACTGCCAAGCCCACCACTAAACCGTGGCCCCAGGTAGTACCACATCCACACCACATTTAAATTCCTGCAGGGATGGTGAGTCAAGGTGAGCCCCACTAATTATTAACTCAGTATGGATAATTGCATTCAGTATTGTCCTGTAGATGGAAGGATCTCAATTTTAATTATACCTTATTAACAAAATTAGTAGGATCAGAACTACATCTAGAGACTTTGGAAGGTAAACCAGTGCCTGTCAACGTATCATTATAGAGTAAGGTTTAAATTATTAGCTTAATTCACATCTAATAGGATTTTAATCCTATTCTGATTGTTCGTTGTGCACAGAAAGTATTATTTTATAGAAGGGCTACGCCTTAAATTTTGGTGTAGAAAGCTTTGAAATTAATGGAAAAACTCCAAGTAAGCTTAGTGGGCTTTGAATCGATCCATTTTGAGTCTTTTCCGTCAACACTAAAATCCAGATATGCCTTGAAAACTCTGACTGTGGGTCCTTAATTTCCTAAGTATCATTATCAATGAAGATAGTGTGGCATCTGATCTGCCAAATAACTTATTCAAACCTCCACTTATGTCTCAGTCATCACAAACTACTTAAGTAATTTATTTAATTGGAACACTAATTTCAGTGTTACACACACTGCAGAGTAGTGAGGGATCCCATAAGATCAGAAACAACTTCCCAAGCCCTCCTTGCTTTCTGACTGGCTTGAGAGTTGCAAGAGTTAGCTAGGGTGATACTCTCTTTCTTCATAATTGTTGCAAGGTGCACTTCTTGCCAAAAAAATCAAAGGCCTAAATTGAATTCACTGACTTAAAATCAGTCCTGCTGTCAGCTACGATACATGTTTAATTGTTCTGTCTGTGTGTTGTTGGGCTGGAACAGTTTCAAACAATCTACCAATCATGAGCAGGAAAAAAAAAATCATTAGAAAATCAATTTCTGCTTAATTGAAGATCTTTCTTCCAAATGGGAATGAAGCAAGATTTATAACCTCGGATTCACCGTCTGTATAATGATGGCACTTGAGCTTGTCAAGGTTTTCATTTGGTAGCTGTGGCATGGACAGCATTTACTTTCCACCTGCTGTGGGTCAGCACCGTGAGGGCCCTGGGGAGCACAGGGCTGCGGCACCAACGAGGTGGAGCACAGGAGGCTGTGTTTGCAAATCCAGGGTGGGAAATAAGGCACTGCACAGGGAGGAAGCAAAGCAGTAGAAGGGAATTTCAAATGTGTTGTTTATTTATTCATTTCTCCTGCGTGCTATGAGTGGAAATTACAGTGGCTGACTCTTGGAGACACCCCTTTGGCATCTGACTGCTGATGCCAACTCCAAGGAAATCCTGTATCCCAGTGCCCTTGGGGCAGTTCATTCTCTGCTCCCAGACCAAACGTTCACGAAGGTAAGCTCCTGTCACTACTCAGGCTGAGAGCTTTGCCACTGATTTCAGTAGGATCAGCATTTCACTTTGTCTGAAAACTTGTAGTCCAATTTTCTTCGGTTGAAAACTGAGCAAATCACAATGTGGTCAAATGGCAGCAGGCAAGGAAAGCATAGGAAAATGGAAAACAGGAAAATTAAACTTGTGACGGTAGATGCTTTCCCCTTTCCTGGTGTCTCCTGCTGTACTGAGAAAATGCAACCCCAACCTCCTTTAAGTTTGAAATGAGTAGAAGAGAGTCATGGTGTAAATACCAAGCAATAGCTAAAAGTGAATTTACCAAAGTTCAATAAACATAAAAATGATGAATTTAGATGTCATGTAATTAACTCAGAATTACATGAGCAATAACCAAGTAATTACACCTTTAATAATGCATTAAACTTGTCAGGAATACTTAGTCATTCAACTAGAATTTAACAAGATAGCCTATAGCAAGTTACAGTAATTAGATATCACTACTGAAAACATTGACAGTTCCTAATTGATACCTTTTATTATAGAGTTAAATGCCAAACATTTCTTTTGAGTGTATTAAGGAGTAATATTAGCTGTGTTTAAGACCATACTGCCTACACTTATAAATTGTATGCAGGTAAAAAAAAAAAAAACAACAACAACAAACAAAACCCTAAGAAAAAAAAAATCAGCTAAACCTATCAATCACTTACACAAATGTGGTTCAAGTTCTCATTCCTTTGACTTTAATTACAACCTAAAAGAGTCTGCTCCCTGGAAGGTCTGTCAGCAACAAAGGGAAAAGAGAGGTAGAAGAAAAAACTTTAAGAAACAGGTAAAGAGAATAACATTTGCATCACCTGGAGGATGCAGGTCTTCTTGGGAGTAAGGCACCCTGCAGCCTCTGCAAGAGTAGAGCAGGAAAAATAAACAACCTGAGGATTCGGGCTTGCTAATGACTAAATCAGATTGTTTAGACTACAGGAGAAAGAGTTTTGGAGAAAGAGATGGAACAGAATTGAAACTATGTGTTTACTTGCTAAATGTGGGAGATATTTCTGCTGGTTTTATGTTGTTCAGTCTATGCACTCGGCAAATAATTGTTTTCACTTTTTTTTTTCATTGTAACCGTGCCAAAAAGCAAAGTTTTTCCCAGGGGAAGCTGAAAGAATAATGTTAAGAGAAAGTAAAAAATAAATATTTTTGTCAACTTTAAATGTAGTTTTTCTGAAATAAAAATGTATCGTTTAATTCTATTTTATAAAACAGCTTTTAAACCATTTCCTTATTTATAACAATAATACCCACATTTTGCCTGAGTTCGTAAAGATTTTTGTTTTCCTAAAGTTCATCTCCTTAGCAAGTTTCTTGAGAGAATATGCAATCTTATTCTGGATATGTACTGGAATCTCTGATGCTTAGTGGAACTATCTGTACTTTAAACCAAACTAAGCAGAGATTGATGGTGCCTGTGTGAAGCAGTAGAGATCAGCTGGAATCATCACATACATCTTTTGTCATTTCTTTTTTCATCTGTATAATTACAAGTCTTATCAGGCTGCATGCTGAGCTATGGCTGATTGTCAATAAGACCTCTCTTGATTGCATTGTATATAAATATTCCATGTCAGTCTTGCAGGATGCAATCCCAGGGGCCAAACAATTGTACCTCAGTCCATGGATACAAGGTCCTGGCCTTTTTTGCTACACTGATAATCAAATTAATTCCTAAAAGGGAGGCTCCAAGGGGTTAATTCCCCTGCACCCTAATGCTGCTCCTCTGCTCTGGTCTGTGGTGGCTCTGCTGAGCCCTTCTCTCCAGATACATAGGATTATTCATGAAAATGAAACTACTGCGTTTATGTTTACATGATCCTCAGCCAGTTGCATGGCAACTGGAATTGTCTTTACTTTTATGCATATTAAAAACACTCAATAGATACCCTTTCAATAATTAATTGGTAATGAATGTAGAGGCTGTAGAATGCTTTATCCGATGTGTTTAGGCTTTATCCAGTGGTTAAACTGGATAAACAAGCTTTGTTTTCTTGTT
This sequence comes from Machaerirhynchus nigripectus, assembly GCA_013397975.1. Taxonomy (NCBI): domain Eukaryota; kingdom Metazoa; phylum Chordata; class Aves; order Passeriformes; family Dicruridae; genus Machaerirhynchus; species Machaerirhynchus nigripectus. Next base: position 1,283,217 of record VZRQ01000967.1, on the reverse strand, counting down.
AGGACTTCTTTCACAGGAGATGCCATGCACTGTTCTCAAAAACACCAGGCAGTGAGCAGAACCCAGGAGCTGAGTGACCTGGGCTGTGTCAGGGCCAGCCAAGTGCGTGTGTTTGCAGGGCACAGGACAGCAACTCTGGGGCAGAGAAATCTGAAAAAATTTCAGAGAAAACTGAAAAATCTATGCTGTGAGGGAGGCAGCAGCGATTTTCAATCCATTTTCACCACTTCTCATGCTCCTGATGCCCACCCAGTGCCTGTCTCTCTCTTTGGACTCCCCCAGTGTGCAGGTTCCTCCTCAAAACTGTTGGCACCAGAACAGCAATGCTGTGGCTTAGAACAGCCCTGCAGGGCTTTCTCTCCTCTCTTCAGTGACTATGACATAAAGGGTTTCCATTGCATGGAGAAAGTGAGCGTTTGTAGACTCAATAAACGGTTTTCTTGTTCCTTCTTGCTTTTTTCCTGGCCTGTTCCAGAGGAAAAAGAAAAGAAAAGGTCAACTCAGCTGTGTCTGCATCACTTGGCAATTTGACCTCCCCGTCATACCTTTGGGCTTCTCTCGATAGAGATTTGGGATTCCAAAAACTGCACTGGCTGGGACTGGCCAACCTTTCCTCCCAGCTGGGAATGTGAGCAGGATTTTTCTGAAAAAAGACAAAGGCAGACTTCTGGTTTCTGCAAGGGTTTTATACTTGTTTTAGCATAAGATGAAATCAGAGGTTTCTTCACTCTCTGGAAGTCTCCTTCGGACTGGTTTAACTGGACCAGAGCGCTGAGGGATGCTGGTGCTTTGTAGAAGAGTCGTACACCTGCTTGTTTGGCCTTGCCAGCACTCCCTGAGTTCCCAGGTGAAGTCAGGCACTGCCTTGCTTGTCCCCTTGTCTGGAGCATATCTGGGGTCACCCCTTTGTCCCGATGGGTATCTGCTCACAGATCTGCACATGGCGGGCAGAGGCACAGAGGTGTCCTCGCTGGCCCTGTGAGCAGCAGCAGCAGCAGAAGCATGTGCAAAGTATCTAGCTGATGCTTCTTCCTTCCTGTCAGCACTAACGTAACAGAAGAAGTCAATCATGGTGTTTTGTTTCCTCACGTGTGTGCATTTATATCCATGTAACACACACAATCCCACTGGCTGCTGTGGAGGCCCTACTGTCAAACATGACTTTGGGGTTTGAGGTTCCTTAAAACGAGGTGTTCTCAGCAGCTGGGATGGGAACCCACCAGCCAATCTGCATATCTGTTCCTGCAGCCCCTCAGGTGGGGGCACGGTTACCATGGCTGCAGGATGCAATAGTGGCAAGTCATATAAATGAAGGACACTACTGATTGTTCATTTTTGCACACACCATTACGTGCACACACTTCTGAAAATAAGGCTCGGGGCATAATTGGTTGCCAGTGGAGCTTCACCAAGTTGGCTGCATATGTTTGGTTTCCCTTATTGCTGCATTTTAGAGAGCTGCTCATGCTGATTCACAGAACCTGTCTTAGGGCCTTGAATTTCCTCCTAGATGTGTTTCTCTCTGCATTGCTCTTGTGTTATGTACCTAAAACAGATTGTGTGGTCAGCCTTTTGGATGTGCTGGTTGTGTTCTGCTTTAGCTCTACAAAGCAAGGAATTGAGTGTTCCCCAAAAGGCTTCCCAAGTTTGTTCCCAGAAACAAAAGGACAGGAATTTCTTGATAGCTCAAGAAACGTGTGGAGGCAAATTTGACAAAGAAGTTGATGAGTTTACTACTGAGCAAGTTGCTGGGGAAAAAAAAGCAGATCCTCTCTTGAAACCCAAAGATTACACAGCATATTGAGGACTCCAGGGTTGATACCGAGGGTGGGCAGTTGCTTTGGGTGCTCTCCTGGGCTCTTCACCAGTGTTAGAAACCTCGAGCACAGAGGCACCTGTGTTGTTGCAGGCTGCCAGCTGATGAAGTGACAATGGGGTGTGATAAATTGCCAGCCAGCGCTGGATTACAGAGCCACTGCAGCCCATTAACACTTCCTAACAATCCTGTATGGCTCTGCTTTGCTGAACCTGAAAGGCATTAGTGTAAGGACTCAAAAAGACAGAAGCCCTATGAAGTCATGAGTGTTCCTGGGGCAGCAAAATTAGAGGGTTTCAGATTATATTTTGAGCCAGTTTGAGGCTGGGAGACATATGTCTAAAGAATTATCTGCATGCAAGCCCAGCACGTTGTATATGGGCATTACGTGAGGGGAGAACCTCTGGGCTGATGCACAAGTGAACTGCTCATCTCTCCCCGATGTGGAGAGGAGAAGGGGTACAGTGAACAGCACCTAAGTATTTTTATAATAACTTCTAACTTCAGGTGCTTTAAACTCTCAGGTCCATCCTTTTTTTGTAGTAGTAGTAATTTTGTTGAAAAGTCATAGTTTAGTGATACTTTCCTAGATATATTTTTAATCTAAGCTTTGTTCACTCAGAGGTAACCACAAGTAATGCCAGCAGAGGCTGTGGTAGCTTTGATGGCTGTGCTGGGAAATGTCCTGTTCCCCCAGCCTGCTGCTGCTCTCCAGGGATTTGCTGCAGTCTCTTGGCCCTGTGAGTGTGGGTGATGCATCTGTGTGGCTGTGAAGGAGGACAGTAAACATACTGGAGTGGGACCCCTATAAAAAGGGTTTGGTTTTAGTCCATACTGCTTTGTTGCAGGCAATTAAATGGTCAGCATGAAGATGGGAACAATCCAAAGGAATTAAGAGATAATGGGGGAAGGAATGTCTTAATTAAGATATCTTCCCACTTTTATCATTGTAGTCATGAAAATGGTGCATAGAGGAGCTTCTCTAGAGTTTCAAGAGTTAGTCCATAATTTTTGTCATATATCACCTGTATTCTAGCTACTGCATGAATTTTCCTTTAATGATGTGCACCGTATAATCACCTAGATAGATGCACCTTAACTATTATCTTTTCCAAATGGTGCAGGAGCACTGGACTGGTGGATTACACCACAACTGGAGCTGCAGATGTTTAGTCTGGAAAGGTCCAGACAATGTATTTCCCATACCACCTACTCACCACAAAATGTTTTCAGTGACTTACTAAAGACCTAATGAGAAAGATCAAAAGGCTGTATTACACTAGAGGAAAAGAGCAGGAGAAGACAAAGTCAGCAGCAGTGTCCTGAAGCCTGGGAACTGCAAGTAACTTGCTGAAATTCCCAGGAAATTCTGGGATGGTGGTAGTGCAGACAAAAAATCTTCAGTGATTGCTATCCATAGGGCTTGGAGGAAAGCTCTATCCTTAATCCAAGGTCTTGTGATGAGTTGAACTTGGTGTACACAGGTAAAATATACCAAAGAGTAAACAGTGTCTCTGATGTTACTGTAGATCCTGATTTCCCCTTCTTGGTGTCCTGTTCTAGCTAGGGATCAGGGGAAAGCAGTAAAAATCCTCAGAGTCAATTTTTGCCCCTTTGTGATCCCTGCAGCAAAGTAGTGGGAGCCCTGAAAGATGGGATTAACTCAATGTAAATATGAGGTGGGCATCCTGTGAAAAGCTTTAAAGTAGCATATTTATTATGTCCTTATTGAAAGTATTAACCTTTTGTGACAGGATGAGAGAAGCGAAGATAAGCTGACCTGGCTGGTTTATAGCTGTGTAAGTACACAGTCTGCACAGATATCCCTGCTTTGGAGAGCAAGGGGAGTTTTCAGTGTCCACCAAAATCTAAATTTCAGTCTTTGTCTTTTTAAAGCCCTGACTCAGCAGATCCCTTCAGCATTGTTTTGCTTTCAATTACATTATGCACAAACTGGCTTAAATGCTTTGGACTCCCCAGTTTGATTCCAAGTGAGGCAGAAAATGGCAAAATTTAGAACATGGAACCAATAGGTGCCCTAATCCCCCGAAGTCCTTGGTGCCAAGTTGTGTTTCAAATCTGGCCCATGTGCAAAAGATCCTCTTCCCTTTTTATAGTTCATTTAGTCAGGGGTGTTTTTGACAAAAACCAGCAAAATATCCTGGAATTACCTAACGTGCTTGCAAGTGATTGTCCAATGGTTTGTGCAGCGTTCCCATGCAGGGGTTATATAAAAATGTTCTGTTGCTATGTGAACTGGAGGTTTGTTTTGATGTAGCATCAATACCCAGGAGGGGAGAAAGGGGTGGGGGGAGGGAAGAGAAGGGAAGACGCTGGCATAGTGCCAATCTCTGGAGTTTTTTGTCATGATAAATGGTTCACAAGGAGTCAGCATGACCCGCCAAGTAAACCCAAATGCTCTCAAAGAGCCGTGGGCTTCAGATACTGCTGACAGACAAGTCTCCTTATCAGCCTTTTTGTTTAAACACACAGGCAGAGCCTGCACACGTAGGAGATCTGCAGCAGCGAGGGAGAAACAGGCCAGCAGAGAGGACTGTGCTGGCAGATAATGTCCACCCAGATGTCCACAGCTGATTTCCACCCACTTTGACTTCTGCAGAAGCTTTGCATTTCCCCCCAGCTACAGACACAGGTCACAGTAGATCCCCTCTGCTGCTGCCTGCGGTGGATGAGTTGCTGAGTACAGCAAAGGCCTCTTTGGTTTCTGAAGGGAGCAATTCACGTTCAAAACTGTTGACTGAGATAAAGGGGCCCATGTTTCTGTTGTATCTGCATCAGAGGCAGAGCTTCTTTGCATTTGGGTGGGTTTCTGTTTTGTCCTGCTTTTTGGGTTTTCCTGTATTTGACTCAAGTGAAAGGTTTGGGATGTATAGCTTTGAAAACGGATTTCATGTTTATTGCTGATATTTTTTTCTCCTCATGCACTCTCTCCTAGAAAGTGTCAATCTTGTTCTGATGGGCAGGTCAAGATCTGAGCTCAGTGGTGGTTTGGGGAATGCTTGTGCACCACTTAGAACTCTGGCATGATTTTATGGAAATCTGTCTGTAACTGCAGCCCCCACAGTGCACCAAGCAGACCTTTGCTAACAGAGACTGTAATACACTCAATTTACACTTGCAGGAAAAACCTACAAGGACAATCAAAGACTTAATTTATGTGAAATAAGTATTCCCTGGCAGAACTGTCTTAGGGAATTGATGAAGCTGAAGAAAACTACTTTTCTCCAGTTATTCTGAGAGGGAATTTCAAAACAATAGAAAATGTTCAGGAGAGTATTCAAATGTAAGAAGACATGTTAGAAAGATCCTACCCTTAACTGAAAGTGAACCATTCAAATCCTCTAAATCTAAAGAGAATGAAACAAGATAGATTGAGAAATTAAAAATGTCAACCAGAGACAAAAGATAAACACATTGAATCATGAGTCTTCCACTGTTTGGCTGAGTGTAATCATCTCTCCCTTATCCACTTTGCTGTGTATACAAAGGACAGGCAATGGGGGAAATAAGAAGGACATTATGAAGCATAAGTAGTCACAGGACATTTGAAAATATGAAGTATTTTAATAGTAGCAACTGTGAGCAGAGTGGATTAAATAGGTGCTTTGGTGAATAGCTGAGTTAAATGATCTGCAAGCCCAGAGCTGTGAAGATAGAGCCCGGTGTTGGCAGCAGTGAGACGGGGTGAGCTGGCTGGAGACATCTCTTAGGGGACTGAGGGGAGCAGGAGAGACTCTTGGAACAAGCTGTGCCTTGTGTCCCTGAGACAGCTCGGAGTGAGCTGGAGCCTCTGCCCCATGCAGTGAAGCTCTGGGAAGCAATGCTGGTGTGGGCTGCAGGAGTGGTGTAGCTACATCAGCCTTGTGCCGGGGATCAATCATTCAACAAGCCGGTGGGGCTGATTAGCACCGGGTTGGGCAGGGTCTCCTCTTTCTGGGCTGGAATGAGCTTTGTCAGAGTTAGCGAGGGGTTTTGTGTGCTGTCCTTTGCTGTCAGGTGTTGATGAGTCTCGACCATGGACTTGTATGATCAGGCTGAGCCCTCTGTGGTTCCCACAAAGCACACAGAGTTAATGGAATAACACGTTATGGTAAGCACACTGCAGACACGAGAGTTAATGCTTGCAGTTCATACCTGGCTTTTGGCTTGACTGACTTTGTCGCGACACTTTATTTATCACTTTGTGCACCTGTAAAATGAGGAGAGGTGGCAGTAGGTGTCAGCTTTCTGCACCATTGGAGAGAAATGGGAAAGAGACTGGAGGGATGTGGGAAAGGAGAGCCCAAGAAACAGGTTGACACAAGTGGGTGAGGTTTCCAGGGATGAGGAGGTGGCTTATCTGATGGGGCAACCAATTGCTTCCTCTCTACTTAATTATTGTTGCCACCAATGTGAAGACCCAACAGTTGAAATACATATTTGATGTTGTGAGTGGGACTTAAGTAGACAGAAAATCAAATTGGAGCCAAGAACTAGCCTGAAGGCAGGCATATCCTAATGCAAAAATTTTTTTAAAGGGATTTGAGCATTCCCTGTGGCACAGCTTCCTTGTCCTGCTGCTGCTGATGCAGCATGGACTGGTTTCCCCCAATTTCCAGGAGACCAAAGAAATAAAATACTGTTCTGTCAAAACCAAAGTGCCTCTGGGCAGCAGATGAGGCGGGTTTGGAGCTCTCTATCCTTTATTTGTTTTATTTTTTTTTTCCTTTTCCATCCTGCATTTGCTGTTTAAGAAATTGTCATTGAGGGGGGAGAAGGCAAACAAAAGTTGACTTTTGCTAAGCGGTGGAGACTTGGCAGTTGTGTGGAGGTCATGGTGCTCAGTCAGTGTCAGCCTCCATTCCCCAGAGTTGTATCCTGTAATGTATTTATTTATCATTACAGACGGCCAAAATTTTTTTTTCCCCTTTCAGTTTGTTCTGTCCAAGGCCGCAGGGTTCCGACAGAGATCAACAGCATTCCCGCAGTGATGAAGCAGCTCGTCAAAAGCTGAATTAGATGTTAAATCTTTCTGAAGTGGGGAGGAGGAGGAAGGAGGGGAATCACATTGTGCTAAGAATTTATCATGTGTTGTTTCCTGTGAGATAATGTATAGGAGAAGATTTGTTATGGTGCAAGTTTCAAACTGCTGTTTCAGGGCTACAGTGTCTGCCAAGCTTATGATGTATTTGATCTATTCTGAAAGTCCTTCTTTTCCTTTGCTACCTTCTGTTAAGCAGACTGTCTTCAAGGTAGGTAAACACTTAAAATGCTCCATCTACTGAAACATGTACAGGTAAGCACCAAAATTTGCATGGGTAAGAGGAATGGGCAGAAATAAAGTAGATTAGGCTATGAGATCCAGTGAGGCTCCACCTCTGGACAGAAGGTTGGGTACTCAAGTCATCCCTGAGCTTTGCAGTTGGATATGTCAGAGAAGCTGTGCAGGTGTGCCTTCTCATGGAAACCTATGAATTTTGGTACAGACCCCGAGGAAAGCAAGGCCTCGCTTTGCAAAGGTGCTGCAAGATGTGCCCAGCAGTACTTAAAGCCCACAGAGGCAATAGCCTGATGGTGCTTCTGCAAACATTTATTGAGCCATTCTGCATCAGTGACCATCTCTTACAGTGCAGGTCATATTCCTGAGCTCGCACACTTTTAACATGGTGAAAATACACTTTGTGTTCATTCTTTCCTCGTGGTCCTTTTATCCTCAGAACGACAGAGTTGAGTCTCATTTATGTTTGCTGATATAATAGTGTTTGCTATCTGCAGTTGTTGAAAGAGCAATAATGTCCCTTATTAATGGACTCTAAAATGCACCCCTTTTAATCTAAATTGAGAGGGGTAAACTGTCAGAAAGATTTTTCTCTCTGAATAAATATGCTGGTGTAAGAACATTTGGGGTAAAACAGTTTTGCTCCAACTCCTCAATAAAATGTCAAGTGCAATGATAGATGAACGGGCAGTCCCGAAGTTTACTCAATATTGTTTTGTTCCCAGTATCTAGGTCAAGATATTTCTGGTTTGCTTGAATCAGACAGAGTTTCCACAGGTCTTAAATAACACTGTTAGTATTATAAGTGGTTTAGTTATCAGGCAGGAAGGAAGCTTATTGATCAGCAGGAAAAGCACTGTGTACATATGAGCCATCTCTTCCTGCCTGGCTTTAATGAATCTGAAATCCAGCAGCAGACATGGAAAGTCCCCTGTGCCGAGGGGTGTGGGAAGGAAGCTTGTAACACACCTGCCTCCTGCCTCAGCTGCCTGCGTGGCTTTACTAGAGGCACCTGAATAACCTTTAATATAACTTTTCCATAAAGCAGTCCTGAAAGTATGATCTACCGTGTACTCTGCTTAGGAAGGAGCAAGGTACAAGGGGAAGTCAAAAATTCACCAACTGTTGAATGAATTTGGGCCTCGAATTTGGATTTGAACCCAATCTTTGTGCTGTCAAAGTGTTGGTTTGGCCTCTAGACTGGGTGAACCTGCTTGTCAGATGCTGGTTCCCTCCTGAATATCCCTATGGGGAAAACAAATGACTGGTTTAAGTCACTAGGCTTAGAAAACATTAGCAGATGCCAAAAGAGTCAAGGGTAAACAGTGACTTTGGCACTACAACCCCTAACCTCATCCAGAATTTGGGGCCTCAATCAGCTACTCAGGTCTCTCAATCTGAGTACAAGGGACTTGGAGGTAAAATCCAGGAAAAAAAAGTGTTCTGACTTTTCTAGGCTGTCCTAAAAGGAACTTTAGTCCATCCTTCCTTTTGGAGGTTTGTGATGTTGCCAGAGAAGTTCAGGGTAACCTGTCTTTGCTCAAAGCAGAAAGGTACATAAGTGGTGACAACATCTTTCTTAAGAATGGCTCCCATCTTTCACATTATATTATTTACAGAAAACAGGGCAGTAGCAGGAATCTCTGAGTGAGCATCATCATCGTGAGATGAAAGAAAATCATGGTGTTTCCTCTGCCCATTCACCCACTGAAACTTGAACCCTTCCTGTGAAGCAGCGAGGCTTTGACAGGAGGAGAGTTGAAGGGCAGGTATCCAGGGAATTACATCATCATTCTGGGGTATGGGAAGTGTTAATTTGAAGCCCTCTGGTAAGGAAGTGGAATTTCTGTGGGAGTGCAGGAACTGCCGAGTTGTTCAGTGAAGCATTAGTGGCATTTCTGTGGTGTGGTTTGGCCTGAGAGGAGACCCAGCCACGGGCTCTGGGAGGAGCACATCCCACCTGGGAGTGCTTGGCACTCACCTGCAGCTCCTGCAAGGCACTGAGGGAGATGAACTCCTGCTTTGTGGAGTCCAAGCAGAGCTGGGCTGAGCTTGGTGTGCAGCCCAGCTCAAGTGGGGACACGCCCAGATTCTGAGCTGCTCAGGGATTTCCATTGCTGATGGAAACAAGGATGCACAAAGGGCCGGGGATTGGGAACATCACCTGTTCCAGTGAAGGCGACCACAGGGCAGGTTGTGTGAAGTGGCTGAGCTGCTCTGACAGTTTACTCCTGCCAAAAGAGAGAAGTCTCTCTGTACCACACAGCTCTTGGTAGAGCATTGCTGAACCAGTTCACCACACTGAGTGCAGCAGTGGGGAGCTATCAGAGCAAGCATCTCATGGGACTTCATCCTGCCAGGTGTTTGCAGAAGGTCACAATGAAGCAGAAAAATGAATCCTTCTCTGCCAAGCAGTTTTATTTACCACATGTTCCTCTTTGCAGTTTCTGAAGGATCTGGAAGAAATTACAAGAGTGACAGTTGTGAGAGGGACGTACTCCAGATTGGCGGGGTTGGTTTGTTCTTTGTTACCACATTGCCTCTTCCTAGCAAAATGGATGTGCTGGTGGTATTCCCGGATTTATTGAGCTCTCATCCTAACTCTGGTAAGTGTGGAGAAAGGGAAGAATGAGCATCATACAGGAAATAACTGTTTAGTTTTCTCTTTTTTTTCTCTCTTTTTTTTTGGTTTTTTTTTTTTGTTATTGTTTTGTTTTTGGTTTTTGTGGGTTTTTTTTGTTTTTTGCAGATCTGTGTTTCAGGCTGGAAAATGCTTCTGTAGCCCACTTGGACAGGAGTGTTGTCGTGCTTTTCCTGGTTCTTTATTTATTCCATATTCCTTTCTGCTGTCTCAAGCTGCCCAGCCTGTGTTTTGGGGAGGATCTGGTCCTGCCTGTGACACTGCAGGTCACATAGCAAAACCCCCCAGGAAAGGAGTGTAACTGTCACAATAATGTGTTGCCAGCGCACAGAAAACAAATCCAAGAGAAAAGTGACATGATAAAAGATAAGCTGTGTTAAACGAAGATGTTTTCTGTGTATCACACCCAAATGTGGTGTATTTCATAATACAGCAGAGCACACTTCATCAGAATCCCAGGGAAGAAGCAGACCTGCTAAAAGAATAACATTTTGGTGCCAGGGAAATTATGCCTTTAATAGATCTCTGCTGTATTTTGTAGAGAGATTTGCAGCTACATTCAGCCTTGGCTGAAATGTGATGGCAACATGTTGTAGGAGCCAGTTCCTCCTCGGGGCTTCCTGTTACAACAATGGAGCTGTAAATGGTGTTATGGAAGTGGCAAGTGTCAGAAGGCAGCAGGATGCCATTGCAGGTGGGAGGTGCTTTTGATTAACCGGCCTGTTGAAACGCTGAGTTGTCCAGGAGAAAATCCGCTCAGGTTGCTTTTAGGTGCTTGGAGGGGAGGAAGTTTGACGGTGCTCTACATGCCTTGTTGCAGTGGATCCTGATCCTTATCCAAATCTACTCTGGCTAGAGCAGAGCCTAAGGGAGAGAGTTCTTTTTCCTGCATGCAGCCTCCCCTCACCCCAGGCAGCTGTGGATGGGATGCAGCCCTTGCTGAGAGGCAGGATGGGTGGAAGGGACAGGCTTGTTGGTCTTCCTTCAACCTGTCTCCTACTGGTAATTCTTGTCCAAGAGAAACCTCAGTTCAATGTTTTGAATAGAAACCTTTCCAAAAGTTGCCAGCTTCCAGTGAAAAAACATGGACGTGGTGCTTTGGTTTTGCATAGAGGGTTTGAAAAATATCACCTACAGCGTGTCAGAGTGACAACTGTTTGCAACTTTTTGGGCACTTCCTTTCAGCAGCATTCAAAAGAGTAAAGAGCTGATCCTCTGTCAGTTCTGTGTTTACTTTGGAAGGGATGTTTCTCGAGGAGAGTTGGGGTTGTCTCTGAAGAGACCAAGCTGGCACTAAAAGATTTGTGCATTCTGACTATATGAGGAGAAAAGCCAGTTTTAAGAAGATATGTCTCACTCTCTGTCCCTGCCTACCCACATGTACCTGTCCCCACTCCAAAAGGAGACTGAAAGGAAAGAGGATGCTGAGTGGGACAGTGGATGGTGCTCTTGGCTGATGCCAGCAGCAGCGGGACACAACCTGGTCTGCAGGGACGATCTGCCTTGTGGTGGAAAACCCTGATGGATTTGTTTTAACTTAGACTTCAAAGTAAATAGGTTGGTTTTCTCTTCCACATCCTACTATTTGAGTAATAACTTCGTTATTTTCTGACCATGGAAGGAGGAACCGGTTGAATGAAGCTACTTCACAGTGTATGAGTGGGAAAAATCCCCGTGCCAGGGGTGGCTGGCGTGTGGAGGGGAGCACTGGGCAGGGTGGGGTGTGCATGCTGTCCGTGTCCATGGAGCGATGAGTGGGAGTTTCCACCCCCAGCACTCACCACTGGTGCTGCAGGACCTGCCCTGTGTCTGTGGGCTTGCAGGGGAGGCTAAAATAGATTCTTGGCATCAAGTCTTGGATCTTGGATCCTCTTTGCTTAATAGATTGCTCTGTCTCCCTAGTGATATTGCTGCAGCTGCAAGCCACAGAGGCATTTTGGCTGAAGTCCTCTTGGTTTAAAGGAGAGAATACTGGATAGATCTGCTCTGCAGCAGCATGACTGAATGCTCTCTTTCCACCCCGGCCTGGGAGAGTCCCAATTCTGCTGACCTGAGGGACACATCTCTTCATGTCCCAGGCTCTGGAGATGAGAGAAATAGTGTCTGCAGAAGTGTTTGGTTTATATAGAAAGGTTTCAGGTCTCTGCCCAAGGGGCTTTTTTTGTGCCTTCTTTTCCTTTTGAAAATTACTAAGTTTATTTTTGTCTGTGTGAGTTGGCCTGGTTTTTTTAATATATGGGAAAGGTGGCTAGAGTCCTGCATAGACACTTTTTTATATTTCATATAAACCTAAACAAATACATTAAATAAAGGTCCTTTCACCTCCAGCTTGATGGTTCAAATCCAATCGTGCTTGGGAACAGAAATGTTCAAGCAGTAAAAATAAAACATCTCCTGATTTATGAATAGAAGTGTCAAGCTTTGACTTGCTGTGATTACTGGCATCACATTATTTGTGAACATTCAGACAACTGCCAGAAATCCGCGAAACACATTTGTGAATCCCACAAGTTTCATAAACTTCAGAAGCCTGAGTGGTTATTTGCTTTCTGGTGGATAAGTGGGCTGGCTAGAGTTGTATAACAAGGCCAGCTAACTAATGCTCAGGTCTCATGGTAATAATAATGAGGGTAAAGGCTCTTGTTCCTGTTGCACAGCAGAAGGTGGCAATTCTGCTTCAGTTTTCACCAGACAATTGCCATTTGCTCTGGGAAGCTGTTGTTACTGGTTTGAGGAAGCCACGGGAAGAGGGGACCCAACCTGACTTTTAAATCTTACACTATTTCCTGGGCCTGCTGTTGGGGGGAAAAAATCAATTGTTTGCTTCAAGGCTGAGTTGTTCTACTGGAGAAACCACAGCAGTGGTAACACCAGGTAATGCTTGTAGAGAACAGGAGGTGGTGGGATGTGGGGCTGTGGTTCAGAGCTCTGTGCAAGGCAGAGCACATCAGCCACTCTCTATATTTGTACCAGTGTTCAAGTGCTTTAAAAAGCACGGGGATTTGGCAAATCCATATGGATTTCACACCAGGAGAAGAGATGCCATAACTAAAGCCTAAATGCAAGGCATAGCTGTGCTAAGATGACTCTCTCCCCTGCAGACACTGCCACAGACTTATTTGTTGGGCATTCAAAGGCAACGAATGAATCCCAGGCTGTGGGAATCTTGGCTCGGAGCAATGGCAAGACGTGGCCTACAGTATTGCAGAGCTACTCTGGGACTAATTGTACATGATATTTTGAACATTTTTTAAGTGTTCTTTTCCTTTATGTGAGTCTTTATATTCTCTCACTGCTTTCTCTCCATCTGCAGAAAGTAAAACTTAGCAAAGGTTATTATAGCTGCTTTGTCACAATGTGTGGTACCTGCATGGGGAAGTGACAGCATAGGGACAGCATGGCATCATTTGCTTCCACTACCACTCTGCATCTGTGAGCCTTTAACACGCTATTTGCAATTTCTGTTGGTATTATAAATAATAGATCAGGTCCACAATTTATTTGCTGAAAGTTCCAGCAGATGCGGTGTAATTAACAGACTGTAATCATTAGGTTTTGGAGAGAGGGTGACATATCAATTTTTAACTGTTTTTCCGCTTAGAAACACATCCAAGTAGTGCTGCCTCCAGAGGGATATGCACATGGATGAATGCACTTTGTGCATGCCATTTTATATACATTCTCACTTGGCTTTCCAAGTATTAACATGTGTAAATCCCTTTGGCATGTGCGGATACGTGCAAGTGGGCTGTGCACCCGTAGCATTTATTTGCATATGGAAGGAAGCATATGTGGAATGGTGTGCACTGAGTTACACTTGCACTGATGTCCTTTGAGAGTTTGACCTTACCAAGTATCTCTTCAAATCTGCAACTCAGCGATTCGGTTCCTTTTGCCTCAAAAATAAAGGCAGGGTGACTTTGGGTGGAGGAATAATGATATTTTAGGAAATAAACTTTTGAGGTGCATTGCTCGGTTGCCTTTCCTTTAACAGAGTAACATGAAAACCACAGAGGTGGAGAAACTCGTCTTGGTGGACAAATACAGGTGCAGCTCAGTGGTGCAGGTGTTGAGGTGGTACCCAAGTGCATTCGAATAATTACTGCTGGGGAGGTTGTTCTTTCTACCCACACAAATAACCCTGTGGCTGCAGCACGACACCACGAGCTCTCTGCTGCTGTAGGTCTCATCTGCTCAACAGACTTGTCCAACAAGTTGTATTTGGCTCTATTTGGGGTCTTAGAGCAAGAGGGAGACTGTGGTGCAGTGATGCCTGTTCCCCACAGTAACGCAGGGCATGGCCCAGAGGAGGGAATCTCACAGAGGTGGTCCAGGACAGTAATTACAATTAGCTTCTCAGAACGTTAATGCATGCATTATTATTTTGAGGGTGACTGAAAATAGAGAAAAAAAGTTTTGGGGAGAACCGCTTTTCCTTTACATTGAAGGAGGGCTTAAAATGATTTTGTCCAGTAGCTCCTAATTTCTGCCAATAAATTCTATTCTTTGTGCATGGATGTAAAGACAATGACAATATCTGAGATCATCTCCTTGAAATGCCAGTTAAAACCTGAGACCTGTACTGGGGAAGCTGGTGAGGACCTTTTGGCAAACTGTTGGGTTTTCCACCTCTAAACACCAACCATTGATTACTTAGCATGTTTGTTTGGGGTTTTTTTAAATGATGAGTAAATGAGAGTACCCCAGACTTCCCCCACGTAGGCAGTCTTGCAGTATTGCCCACATGGATTTCTTTTTCTCTTCCTTTGGAGAAATCAAATGTTTCATTCTGTGTCTATATTATAGAGGCTCTAATTCAGGTTTCCTACTGTTACAACTCTTTATTTAAGGACGGTGCAGGAGGCAGGAATCCGAACCGACTGCCTGATGCTTAAGAAGGTGAATAATGACTTGGAGAAGACCTTGTGCGTATCTTTTGATCTTTGGGCTTCAGACACCCCTTCACCCATAATTAACTCGTGTGCTGACTGATCACCTGAGTGATCAAGGGAGACTCAGCATGTCAGTGGAAACCAGGGAACTATTACTCTATGGCAAAACAGCAATCAAGCCAGCTCGTCTATGATACAAATCAGATACCTGCAAGAACAAGGCACGTAATGGCAAGCTGTGCTGGAGATGGATGATATCCTAAATCATTATCTTCGATAGCATCAATTATGTTTACAGGATAAGCCCATGCTATCTTCATGGCAAGCCCTGCATCCAGATAGCAGCAGCAGCAGCCACAACAAAAATTAAAATTACAGCACAAATTTCGGGAGGGGCAGTGCACTATGCACGACTGGCCAATAAATCAAGACCATCCATGGATTAGATGGAGGGAAATGGGAACGGTTATCATTCTGTTGCATAAAATGCACAGCTTAGGCTCTGTAGATCATTTAAAATATATATGAATTTGAAATCAGCCAAAAGATATGTCAGGCATTTTTCTTCTTAGAATTATGGCATGTTTTTAAAGCCTAAGTGCTTTTCAGTACAAATTTTAGCATGTTTTGCATTCAAATGGAACATCTACTCTACGTGTGAAGCCCCTGCACACACTGCCTGTAAAAGTGGAGGGAATCACTGGATTTATAGTTTCTTTTGCACATTCTGTCAAAGTCAGCCATTCTGCCTAATGGAGCCCATGGAACAGGAAAGGCTTTCATTGCACAACTTTCCATAAGAGAGATAATGTTTGCTGCCTAACACATTGCAACGCATAAACAAAGATGTGAAATAAGTTTGTATTAAAAGAAGGAACCTCGACTGGGAAGGGAATTAAGTTAATAACATTCACTGTAATGTCTTTATCAGCATTTCTGTGGCCAGTTTGTGACAATAAACAGGGAAAAAAAAGCTCATGTTCAAGATGGAACTAAATTTCAGGCTGATATGAGTGATGTACCTCATAACCAGTTATAATTAGAAGGGAGGCTTCTTACAGTGCAGCTCCTCTATAAATCACAGCAGATATTACCCCAACTTGTACAACAACCATGAAATATGCTGTGAAATTTGAAACTCAAGAAAAATAGGTTCTTTTGTTGCAATTTCATTCTCAGAAAAGCTCTCATTTGATACAAGCTTATGCCTTTTTGGACTGGTTTCTTAAAATTAGGGTAACCAGCCTCAATTCCATAGAAAACGGTTAAAATTTCAATTTAGTAAAGTATTTTTTGTTTTTTATATTCACAGTTTGTGCAAGATGGAAGCATTGTATGTTTTGCTACAGAGTCCTTACTTGGAAGAGTCTATCAAAAAATCTCAAGGAAAACTTTTCTATGGCAGAAACTTCTTATCAAGCGCAATTTTACAGTAAAGAAATTAGAAATAGGGGACAGTAGCTGAATAGATGTGTATTTTCCTCTTCTCTTCTGACAGAGTCAGCTTTGACCTGATCAGGTGCCCACCTGCATTATTCCAGATGTGACCATGGAAAGTCCACAGGGAAAGCAATCCTAGGGAAGAAGGTCTTGCTGGCCTGATGCCTAAAAACTAAAAAAAAACCAAATAAGACTCCTCGAGCCTTTCTCTTGTACTTTTTCCTATGATATTTTATTATATTTTTAATAGAAAATGGATGAGTTTGTTTTAGAAATGTGTTCTCTGAAAACCTATTCAGGACTGTTGGAATGGTAGGGCTGTAGCTGCTTCCACTGATCCTAATTTAAAGCTGTAATTGCAAATAAAACATTATTGTATCCCCCAGCCACCTCACCTGGAAGGATTGATTCACAGGGGCAAGGCATGATATGCCATCTGTATGGTCCAAGTGCTTATGGGCATTTTAACCCCCTCATTTTGGCATGGCCTGGATTTGTTCTTGTGTGGAAGAATGTCACAGACACTGGGGGCATACCTTCACTCTTCTACTGTCCAGCCTCATTTCTTGGGCTCCTCTTGATACAAAGCAGGGCACCCACACAAGGCTCTGTAGGCAGCAGGAGGGTCCCTGGCTTGGCCTCCCAGATGTCAGAGTTGCCTGGAGAAGCCACCTGTGTATGCAGGTGTCCCTGGGATGGGCTCTAGTTGTGTGAGAAAAGGTTTAGGCTGTGACTGGCTGTAGCAAGAGTGAGATGTCATTGCTCAAGGGAACAGATT
This sequence comes from Machaerirhynchus nigripectus, assembly GCA_013397975.1. Taxonomy (NCBI): domain Eukaryota; kingdom Metazoa; phylum Chordata; class Aves; order Passeriformes; family Dicruridae; genus Machaerirhynchus; species Machaerirhynchus nigripectus. The sequence goes on along the minus strand of VZRQ01000967.1, from coordinate 1,266,372 downwards.
CTGTCAGGCTGGGTTCAAACATGCGGGACACGCTCAGCTGCTCCAAAAATAAATCAACCTTTCTAAAGAGTTAAACAAAACTCTTGTTTATTAGGTGAAATTATCAATTGTTTTGTCTTCCAGAGGTAAACAAAGAGCTGAGGGAGTCTCAATCTCGCAGTCTTACGACCTTATGGTCACTGTCCAAAATACCAGCAGTGACGTTCCACACTGGCGCACTAAGAAGAAGAAAAGCAGATACTCAGCAGGGTTAGCCCAGTGTCTTTCCAAGTAATCCCTTATTTTTACAAAACATTTCCATATGGGAAACTCTCTCACTGAGCAGATGCACTGAAAACAGTGTGGTCAGTGCTTTGCTGATATGGGCTGTTGAATACCCAGAACAGTTGAGAGGCTTCAGCAGAGCTGTCCTGCATGTCTAAATGTAAAACTGATGCCTGGGGCTGAAAATTGATCTGTAGCATTAAACTCCAACCACAGAATGGGCATCACCATTTGGAAGGGAAGCAGATAACTGGTATTAGCTCATCTGGTAAAGATGAGTAGCTGGACAGGGTCTAAAGAATTCTTGCAGATACGAAACCCTTACCCTGAACTTTGTGGAAAATTGGTTCAAAACTCAAATTTGCAGCAGATACTTATTTATATAATGGGCCTGAGATGTGACCCTGAATCTAAATCCTTTTTTTTGCTGGGCGGGGTTGGGATCTGGCTCTCCACTGACCCTGCAGGACAGCCTGTCTACAGTGCACTAATCCTAGAAAGCATACAGACTTAAGAAAAAGCCTTCTTTTTTTCTTCCCCTTTCCCTTCCCCCGCTTTTTTTTTTTTCTCTGTCTCTCTTTCTCTCTCCTTCCTTTTCCTCTTCCCTTTTCTTTGGGGGAAATTTTTTTGCAATAATACAAACCCATCATGCTCTCTCTGGTTCCAGCTGAGTGACACTACATCAGCAGCAGAATATGTACAAATTAAACTGTAACAACGTACCAAGGAGAGGCACAGCAATATCATAAAAATTATCCACAGTACAATATGACTAATGTTGTGTGAAATGCATTCATTGGCCAAATGATGTCTAGGTGTATCTTAAGGAGTTATGCTGATGGAGATAATGGTTATAGAACAGAGATGAAGGAAGGAAAGGCGAGTGAAAGACAAAAGGTTGCAGCAAGGGCAGCCTGGCTGGGGAGGATGCTCAAGCAGGTGAGTTTGAACGGGAAGCTGAGCTGCTCTGGAATGTAGAAGGATGTGAAAAGAACTCAGTGGCACCTTTCCTCCTCATGTCTGGTGTGGAGGTGTGCTGCTCTTTCAGGCACACACGCACCCCGTGCTCCTTCTCACATCCTTTTATGTGGACTTCTTGCAAACATTTATGTAGAAACACAAGATGAGTATCTGTTGAATCTTCTCTAGCTCTGTTGCTTATAGAAATGTCTTTTTTTTTCTCTTTCTAGATACAAAAAACCCAGAAAATCCAAAGAGGAGGGACTGACTTTCTTAGCATGTCCAGAACCACGAAACGAGCTCAAACATAGCCAGAGAGAGGATGGCTAGAGTAAACATGTCATTAAGGTGCACTCAGAAGTTGTCATCTCATTTCTTAATCTGAGAGTCTCTGTGAAGTGAGTAAATGTTTTGCCTGAATAAGAAACTTGGCTATTGGTAAGTCAATGTGATTTTCCTCTTTGTTAAACTTAGATTTAGAAAAAAATCTGTCCAGTGACCCATAGTGCCATCATGCTTATCCAGAGATGTTTATCTAGACACAAACATTCTGTTTTCAAAGTAACTTAAGGATTACCCAAGTAAATCTTATTTTACATCTAAACTGCACTTTCTAAAACAGCTCAGGTGAGCCCCCACCTCATTGAGTGTCTCTTAAAAACCTAAGGACTTTTTAAAATCAGAGAACTGGAAAACAAAGTGGACTTGCCTGAAATAAAATCAGTCTCTGTGCAGAGTGTTGCTGGAGTGCAAGGCCTGGTCTCTAATGCAGTCACAACCTCTCAAATTACTAGAAAAATACAGTATTTTCATGGTATTCCTGATTTTTTTTACCTGGTTGGTTACAAAGAGAGACCCTAGGCCAAAATCATGCAACAGTTGTTGTTTCTGATGTGTAGGAGCCATGTTAGCTGGGCCTTTTTTTTCTCATTTATTGATATGTACAAGGATGGGAGGTAGACCCAGCCAAAAATGCTGGGATCCAACTATTTTCAAAGTCCTAAGATATCCAGAGTGGGGAGTTCATTTTGTCTCCTAGTGAGGACAGGGGGTCCCCATGGATCATTTCAATGGGAGGCAAAGCTCTCCACAGACATGGGGTGTGCTGGACTGAGCATTTCTGTTCTGCTTCAAAGGCAGTGGAGGAGGGAGCGAGGCGATAAAATCAGTGTTTGCAGCCCTAAACCTGACTTGGATCTGGGGGTTCTTTGTGAACCTTACAAAGCTTTTTCTCCAGCCAACCACCTCCACTCACCGCTGAACACTTGCCAGGAATTCTCTAGCTAAGGAAGCTGCCAAAACCCAGGGAGTTGTGATAACTCTCTGCTATCACATCCATAAAGCCTCAGTCAAGGCTGCTCTTCTCCCAAGCGGGCAGGGGCACAGCGTGGCCAGAGAGGAACATCCTCAGCCTGAAGCCTCTGTTGTTTTGTTCCCTCTCTGTGCTGCAGTTCTGTGCTTTTACAGGGCGACGATGGCTCTGTGCAGAAGAATTTCTGCATTCCCTCTTCATTTGGGAAACAAACTTCAGCCATTTACTCCGGGGGCAGGAGAGCACGCTTCTCCTTCGTGCAGTAACACAGCAAGCTCAACCTTGAGAAGGGGGAGAGGCACTCTGGGACCCATGCTGGTTTATATCTCAGCTGATTCTCCTCTTTCTCTCTTCCGTATCCCCTTAATAGCTTGACAGGAGAAATATAGGGAAGATACAGGCATCTGATTAACAGTGCCGGGGGCTGGGGATGGATGACAAGGAAAGGGAGCGCAGCGTGGCTACCAGCCAAGTTCCAGCAAGAAACAGAATATCTGGCTTCCTCTAATCTCTGGAGGAAAATTAAGTTACAAAAACCTTTAGTGGAAACTTTGCATACATTCAGTACCATTGCCATGCCTGACAGAAAAAAAGCCCTGATATATTATTTAGTTTATAGTTATAGAATTAAAGGTGCAAGCTTTCCCACCAGGAATAAAGAAAAAAATCCTCTTGAAAAGTAAAGACAAAACCCCATAAAACCTCTCGAATGTTTTGTGCTGTCAGAATTCTTGAGAAATGCTCCTTTTTGTGTTAATGGATGGTTGTGTGAAGATGTCTGAACATTTTCCCAGTGAATTTTTGCACTTGCATGAAGAGCTCTTGTTTTCTGAGCTGTTTGCTCTGCCTCCTGCAGGAGCAGTGAAGAAGAGGAGAAGGTGGAGGTGGGGAAAAGGCTCTGAATTGCCCTGAGCAGACGCCACTGCCCCAGGAAAGGGCCCAGGCTTCTCAGGCTGCCACTGAGCCCAGGAGCCCATCGCCTTGCTGTTCATCAGAAATATGTGTGTTACACACAGAGAGGAACTCCTCCCCCTCCTCCATGCCTGTCATCGATGTGTTGATGAAAAATAGTGGAGTTTGATTTTAAAAAAATAACTTAGGTGTTAAGTGAGCTACAAGTTGGGACCTGTGCATATGAGAGAAAGCACTGATTAAAATGAAATAGCCTATTAACTCACTGTTACATCTAAAGCAGTTGGAGTAACCATGATGAAAGTATTACTTACATGTTACTCAGTCTTATGAGAGCAGAAAAAAAAGAAGCTAGATTGGCTAGTTAGAACTTTTATTCGTTAAGTCTTACGCTATGTTGATATATGTACGAAGTGGGATTTTTTCATGTCAGAAACATGAACCAAGGGTCTGAACAGCACCGCCTGGCTCAGCACCTTTCATTCCCCTGGCTGGCTGTGCTCTCCTCATGCTGGCTGTCCAGGCTGGTGGGAATGTGGCTCTGTTTGCTCTGAGAGGAAAGCACAGATGCATTCTGTAGTATTTCCCTCCAGTTCATTGCGAGCCGCTTGCTCCCAACCTTCCTCACGGGATTCCTTCGCCAGCCTTGTCTGAAGGGAACATTTTCCATGCAGAGGAACGTAAGAGCTGTGTTTACATGCCATTTCCCTTCTGAGAGCTTTATTTCTCTTCAGCCTCAGGGACCTCAACACCAGCCAAAACTCAATACGGGGCTGCAATTGTACCCTGGCCGTCCCCAGCCCCGGGCGGCCCTGCCGCGGGACAGAGGGGTGTGTTTGTGTAAGTGTGCACGTGTGTGTGTGCACACAAAAACAGATGTGTGCTGTCCAGAATAAATGAGGCTATTCAGAATGTCACAAAATGGACAATTTATGGCCAGTTTCAGCAATTAGTCAGCCCTAAGAAGTGAGGAGGGTCAGTATTAAAAACCCTCACTGTTTTGTGTACTTTAAAAAAGCAACAGGGAGTTCCAGCTGATGAGCAAAGATACTGAGAAAGGGTAATTAAAGAGAAACAATCTTTGATGGTTGTCTTATTACAGTTTCTCCTCATTTTGTTGTGCTCCCCTTATATGGGCTTGAGAAACAGAGCTGCTGCTTTCTTTTAGGGAGGGCGGTGTGGGGGCGGCTGCATGGGCAGTTCTGCAGCAGGAATTCACCACGCTTCCTGCCAGGCTCTTGCACCTTGCACTGAATTAAGGTCCTTCCTACAGAAGTGCTGGCACCTAGCAGAACTTCTAGGTATCAGCCCGTGGAGCCATCCACTTGTGTGACTATTTTTTATTGAGCTAATGGGGGAAAAAGTTCCCCTGAAAAATACTGATAGCTTCTAAAATACTCCATCAGCCCAGGAGTAGCTTAAACTGTGTAAATTAAACCTTAAGCATAACCTGCCCCCATAGTTCACCACCTCTGTTAGTATAAATATTCTGTTCTATTGGAATTAAGTACTTTGTCTTCTACTCAGGTCTCAGTTCTTCTACTTCCAACACTTTATTCTGTGCCACAGTCATAAGATTACAGCTTTCACATGTGCTGTTACAAACTCCTGAGCAACCCAAATCTTTGTGCTCTATGGAAAGTTTTTAAGTTCATGTTGTACAGTAAGAAGGTAAGATTTGTAGGACTTTTTGTTTTTCCTGGTCCATGGGCAGCCTTTTCTGACTAGTGCACCATGAGCGGGCTCGTTGCAACGTGGTGAAGCTTGGCTGCTGCTCATGGATGATCTTTCATTTGTGGGGATGACAGCAAGAGATGGAAAGTGCAGTGGAATGGTTGGGAGTTATTTAATCAAAGTCTTTCAATGAAAGAAAAGATATTTTAATATGTGGTTTGATTCACTGCAAATTTTTGGCAGTAGATGGGGCCCTTACTGTAATAAAATTCTATCGAGTTGGGAAGTGTCTTGGAGGTGGTGCCCAGATGTAGTGTATTGGAGCTGGCTCCTGGAACATCATCTCTGACCCAGCTCGGGCTCTTTGTTGTCTCCATGTACCTGCTCATGAGAAAAAAACTAAAAAGGTGGGGAAAGGGCAACAATGTTCTCACACCTCTGCGCCCCAACTTTGCACTGCACTCTGTCCTGATGCTTTCATTTGCTGTCTTTCTTTCCAAAAAGCTGTAAACCCACAGGCGCCCTGATTCCGTTCTTGCTGACCACGCTCAGGACACCACGTGAGATCAAGGGTGAGCAGGAAGGGGAACGCGCCCCTGGAACAGGATGGGGCAGAACCAGAACCTCACCTTCTGCTGTGAATTCAACATTTCACTCAAGCTAACCCACATTTCCTGGCAGTGCTGGGCTGGCCTGGAATCCAGACCTGGTCTGCTCAAGGTAGAGCCATTATCCTAAAGTGCTTTTATTGATCTGTTGACTTTCTGTCTCCCTCCTTCTCTTCCTCTCTTCACCCTGCCAGCCTCTTAAAGACTCATATCTTGTCTCATACAACCAAGGTATTTTAAGGGGTGAACAATGATTTTGAAGTCAGATTAGACAAACTATATCTGATCAGTAAAACCAGATATCTCCTGAATGATATCTGAGGAGGGATCTTTTTTTGTAAATGTCTACATTTACAAATCAGGCCCTCTTTCTTGTCTCTTCTTATTTTTTTCTCCCTCTATGTATGTCCTGGTGTTCTTCAAACAATCAATTTCAAGGGCTCGTACATCTCCTCTGCAGCAGCCTGTCCCCCAAAGTGGCAATGCCATATTGTCATGCTTTATTTTCGGTTGGTTAAAGAGACCTATAGTAGTAAATCTATATCTGTGCTGTGATATCCAGCAGCATTAAAGGCTGAGATTTAAAGACAGGCCTGAAAGACTTAGTAGTTGATGCCTGTGGAAAGCCAAGAAGAGCTGTGTGCCTTACTGGAAATTTCAGGCACAGCGTGTTAGAGTGCAATATATTGCACTGACCCGAGCTGCAAATCCTTCTGAGATGGAGATAAAGGGAGAAAGAATAATACTGGAGAAAATGTTAACAACACTGTGTGTTACCAAATGCTAAGAAAGGGCTTGAAGTCGGTTGATCTCTTTTTATTTCTTATTTCAGTATTTATAATTTCCCAGGTTTGTGGAAAATTGCAATTCCTTCCTAATAACATTGCTCATTAGCTAATTGGTTACAGTATGGGAATTTAATCAATGGTCTGAAAAATACACAGCTAAATACAGAACAGTTAAAAAAGGCTAAAATTGAGTGCATTAACTTTTAAAAATGCGAAGTGCAGTGTCTGTCATACAGCTGAACACATGACAGTTCATGGATGCAGTATTTGATAAATAACGTTGTTGATTGTTTATAGTCAGGTAAGCATAAATATGCATACATGCTTTATAATGCACTCTAACTTTTTAATGTTGAAACAATTTAAATAAAAGCATATTTCAGTAAAAAAACAGAAATTCACATTGAACTCTTTAGTTAGGCTGGATGGTACCACTGTGTGAGTGTTTTCACTGGGAAATATTAATGGGATTAAAGACAAAATCTTCTATAATCACATCCCCTTTCCACTTTATTCACACCAGCATTAGTTTTCTTTTCATGGAAATTCACAGAAAAGAAGATAAATTAATTTGCACTAATCAGCAGCTGCCTGTGCATTATTGAAACCCTCCTTTCAAGTGTAGCTACTGCTCTTGTAGCCAGGAATAGGAGCAGCCCTGAGTGTCTCAGGTGAGCAGTTGTGCAGGACCTGTCAGGGATCATGTCTGGTGCTTCAGTCAATAACCAATGTGGAGAGTTTGAAAGCAATCTGCTGGCTGAAATATGTTCATGTAAGGAATTCATCTAAGAAATCTGAAAATAGTGAAATGTGGAGGGGAAAAAAATTAAAACCTCTTTCCATATGACTGAGAAAATGAAAAAAAAAGTTGATAATAACCTTCTCAGACCGTGGGATGGCCACTTGTGGACATAAGGCAGTGAACCTTGATTGATTTTGGGGTTTGTGTGATGAGAAGCAGTTCACAGCTCAGTGCATTGCAGACGACTTAGCTATTGTAATACTGTGTTAGTAACAGCAAGCTTCCCTTTTGGAATCACAGACAGGGAAAAGAGAATGGGAGTCCTGGGGGGAGAGAACTCCTTGGCAAGCACCCCTAAGTCATTTACCTTTTTGGAGGAACTACAGCAGGACCACAGCTACAGCCTGATGAGCACTGAGCTGCCTCTCTGGAGAGTGAACAGCAAACACTTAGTGTCCTGCATAGAGCTGGATGTGAGAGCCAGAGCTGACTTTCCTTCCAGACAATAGCTTGCACTGATGCTGCTGTGGCAGAAAACATAACTCAGTGTATTCCACGCTAGGCACAAATTTGCATTTCCTTTTCAAACCTTACAGACTTTGAAGCAATATGTTTTTGAGGAGATATGTTTGCCCAGTTCTATAGAAATCTTGATCAAAAACTCATTGGCTCAGCCTGTGAGATGCTCCTAACTACTGCTGTAAGTAGACTGTGAAGTTTGTTTCTGTGTTTCAAAACCTAATTGCCCAGTGAAACTACTTGAGTAAATTGGTTTCAGGGCTAGAAAAGGCTCATAACCATGCTTGTCTGGTAAGAGATCATACAAAGATAAAGCTGATGTTCATTCCAAAAGGTAAATTTGTCTTTTTACAGAGCAAGGTGAATCTGCACTTTCCTCCTGCGAGATGCTATCAGGGCAAGCTGTGAAGTTTGATGTCTGAAACAGATCAAGAAGATTTTCTAAACACCCGTACACAAGTAAGCACCGTAAGTAATTTGCAAGCCAGAGAAAGCGAGCCAAAAATCACTTTTGAAGACATAAATGAGTCTGAGCAGAACTGTGTGAAACTGTCACTTCTGACATAAGCACTGAATATGGACGGGTGCATTTCATGATGTGGCACTGTTGGGAGGCAGGAGCTCAGGCAGGCGAGCGGATCTGCTGGGGAAATCCTTCACCAACAGCAGTCCTGTCCTTGTGGTCTCCAGGCTTTGCATAAAAGAACTGTCCTATGTGTTAGATTGTGGCATTTGGTATGTTGAATCACACGGGATTGAAGGCAGTCCCAGTGAAGAGGATTATGAACTGGGAGCTGCCTGGCCATTTCCAGTCACTATCTGCCAGCCAGGGGAGCCAGGCAGCTGCACGCCTGGTCTGTGGGAGGGCAGATAAAGCAAGAGGAATCAGGAAGGGAAATACTCTCTGGTAATTCAGGGGGAGAAGAGAGGCAGGAGCAACCCTGTGCACCTTTCAGCAGAACAGTTGTGAGCTGTTAGGTGCGAATCCCACAGAAGCCCACTGTAATTAAGCATCCTGTAAGACGAGGAGGGGGTGAGCATTGAAATAAGCTCATCATCAGCATCTGCACCGACTCTCTGCCCCCCCTGGATACCCTCTGGAAATCTTCAGCGTGTTTTGTGTTTCTTTCGGAGCCAGAAACAAATGCTGGCAAATGCAAAGGTGTGAAATGTTGGCCACCCGATCCCAGCGTGCCCTACAAGGCACCGGAGGGAGGATTGCTCTGAGTGGATGGTGAGCTCAGTTCAGAGACTGTTAAGTTAAACCTTATTACCCTTGTTAAGTGATGTGTGTAATGTGGTTTTGGGCTTCTGATATGGTAAAACCAACATTTTCCAAATGTTTTGTTGTCCTGTCTGTTATGCTTGGAGGGGAATTGAGTTTCTGTTTTGCACTGGGTCAAATTTGGTGCGGAGATAAGGTTTCTTCGTGGAGTTTAGAGTTTGGGATTGCCTCTGTGAAGGCAGAGGCTGTCTGGGGTAAGGTGCTCTGTCAGAACCAGGAGGGGTTTCCCTGTGAACAGAGGGAAAGAAGGAGGAGGGTGCAGAGAGGTTCACACGCCGCTGCTGGGAACAAGTGCTGCGCCGAGAGCACTGGGGATAAAGTGCCAAGCCATGCAGGTGTCCCTGGCCGTGCTCCCTGGAGCTCTGCCTGGCAGGAGGTCAGGCTGAACTGCTCCCAGCAGGGTGTAAATGAAGAAAGAGGGCTCAGGTTTAGCTTTCCATGCAATCTAATACACCCTGCAGGATGAGGAGCACCGAGGTGGGGTGGAGCAGGATCAGGAAGCAGTTTAGATTCACCAGGTACCATTAGCTTGAGCTCAGGACTGACCCTGCAGGACTGGGCTGGTTTGCACAAGAAGACTTGAGTGTGTCTGCCATGTGCTCCTCATCATTCCCATTATCTGTGTCTTTCCTTTATCTGGGGTACCACAGCTCCTCCCAAGGATGGAGCATTGGCTCTCCAGTCAGCTTTAATCGCCAGCTGTCTTGGGAGAGTCAGGTTGGGAGAGATTTGAGGTCCTCAGCCCTGAAGTGAAGGCCTGCCTGCTTCAGACAGGCCTGCAATTGAAACCAGCTGATCCCAAGTCCTTTGCAAACATTTCCATTTCAAACCACTGAAGTTTTATGTCTTTCTAGTAAATTTTTTCCTTGAGCCTCATAAATCTCATAAAGATCTTGAACAGCTAGTAAATTTGGCCATTCAGATACACGTTTTCCAGTAAAGAGGATAATGGTTGCTGTTCCTGATGCCACCCCCCTCCCCACCCCTTCAGCTGTAGGAATTCACCTCTTGCCTGTGGGCTGCTTGCACATTGCTTGGGCTGTGCTAAGAAAGGCAACACGTGCAGGTCCCACTTGCAGGAGGAGTCAGGGCATTGCTGGGCCCCTGCTGGCTTGGCCACTGCCCCTACCCGTGACCTGGGCGAAGTCGTTTGTTTTCCTTGCATCTCACATCAGAAAAAATAGGTTGATGTTCCCCTGCTCAGAGGGTTGGGAATCTTGCTCTGTTCAGGCTGGACAGAGAATATTCCAGCCAAGTCTCCTAGGCTTGGATTTCCAGGTGGGCTTGAAAGGACACGAATCCAAGGACAGAGTAAACCCAACAGTGCTCAGACTTCTTTTGGAAACACCAGGCAAAAGCGCTGAAGTTATTTAGAAAAACATGCTAGAGAAATAGAAAAATTGCAAGCATATTTTCTCCTTTATTTGTTGTCTCCCAAATTCAAACAAGCTTATTTCCTTTCCTGCAATGCTGCTTTTGATAATCTTGTGCCAAAGGCACTGAATCTGTTCTTATTGCTGTCAATAGCAAGATGCCTGTTGCTTTTAATGGTTCAGCTATTAAAACACCACATCCCAGTTGTCTGGCTGTGAGCAATCCCAAGCTATCACAGTGACAATATGGAACCTTTTTCCTCTCTGAATGTTTCTCTGCAAAGTTTGACCATTTTGGCTGGGGTAAAACATGTGTCTATCTGGGATTCTTTCCAAGGATGAGATTTTGACAGCTGTGCTCATGTTGGCAAAAATCCTGACATCTTGTGCTTCGTTGAAATAGCAGATTCTTAGTGGAGAGGGGTGGGAATCCGATTTCATAGATGAACACTTATGAATTGAAGACTGTGAGCCTGGCTGAGCTCTTTTCACTTGGGGGAAGACGTTGAACCCATCCTTTGGGAACAGGGTGGAGCCCGCCTTTCTTGCTGTCCCCACCTGTGGGCACAGATGGCCGATGGGCAGCGGGGTGGATGGAGCTCTCTGTGCCGCTGCCAGCTTTGTGCAGCAGTTTGGGACATGCCTTGGACTGCACCCACGGAAGGGGGAGTCAGCCTGCTCGCAGTCCATGCCTAATGATTTTCATTTACATATTGGATGTTTTGGGCACAGCTGGTGGGTGGTGTTGGTGCGCTTTCAGTGAAAATCCACCTTTGCAAGCCTGGTCAAAGCTTGGCCTGATATTTCTGCCAGAGAGCTCGTGAAAAACAAAGCCTTGCTACCCTCTGAAATAGTCTGTTTGGGGGGTTTTATTATCACTATTGTGATAAAGTTGATTGAGTGTTTTTTGTTTGTTTTTTTTCGCTGGAATCTCCATCTTGAACTGGAGAAATATTTCCCACGAGCGCTGTAATTATTCAAAGCTGATATATTTCTGCAGTAACCTTCAATCTGATGAACTGTCACTTTTCTGATGAAAAATCACTTATTTGGAGACTAGAATTCCTATTATCTCGACAAATAGGGAATGGTGGCACAGAAAATTGTGTCATGAGGTCACCCAGGAGCTCCACATCAGAGCCAAGGATAAACTGGAATGGGTCTGGTGGAAGGTCATCAAAATTTTTTCAGAAGGTATTTTGTAAATATTATATTTATTTCAAACTTTCCAGTGGCCAGGCAGTTCCTTTATATTTTACCAAGAAAAATAAATTAAAGAAAAAAGTCACCAGGTTTTAAAACCATGTCAACAATTATTTTACATGTCTGGTATTTCACTGGAAATCAAGGAAAAATATTTTTTAAAACACAAACAAGACAGCAGTCAAACAACAAAACCCCAAACAAAACATGCCTCCTGTTGAAAACAATTCAAACAGTTTTGCTCAGGAAAGATTGTAGCTTAGGGTTAGACACAAAGGCTTAGACATTCTTGCTTGCATCCATGGCAAAGGTGAGGTCTTTTATGTAACTTTTAAAGGAAAAGCAGCTAATCTCAAATGTCTCAAATTCATCCTTGCTGTGCAGTAAGAGATGTATATGGATATTTATTGTCCATCAGAAAGCACCTGGGCAGCCTTTTCATGTGTTTAATCCCTCAAGCCTTTTCTAAGGATTTGGAGGCTGCTGAAGGACAGACGAGTCAGATTTGAAATGGTAGAATTTGGGACAGTCCCAGAAGAAGAAAACGTGGACGTTTTGGGGGGGCTGCACGTGGCTGTGACGGCAGGCAGGTGAGCTGAAGGTGAGCTCTGAACATGGATTATTTATCTTTGCACAGCCTGGCCTTGTCAGCTGAGTGACCAAAAAAATGTTCAGGAGCTACAAAATTAAATGGGGAAAGCTGTACCCCTTATACTTTGCTTACAGGAGGTGGGGCTGAGGAGGACAGCAGAGGACACTGTTACTGTGTGGGAGGCTTGGTCAGCGGGGACTGACCGATGGCCTTAGAGGCCCTTTCAAAGCCATGCCTTAATGACAAGCTCTTCCCTTCCTCTCCCACTTGTTTTATGGAAACTAGGGCAAATATTGGCACATCTGTGAGTCTTGGGCTGCTGTGTTGGAGTGCTTCTAACCCGTGCTAGCTTGATTAAAACTAACATCACTGTTTCTAAGCTGAGAAATTCCAGTGGCATGTCTACCATAAATTAAACTGAAATTCCAACTTTAAGTTGTCTTCCAGCTCTGCAGCAGATCTGTTTACTCTGGGATAGCATAAGGCAGATGTCTTCATCTTTGCTGATTCTTAACAGGTCACAGACATTGACTTTAAATAGCTAAAAGCCTCTCAAATTATTTTAAAACAGGCTTCCCCCTCCCCTACAGACCTTAACCTTTAGTTTGCCTTAACTAGAAATGCCCAGGATAAAATGATCCTAAAACAGACCACATAAACCAAGGAGCAGCTTTAAATATGTAATGTGATCATTACCTGAAACCAGCGAAGAGGTTGGAATAATTATTGCTCCTGTTTACACTTCTGCATCTCAGTGGGTTGCGTTCAATCCTTTAATGATGATGATTAAAAACATACTGGAAACACATCGTAATTAAAGAGAGCACTTAACCGTGATTCTGAAAGCGCAGAGGCAGCTTTGAAGTGGAACTGGACACAGTGTCTGTTGCCAAAATGTTGCAAGAGTTGGAGCACCAGGTAGTTGGTAATTGCAGGTACCACACCACGTCTGTTTTGGCACCTGCAGCGTCCGCCCCCAGCACCAACCTCAGAATCGCTCCTTGTACGTCAGGGAGACTCCTGCAGCCTCAGAAAGAGCAGATTGATGGTGGCTGAGGGATCAGACAAATACTCTGCTTTTTACTTTATGTAAAGCCAAAGTTGAATTTGGGCTTGTTTCCCCATGGGGGACTTTTTGAGGGTGAGGCAATGTTTAGGAAGAGGGCAGGAGGAGGAAATTTGGGGTGACAGCAGAGAGCAGGCACTGGTTCAGGCACTTTGCCCTGCCAAGGCTTCACTGTGGGTACTGACATGAAAGGGACTTCTCAAGCCACAAGCTCCAAACCTTGTGTTTTAGGAGTGTTTCTGTGGGTGAGGGAGAGGGGCATGTACTGCAGGATGGATTCCTTTGTTTGTTTTTCCCATTTAAAACAACAAAAATACTCCTATTACAATAAGTGCAGAAGGATGAGTGATGAGGCTCGTACTGTAAAATCATGTTTGCTGGAAAAGTTGCCTTGTTTTCCATTGCTTAATTTCATCTGAAAAGGGAGGGCATGGAGGCTGGGGAGAACACAGCTACTTTCTTGGAAGTACTTGTCCAAGCACAAGAGATGGGCCTTCTCAGGAGGGAGCAGTTTAGCTCTATGTAAGGAGAGCAGAGTTCAGAACACATCCTAATGTTTCTTTGGGGCTTAAAGGGATTCACTTTTGGTCATTGTCCTCTATTTTTCTATTCCATATCTCCTGGTAATTTTCTCTGCAAACCCGAATTCAGTTTCAGCCCCTGTGCTGATGCCACAGTGACCACCATCTTATACCATACATCTCCCACTTCGATGGTGTTCCTGTCCCCCCACAATGTCCCCTTGAAGAAGACCAGCTATCAGCTGTCATGCCTCAAACAAGACTTGCCCCCTAGATCTTTCAAGCAATGTGACAATATTTTGATCCTGCCTGTCCCTCGGACCCGTGGATGTTATCTTTGACTCCTGTCTCTAGGTTCATGCCTCCAAGCAGTGTCGAACTCTGGCCACTTGTTCCTGTGTAGCCTCTCTAATATTGCCATGTCTGTCCCTGCTCCTGGCTCACATGCTTGCCCAGGCTGTCATTACCATGCTCCCCAATCACTGCTACAACCTTGCTAATTCCGGCCCAGGCAAATCCAATCTCACCCTATTCCCGCATGTTCTTTATGCTTCAAAATAATCACTTCCCTTGCCTATCCCTCTCACTGCATCTCTCTTGCAAGTGTCTGCTCTTGGTCATATCAAACATAATCTATTTGGGTTTTTTACCCCCAAGAAGGGCACCTTTTTCCACCTAGTACAGTATTTTTTTTTTGTGGTTAAGATGCCTGTTTTGGCCTCTGATCAACCCATTGTGCCACTCTGTGTTCCCCAGCTGTTAAAATCAGAAAGCACCCTCACATGTTTCCCTGTGTTGTTCAGGCAGCTGCATCTCTCTCTTCCCAGCTTCTCCTCAAAACCTCTTTTTCTTAGATTGGTGTAACCCTTTCAGAGCAGGGGGGCTGTTGGTGTGCTGAGCTCCCTGATGGTTTGAGCAGAGTTGGTTTCCATGGCCTCCCCTGGTCTGCAACATCAGCTGCTGGGTTTTGGCTTGGCGTGAAGGCTCCCTGGTTCAGAACCTTCTGTTTGTGCTGGCTTGGCGTGGTGTCTGGCACTGTGGGTTACTGCCCCACAAAGGGAATCCACGGGTGCTGTGGTAATATGAAATAATAATAATTTAAAAAGCAAGTATTAGTAGCACCGTGTTTGTTGTTGCCCCTGCAACACTGAGCAAGCACTGGTCCTGGAGGAAGTTGGTGGGTTTTACTCTCTTCGGAAAAAATGTGGTGGAGAGAATTCCCATCCCTACTCCACACCTCTTCCACAGGCCCTCTTCATTGCTCCATCAACCCCTGAAATGAAGGGAAAGGCTTAAAAAGCAAGGGGGTAAGTGGTAGGACCAGCATAATGCAATTCCACTTCTGAGTCTTCTGTCCATTCTGTTCAGAAATCATTGCTGGGGACTTTCAGAAAGTGAGTTGGGGTTTGTTTGTGAGAAGAGACAGGGGAATTTCATTGATCCACATCCAATTCTACCCCTTTTTTCTTGTTGGGATGTTCCTTGGAGAGGCCTGACCTTTTACATGGAGTGCTGAGTGCCCTGGGCTGTGTAGGACAGGAACAAATACACACTGGTGGGGCTTTGCAGCACCCTCCGCAGCCGCATTCCTGCTCAGAATCTCCTGAAACTGCCAGCCACGTGAAACCAGAACAAATAATGGGCTTAAATCCATTTTCTACACAAGATTTTTGCCTGTGGAAAAAAAAAAAAAAAATCAGGTGCCAAAATGTCAGGCTGCAAACCCCAACTGCCCAGCAGTTCTCCTTCCTGTGAGAAGGAAGAACTCTGGTGAAAACCAAAAAATAAAATTAATAATCCAGCCCTGTGTCGGGAACAAAGGTCGCTGCCTGTGCAGCAGCCAAGTGCGTAGCCCAAGGCCAGTCAACATCTTGAGCCTTCTCCCGTGGCTCTGGGACCTTTTACAAAAGCTGGGCATTCTTCCAGCGCCGAGCCGTAGGAAGGGCAGTTGACCCATGTTGCACCTGGGGCATCTCAGCCTTATTTCAGTTTCACATAAGGCTTTGTCTAGGTTTATTTTATTTAATGGGCTTTTCTTTTTTTTTTTTTTTTTTCCCCTTCTGGTTATACTGTCACAGGAAATTCTCACTGTTCTATTACCTTTTTCCTGTTGGAACTAGCCTTAAAATAAAATGAATAAATAAATACATATACATACATATAAAAGTATGCAGACAGGAAAGCTATTCAGATCTGCAGAGGCCTTGATAACGCTGCTGATGAGGTTGCCAGCTTTCCCCTGTCTGAGCTGAACAATTCCCCACCACGTCCCCAACCCCTGGGAACTTAAGGGGAGGTAGTTGTGAGGTTTTGAATTCTGACTACAGGTGTCTGGTTTGAAAGACAGCACATGCCATGCTGTAACCTCATTTAGGAAAAGGGTAATTAAATAAAAATACAGATGTGTTACAGTCACAGTTCCTGAACATCTGAAATGCCTGTCGCTTTTGAAAAAGTAAAGGATAAATCTCTCTAGAGGAGCACTATCCTCTCATCTCTTGTAATATTATTCAGTATTTTAAGTGAGAAAAAGGGTTTTGAATGTCAGCATCTGCTCTTAACCACGTCTTTACAGCAGGAACATTGTGTTTGAAAACAAACAAGATAGGAATGCCTAAGTTCCCCTCCTTCTTCTGCTCTGCGTATCCAAATATTCCTGCCAGTGTTTACTTGTTGCACGTTCTGCTCCATCATTTGGAGTTTTTAAGGTGCTGTAGATCATCAAAACCAGAGGAGTTATTAGACCTGCTCAGCTTTGTCATAACAAATCGGATAGTCACTGATCCTGCCCTTTTGAATCATTAGCTTGAGAAGTGTAAATGCCACTGTATTCTGGATAAATTGCTTGAAAAGATTATTTTGAAAAAGATTAGGCAGCTTTAAGATGGACTGTTCCCTGCTCAGTAGTAAAGATGATCATAGTAATAACAATAACCTAACTACAGAATTCATCTGGTCTCAATCCAGAAAAATATTTAACCCCAAGCTTAATTTTCTAAGTGTCTGTGCATCCCTGTAGCAGAGTTGAGCACATGTTGTAGCTCTTTGCTCTATTGCTGCTTAATTCCAGCATGTGCTGCTCCTGTTGTTTGTTGGAGTCAGGCTGTTTCTGGGTTTGATCTTGGAATAAACCTCTGGGATTAGCAAATACTGAAGAATTGCTAATATATTAATTATCCAGCGTAATTCAGGGGGTTGCAACAACAGCTGAGTGGTCTTACTGCCCTGATGGTTTGCTACATATTTTACAAGGTTGTTGGTCTCTCCTGCCCGCTGCTTAACCCCCTTTACTCTTGTGCTACCTAAGGGAAGGAGATGCACGGCTGTGAGTGGAGACTTGGCCTTGGAGGAGGAGCACGGAGGTGCCAAGCCTGGTGCCATTACTGTGAATTTTACTGTGAACCCTTCCAGAAATGCAAGGGGGGGTTTCCTAAAGCTTCAGCAGTTTTAATTGTGCTGTTTCTTTGAACTCTCATTTTTATTATACCAAAAATATACCCCAGCACATTGCTTCTCTAGAGAGGTGTAAACCCACTTGCTTCTAGTCTTCATGGTGTGGTGGAAGAGCTTAAAACACAATGTGGTTCATACGTCCTAGGCTCCAAAATCAAAAAGCACAAAAACCATCTTCTATATTTCTTAATAATTTTTCAGGATTTTCAAGCCAATTTCAAGATGTTCTGAGACTTGACAGGTTTCAAGCACTTAGTGCAATTCCTTGAGCACCTAAAGCCTAGCTCATGGGGAATCAGATTTCTACAGAACTTTACAGAAAATTCATCCTTCCTTGCTGTGCTGAGCATGGTAGAAACACCACATGAGAAAGGGTCAGGGCTTCAAAGTCTTTACCATTAAAATGATTGTCAAAGAGAGTAGGAACCACGACTGCAACAGCTTTTATCACCTCAGACGCCACTTTGCAGCATTCACGTAGGAGCAGAGCCCTAAGCAGCACCCAGCTCCTGCATCTCGCAGCTCAGAGATGCTGCCCGTCTGAGCTTTAGGCTGCTGGGGGATTTCTCTGGGCTTTGTCCTTCCACCCCTCTGTATTTGCAGCCATTTGAGAGCAGCAGTGGGCAGGGAGGAGCAGAGATCCCCAGCAGGCCCCTGGGAGCAGTGGTTTTCCAACTGGACTCCTTGGGTTATTCTTAAACGCCTACAAAACACATGAGAATCCTGCCATTGTCTCAACTGGTCTTTGAATCAGGGGCTCTTAAACAGAGGATGTGCCATTCTTCTTTTGTTCCTCACTCCCATAATGCTCTGACAAGAAAAGAAAGGCAAAAAAATGCTAAGTAAAACCCAAACCTGAAGTGTGCCTTCAGCTTTACCCCGGCAGCCGGAGGTGGAAGGGATGGTTAGCCAAGGTTAGGGTCTCCCAGGCTTTGTGATTTCTCGCTGTGAGTTACGGCTGCATGTCAGTAGCAGTAAGTAAAGCAAAATGCAGTAGCTAGACTGGTGTTCTGTTCAATTGCCTGGGGCCCCAACTGAAATTTAATAAGCAAATGTAAGATTTTAGTGCTTTGGAATGGAAACTTTATGGTAACTTCTTCCTGCTGCCCCTGTTTAAGTGATGTATCACATGTACGGCTTGTGCAGCGCACCTTGGATGCTGAACCCAGCTCTGCTGTTGTGCTGTTCCTCTCCCAAGCTGGAGCCAGGTAAACTTCAGGTCACAGAGCTGCCACTGAATACAGTTATGGCTGGGATATCTTCCCTGCAACTTCATTCACATGGACTAGGATGAGAATCCTAATGGCTGCAGCAGGTGGGACAATCTCTACTGGTGATTTTTTTGAAATCAGAGGTTATCAAGTCATGTTCAGGGTTGGCTGATGGAGCATGGATACTTTGGGTCATTCTTCAGGTTTGAAAACAGAGACGTCTTCTTTGGGATTCTCTGAAATTATTATTCTTTTTTTAATTATTTTTGAGGCAAGTTTTTATTGCTCGTGTGCGACTCGCTAGTGAGGATGGAGAACCCTCTCACAGGAAAATGAGAAAAGTTCCATATTTTAAATATCCATCACTTCTTTTCACTGCTCAGGAATGGGTGAAGAGTGCATGCTCTCCTCTGCTTCCAGCTTGCTTTGCTGTATCTGTTATTTTACACTTTCTTCATTATGATGGCTCACAGAGACTTGTCAGCTGTTCCTCATCTCTCTCCAAGCATGAAAATCTAGTCTTGAGGGGTGTGTTTAGAATCAGATCATATCAGGAGCTGTTGGCAGGAATGCACCGAGATGGCGAAGGGAGCTTTACCCTTTTCCCAGCTCCCTGCTACTGTTTCCCATTAGCACCAGCTGGCACAGCCCATTTGTCAGGGGTTTTCTGCGTGTACTCAATACCTCCGATATCCATGGCTGTCTTTAGGAGATGAGGAGACTGAACAACTCTGAAGAAATGGTGAATTCAGTCTAACCAGATAAAAAATACAGGATTTTCTTTACCTCGCACAATTGACTATCCCAACTTTGTCCTTCCAGCATGTGCAGATGATGTGCAAAAGGCCAGGAAAAAAAATATGGAGACCTCTCTCTAGGGAAACATCAAAACTAGCCACGATCTTTGTGCTCCGTGGGTACCTCTTGCATGCTTTTCCTGGGATAGGGCCCAAGGAGGCCCTTTTCCTTTTCCTGGGATAGGGCCCAAGTCGAGGCTGTCTCACTGTGCATATACAGCCACTGGGGGCAGAAAGTACACAAACTCTTTCAAAAACCATGTCTCTGTTTCAGCAAGGTCTTTCAAGTTCAGTCACTGAAAGGTCCCCCATGATAATAAACCCCTGTTCATTCCTTTTGCCTTCTCACGCGTGTGTTTATTTCTGTTTGCTCCTTTCTTTCTCGCAGATGGCAGATAAATCTTGTCAGTGCTTTTTTGGCTTTGCAGCCTTTTCTCAATCATCTTTCCTTTTGTATCTCCAGCAATGTGCAAATCTGGTGGTTTGCTATTTCTGCTAAGCGTATTTCTTTTCCATGCTGTCTCATTGTCTCGGTCTTGTGCTTTTTTTCTGGGTGAAAGAAGAGACAAATTTCCAGTACACAAAAAATAAACCAGCCCCAGCTCATGAAAAAAATGAACCCTTTTTAATCACTGCTATAAAATGTAACGGTTTGAGGTGAGTTCCTTGTCAAGGTTGGAAGACTGACCAATAGGTCCCTGAGAAGCATCTTTTGATCCGTCTCCTGGATCAATTGGAATTTTATTGCACATGAGGAGAACAATACTGCATGAGCCCTTGAAACGGAGCGAACACAGATGACATTTTTATTCATTCTCAGCCAGATTGCCTGGTATTGTGTCCCTTCTGTGAAAAATGACACTCTGGCACCAGGCCACTGACTGCAAAGCATCTTGGCATGGGCCTTCTGTTTGTCTCAGCCTGAGCTGAGCATCACCGGAGATGCCAGACTGCTGGCCACAAGCTGAGGGTGTTAAAGCACCACGTTTATCAGCATCTCCTTGCCATTTTTAGTGGGAAATGCTTGAGGGAGGAGGAGTAGTTCCTGACTGTTTAGATGCTCGGTGGCATCAGCAATGGTAGCTGGCTCTCCCCTTGGGATGAGCAGCAGCTCTCCAGGCTGACAGTGACCGGCACGTTTGTCACAGTCCTGCCAACCCTAAACAAATTAGTCCTCTGAGCTTCTGAGTCTGTGCTTCCCATCTCCTTTTTCTTTCCTTGGGCCTCAAGTGGAATGCTTGAAAGCTGTGAAGTGATTAGGAAGACAAATCTGATCGACTTCCAGTTTCATCTGGGCCATCATCATTGCTGCAACATAGCCAAAACCTCATGGATCTCCCTCTGACTTTTCGGGAGCCAATCCCTCAGTTTGTCTGACTGGGACCTGTTGTGGAATGTCTGGGGACAGGTGACACTGAGCTGTGGGTTCTGCTGCAGCAGGACACTTGGCTATCAAAACTTGGTGTAATACTGAGGCATTCCCACCATTATAGAACAGTCCATATCACAAATCATTTCTCCAATGTCCCTGTTGGGTCTTTCTGCCTTCTGAGAAAGGAGAAGGTGGAGGAAGATTTTCTTCTTCCAAGCACAACAGTTTAACCCACCTGGACACACATTCCTGTGTGACCTGCTACAGGTGAGCCTGCCTTGGCATGGGGGTTGGACTCGCTGGTCTCCAGAGGTCCCTTCCAACCCTAACAATTCTGTGATTCTGTGAACTATTAATTTTGTAGGGTGCCCAGATTTTTATTCAATTTAATGTTTTTTGTTCCATCCAAGTAGGAGTGTGGCAAGGTGTGCAACAGCCGCCACTGGGCACTAGGAGAGGCTGGACTGAACACTGGATGTGAATTTGTCCTGCCTGCTGGCACCAGGCTCCCTCTGTGCCTACTGCTGTGAAATGGGTATTTCCCTAACTAAATAGCTGCATTTTTCTGAAGGAAGGACAGTATCTTTGCCTTCAGCTCTGATGCAGTGTGACATGTACCGTAGGACCTGTCATCATTCATGAAGTCAGCTCTGTTTCAATGTTAATAAGTCCTTAATCAAGTCATTTGTTTCACCCAGGATGTCACATTTAGCAGGGAATTGTCAAATGCTTGAAAACTGGAATCACAGGAGCACTGTTTAATGCTAAGTGTATCTGCACCATATCTGAAGCTGGAACATGCCAGGAAAACACCCTTCACACTCTGCACTAATATTTCCAAGCTTTCAGGACCAATCATGGGTTGGCTGGGTATGTACATTATTTCTCTCTGTTTATGTGTGACATACTATTATATTCTATATTTAGTAACTCGTTCTCACATTGCTATTCTGTTCCTTATTTTTTCTGGCTGGTTCTTTTGCTTTTTAAAATAATACTGTGCAGCATTGGACCAATCACTTGAAACCAAGACTGACACTCTCAGTCCAACAGAAAATAACTGAAATTTAAAACTGGTGCTCCTCATTCTAGTCTGTTTGTGATATGTAAGGAAAAAGAAGAGGTTTGAGCCAAGCAGCTGCTGGTGGGATTAAGTGGGAAGCTGTCCAGAGAGACCAGGTTTATGATTATCATCTCCTGTTCTTGATGTTGTCTTCAAGAGGAACAGAGCTAAGGGCTAAAATTGTATCTCTAATATTTAGTTCCTGTAAGTGTTTTCCACTTGAAAAGAAGAACAGGAAGTTATAGTGAACTCATGGTAAATATTGTCCCAATGCATTTTCCTTCTTTTATTTAAATTACATGTAATATTGTGCCTGCTTCTGTCTGCAAATAGGTGCATTACAGTGTCAGTGGCAATAGGAAACACACCTGTACATGCACCAGCTGTTGCTATAAAGCAGTGTCATTATGTACAAAATATCTGCAAAGTGGAAGATTGAAAAGTCATTTTATTGCCTTAGGGAGTCATTTGTATTGATATTTTAACTCTGCTCTACTGTTGTGTCCTTCTCATGAGCCAGACCCCTTGTGGTAGTTCTGTGAAGGCACAGAAGGAGTCCTGGGCATACCTGTGGGGAAAACATTTTGGTTTGGGGTTTTCCCCAGTTTCTGTCCTGAAATGCTCAGTAAAGAATAGCTTAAAAAAAGAATTATAAAATACTCCTTCAGATTTTATTTTGTGTTTCCACAGTTGTTCCTGGTTCCAATCAGTTGATCAAAAATACTGAATGTATTAAGGATCCATGTTTCTTCAAAAAAATGTTGTGTTCTCCTAAAAGCTCTTTTTCCCTATAAAATGTTCTATTTGAATTTGGTCCAAGTCATAATGAGTGCTGGAGCAATTAAAGTATCAGCCACTATAAGGAGTCTTGGGAGCACAGGAGACAGATAGGATCAGGGTTTAAGCTACTTAAATACCTTTTATGAGAAATAAAGATTTCACAAACCTCAGTTTCAAACAAAATAGTTGACATATGCTAAGCTCAAAGTACTAAACTTCTTCTCCTGCCCTCTCCCACTAAACAAATAACGATCTATGAAATATTTAAACTTTATATCTGCAAGAAGAAAGAAAACACTTTATTTCTATTTCAAAATTTTTGGCAGGTGCTCAGGTATTTATGATAATGGGATAATAAAATGACGTGGAAAGGTTAGTGGGAAGGTGCGGTGCGAATTTTGAGTGTGACTTTGTAAAATGTTACATTTTTAAAATCTTAGTCTAAGACTCAAATTGTAGCCAGGGTGTTTGTTCATTTCCATGTGTCCTAGTACAGTTACTGTGCATCAGGAAACTCTTAAATCAACGACGTGTTTGTGTGTAGGGCTGGATCATGCCTTCACATGCTGCAATCAGTTAAATTCCTTTGATTCAATCCTTGTAACCATTACCCTTAAAAAAAAAAAGAATGAAAAAGCCTTTTAAATATTTTTTCATTAACACATACTATTAAGTGGGTAAGTGCCCTAAGTATATTTTAATTTAATTTAGATTTAACAGCAACATTTTTCCCATACTAATTAAATGCCAGTTTGTTATTAAGAAAATATTTATTGAAGTTGAACTTGGTGATAGATACATATCTATCACATCACTGTTAAACCTCATTAAATAGTGTTTTAATTGCAATTTGTTTTTAATTACCATTCATTAAGCATATTATTAAATCTAAATTGCATGCTTATGAAAGACGGGTTTGCCAATACAAGTGGCTGAGGCCCTTAACTATTGCCTTGCTTTTAGGTTCCCATAATTTGAAGTGTGTAAAGTTTGATCTATTTATATTGTTTCTATTATTATCTCCCTCGCTGCCTGTGTCTCCCATCTTTATTAACAGAATTAATAACATCTGAGGCAGTCAAGAGATATAAAAGGAAAATAAGAGTATGAAAAATGGCGACAAAACAGGTCTTTGGGCAAGGAAGCAGGGAGGAAGCAACAGCAAAGAGGGAGCACAGGCAGGGAAAAGAGCAGTTAAGGAGGGCACTGAAACCAATTATCTAAACTGGAAGAAGGAGAGGATGGGGACTGGGAGCCTGAAGGATGCAGAGGGATTCTGTTAATGATTTGAAGAGCTTTTTCTCTTTGGCTGATCACGGGTAATCTGGCCAGGGTCAGCATGAGACAGCCCAGTGGCTGTTCAGCAAAAAGATTTGCTGGTCCCAGTCTGGCTCTGGCACAGCTGCCAGTGTGGGAAGGGCTCGTCCTCAAGATCAGGACAGAGCATTCTGCTGGTGGCTGTACAGCATCAGTTCACAATCAGTAGTTACAAGGAAAGCCCTTTCAATTTTTCCAAATTTTTACTCACAGGCAGCGCTGCCCCCCTTTAGAAGTGCCACTCAAAGGAACCACCACATGGGACGTGTGAACTTGCTTTTCATAGACATGTTTTTCCAGATTTCTGAGTAGTAGTCCATGAATCTAAGGTAAGCTGAAAAAATCCTGAGATTAGAGCTTTCTTTTCTGAGGATATCAGCTCTTCCAACAAAAAAGAGAAAGACCCCACTGAGTTGGGTTTTTAAAGGCTGGGTGGTTTTTATAAATCTTAGAAGAGTATTTTGGAGCCTTTCATCTAGGAATGACACTTGATTTTTGCCAACAGGGAGGAAAGGCTGGGAAGAAGGGTACGAGGTTATTGTTCTGCTGGAGACCAGCTCAACATAACCAGAGAGCAAGCTGGAGAACCATTCCCAAAGGGAGGTGGAGAGGCAGTAACAGACAAAAGGCATGGGGTGCAGTGTTGGCATCCTCTATTATGCCAGTGTCTGACCCTATCAGAACACTCAGGGGGGAATTAACGGGAAAGGGGGCTGCTGAACTGTGCCATAGGGGTGAGAAGACATTTGTATGTGGAAACAGCAGAGGCAACCTGGTGTATTGCTAGCTTTCCCATGGGCTGGATAAAGAAAGGCAGTAAAACTCTGCACACTGACACTCTCTGGCTCTGGTTCTGCTGGCAGTGAGGATGGTTTTGTGCCAGGTTATCTCCATTGACTCCAGTGGATTATCTCCAATTCCCAGTGCAGTTTAAATCACAGGCAGGACATCTTTTCTCCTCTCTCCAGTTCATGAATCTCTTTCAAAACCTTCTGTACCAGATGTTACAACTGTAAGCAAATTATCCTGGCAAACCAAAGTATCTCCTCATGAGTCTGTGTCACAGTAGGCCCTGGTGCCTCTATCTGCCGCTGGATCTTTTGCTCATAAACCATTAGTTATACGTTTTTTCTGGCACATGGGTATCTTCCATGAAAAAGCCATTTCCATTCCAATGCAACAGTGCTTTTATAGGGCCTGTTTCAGTCCCTGTTGCACAACCCCTTTGCACAATGATTCATTATTCTATCCGTCTTCTTGATATGCTGAATCATGGGATGACACTCTGCCAGCTGCTTTGTATGTCAACAATAACTTGCTCGTGTTTCAAAGATAGAGAAGGCTGCACGAATCACTGCAGCACAGGGAGCCCGGGAACTTGGCTGAGGGAAGTTCTCAGCAGGCATTAAACTCCACACGGATGGGGAAGTTACCTTTCAGCTCCTGCTCTCTCTGGATGGCTGCAGGGAGCTGCGTATGGCCTTCACTTGTCTTTGCAAAGCTGGAGAAGGCTGAGGTTCCTGTTCCCTCTAAACTGATGGCAATCAGCCTCTCCTGCCCTGTGGCCCCTCTAACTGAGAGGCCATAAATCAGTCCACATCTCCATGGAGCACCATCTGCACTCAAAGGCTTGACTTAGCAGAAATGTGGAATGGTGGAGATGACTTCGGAATTACCCACACAGATACATCAGGTGCCTCTGTGGGATTTCCTGACACCATCTCCAACACGTTGATGGCAGGAGGCAGCTAAATTAATTCCTTTCCTACTGCAGTAGCCTCAAGAGTGCACATTCCCCCACGTGTCCCTCCAGGG
The DNA here is from genome assembly GCA_013397975.1 of Machaerirhynchus nigripectus. NCBI lineage: Eukaryota > Metazoa > Chordata > Aves > Passeriformes > Dicruridae > Machaerirhynchus > Machaerirhynchus nigripectus. Next base: position 1,240,745 of record VZRQ01000967.1, on the reverse strand, counting down.
CTCCTGAGTACAGGGGTGCTGAGTTACAGCACAGCTGCTCGCTTTCCATAATTCAACGCTTGGGTAATGATTTTTAACTTCTATTTAAAAATTAATTTGCTTTTGTCAGTGATGCACAGGATCCTTGCAGAGGCAAATGATGCTTTCCCTTGGCCATTCTAAAGCTCCTTCTGATTTGTGTTTGCTGGGATATTCTAACTGTAGCTATTTATCTGATCACAGAGAATTCAGAGTCCACTGGGTATATTCACAGCTGTTCTGAGAAAAGGGACAAGATTTTGGTCAGAAAGGAATATATTACACTGCTTGAGAACTGGAGTTTTAAAGGAAATGCTCTTGTATTTTTAATTTTTTTTTCATTTGAACGCTGTATTGCAATTCTCAGTGTACTTCAGTTTGTAGCACAGCATAGCACTACAGACCTTATGTACTTCAGACAGTCATTTGAAAGGCCATTGGTTTTCTTTTGAAAACAATAAACCGATGAAAAAATCTAGATTAGGAAGGTGGTGTCTTAATAGACCTTGAGGGTACATTTGCACATTTAATTTTTAAGTGTAATTATTACAAACATTTAATATACAAAACTATCCATTCTTTTTAGGTCTTATAACCTCAGACTTCTATAAGACATGTTCCTTCCCCTGTGCTTCTTGCATGAGAATCTGTCCATGTGCAGTTAGGCTTTGAAGTGAGATACAATAAAAATCAGATTTTAAGAGCAGTGTGTACATAATTGTCTGACACGTGCATGTATAGGAAAGGTCAAGGGACTTAGAGTTTTTATCAAGAGTCGTGGGTATGGGAAACAGTCTTCTGATGGATATGATATTTCTATAATATAGACTTTTTTTTTTTTTCGCTTTGCTACTTCTAGTTCAGTGTCTTCAGCCTCAAGGGTCCTGCATTATTATTCCAGGTATTTATGTGTTTATTAACTAGTGTCTTTACTCCTTGTGTGTCACCTTCTTGCCTCCCCGCCTCCTCTCCTCCCCAGGAGATTCCGCAGGGCTGCCCTGCCACAGAAGTGGGTCAGCCCAGCTCCGAGGGCTGCGGAGTGGCTGGGTGGGGATCCACCTAGCAACACCACCACGCTAATGCTGCGTTGGGAAATTTGCCCTACAGGAGTTTGTCTTGATTAAAGGCTTCAGTCTGTCTTTGCAACACAAACATAGGAGCCCCCATGCTGCTCTCTGAAATTTACAGCGTATTTTCTTTTTACTCAAGCATATTGAAGCAGAACAGAAGAAAGGATCAAAGGTACCATAATGTTTCTATAAACAAGTACTACTTAGTTTGGTTTTTTTTATCTTGGGTTTATTTTTTTCCAAACAAATCTTCTAGGCACATTAGGCTCGGGTTTCATTTTATTGCCAAATCACCAGCTGGCAACAAAATCGCATATGTCTGTGTAAATACAGTGGATGAGAAGCTGAACAGGAGATTGGGAGATGATTCAAGCAGTCACATTGGCTCTACACCTTAAAATTTGACTGTTTTATCTGTCTATTCAGCAATGTCCTGTACAGACCCCATTTCAGCATGAAATACTAAAATCTCAGCTTGGGGTAATTCTGTCTGTGGTTTTCCTCTCTCCTAGTGAATTTACAGGAAAACAGATAATTCTCTGGGACTATAACTCAGAAATTCATGTTTTGTTTGCTCACCAAGTGGTGACTAATCCACTCCCTGTTACTCAAATATAGGTGTAACTCTTGTGATGACTGATATTATTATGAAGCATTTTCACTTTGAGGGCCAGATGATCCTTTGAAGGTAATGCAATTTTGCAATTTGCTTGAAGGCTCTATTGCTGCCTTTTGAGTACATTTGCATTCACTTGGCAATGAAACCTCAGCATTGATTAATTTATCATTAAGGTCAGTGTTGCTATACAGGCCTTCTTTATTTGTAGTTAGACAATGGCAAGGTCACTTCAATTTGTAAATTCAGTTCCTTCATGCACCCTGTAATTCCCAGGGAAAAAAAGCCTGACCATTATTAGGCAAACATATAAAAAAGCTAGTAATCATCATTTTGCTTCTAAAAGCAGATGAACTAGAGCATCTTTTCAGACCTGGGGTGTGAGACAGAGCTTTCCCCATGCAGTCACGAACAATGGGTTTGTTTTGGCCAAAATGATGCTCCTTTTCGGTCCCAGGTGAAAGAATATTTGAGTCTCATCAGGGGAAGATGTTCCTTGACAGAACTGGGTGACAGGATTCCCTTTGTCAGAACAGTGGCACAGAAACACTCAGCAGCTCTCAAGGATCTGTTTGAAGTGGCAATCTTGCCCTCAGTCAATAAACTCTAAAAGAGCTTAATTAATGAGCAGAGAATGAGCTCCATTATCTGGGAGGTGGAGGACAAAAATTAAAGGGGTTAAGCAGTAAACAGGCTTTGTTTCTTGCTAAAACTTTTTAATCTTTGTATTTTCTCTAACATCCTTCTCTTAGGAGATTTTGATACCAACTGACTTCTAGAAGTCTCAGCCTTACTACAAGTTTTGCTTTTTCTCTCAAGGGCTCCTGGTCTGACTTTTTTTCCCCAGTGTTTCCCTTTAGTTTGTAAAACAGCCTGGGCTGTAATGTGTGGGAAAGGGGCTCCAGTTTTGGAAATATCAGTGCATACCCACTAGCTGATGCTTTTCCCAAATTGGCCAGAACAGAGAATACTTCCTGCCCCATTCAGAATCATCTGCATAGAAAGATAAAACGGGAGTTAACAAGGGTCAGGTTTACGACAGGGAAAGAAGGCTGCTAATGACCATTATCTATGCCACAGGTTTAACTTCATTACTTTTGCATTAAGTTCTTAATGCCCAAAGCAATAAGCAAACTGAGTCCTGTTGAACTGTGGTAACCTAATCTTCTCTCCAAATGAAATAGAGGGGAAAGCAGAGTCATTTGACATGGCCTTTATTTTGTCTTCTCTTTCCCCATCCCCCAGTCACATATTAGGCCTGTTGTGAGTTTCCCTTCCTTCTCACAGCCTTGTTCTTTTATCTCTTTCCTTTCTTCCTGAGTTTTTCTGACTGTCCAAAGTGGTATTTGGTACAGGATTTGATGAGAGGGTTTCGGCCTTCCATAAAGTGGGTCTGGGGTTTGTCACACAGAGAAGTCTCTCTTGATAACCTTTTGAAGTAGAGAATTATGCAAACTATGGCCGGAATAAAAAGCTTTTAATTTCACAGTTAAGACAGAATTGAGCTGGCCATGGCATTGTGGGTCCCAGTGAGTCAGATCTAGGAGAGAACACTTGCTGGGTGTTTTGGGGCATCATCGCACTTTTGCATGCCAAGGACAGCAGTGGGTGATTATATCCCAGTGTGGCTGGCTGGCACATACCAGCCTGGACTCCAAACATTAATTCATGTTCTGCCCATTCTCCAGTGGCAACCCCTAATGACAATGCTGAAGTGTTCAAGGCCGGGCTGGATGGAGCTCTGAGTAACTTGGTCTAGTGGAAAGTGTCGCTGCCCACGGCAGGGGGTCTGGAACTGGATGATATTTAAGGTCCCTTCCAATCCCAGCCATTCTATGATTCCATGATTTATGGCTCTGAAGTTGCGCCACCAAATGTGTGAACAGTTTAGGCTTAGTGAGCAAAGAACAAACACCAACAGAGAATTAAATGTAATTCATGATTTAGAATGAGATCAGCATTTCTGTCATTTCAGTTAATTTCCTACTCACCCTCAAATTTGACAAATAAAAAGTAATGAATTTCCCTCTTCTTGTGTGACCTGCAGACTTTTGCTCTGTAGCTGGGGAAGGAAATGCATTGAGTAAGAAGAGGGAGCAAAACTGGATTTCTTAATATGTGAGATTCCCAGGCCAACAGCCTTAGCTTTTGGCAAAGGATAAAATCAACAGAGCATCTTTTTAGGGCTCCCCAGAAGAATGAGAGGGAGCAAACCAGTGCTGGCAGGTAACTGGTGCATCTGCCCAGTGTGCAGGGAATATATTACTGCTCCTAGAAGAAGGATCCCAAAGTGACAGATGCCTGAGAAAAAAACATGTTAGATTAGATAGAAGAAAATAATATAAACTATGGAGAGTTAAACAATGAATGTGAACGCCTGTGTAAAAACCCTCTCAGCAATGCAAGGTAATATCTTACCCTAATCCAGTATTATATGGTAACCTCCATATGAGAACCTTGCACTCTGAGGAGTAAGTGCTGAAGGCTGAACATTTATCTTATGAGTTGTTCCCTGTTTAGAGCAATCAGGGTTGCCAGATATTTGGGACTCTGAGAAAATTGTCCCTCTGTAATAACACCTCTCTGCCACACAGTACAAAGGGGCTTCATTTCCTTGCCCCTTTCTGTCTGGGAAAGGACATATCAATGTGTTTTTTCTGTAGCCAGTGAACCGTGGCTACAGTAAGGCCCATGATATTATAGCTAGGCTTGATATATCAGTCTGACAGCCATCATCTGTTTTAAGAAGTGGTATCTCCTCTCCACAGACCTGTCTGCTTCCTGAGTGCTTGACTTGACTCTACAACTGCTTTTTTTGGCTTTTACTGGGTACAGGTTCTCCTTTAAATCAACAGTTTCATCACTATTCTCCTAAATGAGATATTCTTTGTACTTTTACAATGAGAGAGTCAAGCGACAAGGCACATTAATTCAAGCTGCTGGGAATGCAGGAGGTAGGAAGGAGTGAATGGTGGATACCTCAGGAATGTGTAAATGGGAGCAAATGAAATAGTCTCTGTTGTGTCTTTGACACTGACTCGCAAAGCTTTGCCTCCCTTTGATGGGAGGGAAGGGAATGCTCTTCATCCCTGCACTGGGATATCAAACTCCAATGCCTCCCACTTGGATAAGTTTCTGGCCTCTCCTGCTTCTCATTTCATGGGCTTTCTGATCATGGTCTCCTTTTAGACATGGGAAACAATTTTCTTGGATGCCAAATTGTGTATTTACTTGCTAAATGCCTATTTTTTGAAGAAACAAGCTGCCATAATTCTGAAGTTCAAGGTGAAGAGGGCTTAGAGAGAAGCAAAACTATTTTCTAGGCGCACAGAGCAGATCAAGAGCCCCTGTGCAGTGAACTGTATCTGATTCAACACAGCCCACAAAATTAAATCTTGTTCAGCTTAAGCATTTAATTACTGCAGATGTTCAGGAGATACTCTGTGAAGCATCACCTACTGGGGCCCTTTGGACAGATGCTGTTTGCTTTGACACTCCATCTGTCACTTTAAAATAATCACTGAAGCTTCAACTGGCATAACCCTGCAGGGCTGGCATCAAGGCATGGCACGGAAGAGGTTAAAAACGAGGCCAAGGTCATGGCATGCCATGCGTGGTAGAAGGTCAGTGGAGGATGATTCCCAGTTCTTGCTCTCCAGGATTTTCAGCAGAGAGCACTGTCTCTGTAGCACTACACAGGAACTCGGGCTTTGCTTTCTGGAGGATCTTTTAACACCAACGATATCATCCCTTTGGTCTGTTAGATCCTTATATCCAGAGTGTACTTCAGAGATGAGCAAGATACAGCAGCAGATAATGGCCTTGGCCTAAGCCAAATGAAAAACTTGGTTGTTTTATATCAACAGAGATTTGGGACACCACTGGGACCTACTGACAGACAGCAGAGTTATTAACTGGCCTCAGAGAATTATAGTGCCTTTGGAAGTTTTATTAGATTCCTGCAATTTGTTAGTGTAGATCAGTTATTTGACCAGTGCCATCTCTCCTCTTGGCTACTGGGTTGTGGCATCTGCAGCTTTTGGCAGGATGTTCATAAACAAGTCCCAGTCACGTTCGGTCAGTGAGACGTTTTCACTCAACTGAGTTGCCCATAACAGTGTCAGAAAGCTGAGAGCTTTTCAGGGCACCATGTTTATATCATTACTAGTTTAGGTAGTTTGGTATTGCTGCCTGTAACAAGAGTGATTGACTCATAATTACTTGTACTTATGGTTGTTGCATTGTTGTCAAGAGTGTGTTGGGAGAGCTTTTCCCCAGCCTGGTGACTTCTCTGCCGCCTTGGCACATTTACAGCAGCGATATTTAGCAGTTCTAAAAGGGTTTAGAGATGACCTCTCGTGAGGGAGACCTTGAGGTTAGATGGTCTTTTCATTCTACACCTCACAAATAACCAGTTTTTGTATTCGTCACCCTGGTTTCCAGCAGGATGGGAGGGAATGACAGCTAATAAGCCATCTTGCTGCCTTATCCAGGTCATCAAGTAGGAAACATTCAGGAACACCTTTTATTTTTTTAAATTGTCAGTGACTTGGTTATAGGTAAATATATCTTTTCCACTCCTCATTTTCTTCTAAGATCTAGGCCCTATCTAAGTAGATTATAAACATTGATTTAAACATTCAGTCATGCAAATCTTTCTACGAGGTTCAGTAATAGCAGCTAGGTCAAATTAGTGCTCATAAATGACTAATTCTATTTCCTCCTGTTTATTACCCAGGCTTTTGGCATTGCTGTATAGTTAATTAAATAATTTCTTCTTCTCATCCTCTGCATTCAATGCCTTTGTGACCATAGTCTCCAATGGAAATCCACCAAGGGCAGGGTTCACTGATGCAGCAGTTTGTGGATGGTGGTTGGGTGCTCTCCTCACCTCCCTGGGGTCTTTCTGAGTGAGACTCGAGCATTGCAGAGCTGGTGCCACCTCTGCTATTCCTCTCCTGCATCCAAACTGAGAGCTGAGGGATGGAGGTCAGGGGCTCCCTTTTTGTCCTGTAACATAGAATTCTGTCTCTGTCTCTTCTCTCTTCTCCAGAATTGACAGATTATTGTTCTTTGTCATTTTTTGGTCCTTACCTCTGATTGAAAGGGATGTCTGACTTCAAGGGATGTGCTTTGTGTCAGGAGATCAATTAGGCTTGTTCAGTGTCCCTTCTGGAGCTTCTTTTTTTTTTTAGTATCACTTTTTATGCTCCCAGGTCTGATTTCTGTTACTGCTTATCCTTTATATAGATTTTGTTCCCTTCTTCATCTGAAGGAGAATGTTTTTTCCTATTAAGTGGTGGCTGCTGCTGCTCCTCATCCCAGGATTTAAATAACTAGCATTTTTTCCCTGTTTTGCCAGCACTAAATCCACACAATATAACAGAAAACCAAGCCCATACACTGTCAAACAGAGACACTCCAACAGCGTGGTGACCCTCTTTCTGTCACCTGCCACATTTTTCAGGCTCAACCTACAGCTGTGAAACTGTTTTTCCCCCTTCTCTTTGAACAACAAAGTCCAAAGAACACTCCTCAGTTTGATGCCTGTCACAATTTGCAGAACATCCTCGGACAGAAATGATATTGCTAATAGTGAGGGAAGAGTTGCTCTGAAAGCAGCAGCAGCAGCTTTTCATTGCCAGCTCTTCCAGTGGGTCTGAGCTAATAAGAGCCATGCTGCAAACTTTATTTAATTTGTATGGGCCTGGTCCAGAGCCTTCCTCTTGACTTCAGGGCCATTGGATCAGGCTGCATGGCAGCTACAGCTTTGCTTTATGACTCAGTATCACTGTCTTGGAACGGCGTCTGCCAAATCAGTCAGTTTTTCCATTAAAGCGTTCTCCAAGGAGAAAAGTGAGTGTTCAGCTAGCTGTCTGCTAACAGAAAAGTCTGATTTTTCACTTGTGTATTTTTCCTAAATAACTTTCTCCTTCTCCATGAGAAACCTCTGGGCTTCAGGTGGGACAGTTCTCTGAGTGTCTCATAGACAACTGAGAATATCTGCCTGAATCTTTACTAGCGTGTTTGAACATTCCTTTTTGCTTTCAATATATTTCCATGTAATTACCTGAGAGCAAACTAACTTTTTAGGAGTAAAATGTGCAGACCACATTTTCAATTAATCTTCTATGACAGCAGTTGCTGTTGTGTGAGTAACTGACCTGTGACTAAATAAATACAATAGTAAAATAATTTCAGCCTTACACTATAAAAAACAAAACCAAAACTCTGACTCTGTAAGGTAGTATTTTTTATGAGCTGAGCATATACTCCATTAGGGAAAAGGAGACTGTTTGCATTACCCAGCTACACCATATACCTGCCTCCTTCCATGCAACTGAATTCCAAAGATGGCTGGTTTAGGCTTGTATTTTTACTGTTGTTTGGCTTTTTTTTTCCCCTGAGGGAGAAGTAGACCTGAGTTTTGAGTTGGATTTTTGTTGTATTTCATTTGTTTTGTTGCTGGAAGTGAGGAAGGATGTGAAGTTAATCTGCCCAAATAACACCTACTGCCCTCTGACTCAGTTCTTTACCTGCTCTGGAAATTTAGGTGCTGCTCCATCCATACTCCCCTCAAGGCTGTTCAGCCCTAGGAAGAAAGGGAATTAATTTCTCTAAATGCACATCAGTGTGTTGGTCACAACTTCTTTCCAGCCTCTTGCTTTTTAACAAGCAGGGAGACTTGCAGACCTTTAGGAAGGGCTTCAGCCAGCTGGAGAAAATGTGCCTGTGGTTGTGAGAGCAGTGACTGGAGATACAGAAATGCACAGAGAAGTTGTAGAAGGAGATAACTGCTCCTTGATCTGATATCCATCTGACTAGCTTGCCCCCTAATGATAGGGACAGATAAACACAGGCAATTATATAAATGGACATATCTTCATTGTCTTCATGGGAATCACAAAGACACCTGAGAATGCAAAATTTCCCTTCCAAGATGGAGTTGGGTTTGAACAGAGGAAAGCTGAGATGGAGGGGCTGAAGTCACAGAACAAACCACAGCACACCATGCTGAAGTCAGGACATGACTGGAACAAATTTCCCACAGTGCCATGCTCAGAAGAAGAGAAAAGAAGTAAACAAAAAACTATTGGCAGTTTGCAATTTTGCTGCTGTCTGTTCCTCGTGTTGGTTTTCTTCCTCTCTGTTCTAGGAATTCTATAGTAGAGCTATGAAGAATAATCAATTAATGCTTAGAAAGCAATTATAATGATTCCCAGTTTACACATGAATAAACAGAATGCAGCTTAGGTGACTGAGTCACAATCATTTTTGGAGCCTGATAGGGCACGGGCAGCAACAAAGAGCCGGCTCAGCACTTGTGCTCTAATTGCTATTTTGCCAGAAAAGTTAGGGCTGGAGATCAAACAGACAGAAATGAGTTGTAAAGCTCCCTGAATGTAAATGGTTGTGCACTGTTTAAAAAAAAAATTAAAGGAAAAAAAAATCACTACAAGCTGTAATGATTTCATAACTGCTACATAGCTTAGACAAGACTTGCCTGAGGTCTCACAGGATGCCCATGGGTCATACCAAGGACAGGATCCAGATGTTGTGACTCTAGTGCTGTCTTTAAGCACAAGACCTTTTCTTCTAAAAATTCGGTGTTTGATTATAGAGTCCCTTATCATACAAGCCCATGTATGATACTTTCCTATACATTCAGCCTGAAACATGGTTAATATAGAAACATCCTTTTCATGTGCATCGCAGCTCATGATGTCTTGCTTTTATTGGCAGGTTCACAGCTTCAGCTCAGACGTGTGGCCTGGTGCAGGGATTGCTCACTGACGTTACTCACAGTTCTGTGTGTGTGCACTGAGCAAGTGCCTGTGGTACTGTGTGTTCAGACAGCGGAGGAGGTATTACAAGGATCATTCTTTTCTCTTCCAGGCATGAAGGTGTTACCATGGTGTAAAACCAGGTCATGGTGAAGTTCCCCTTCACATCTGGGGATTGATTTTGTTACTTGAAAACCCATCTAACTGCGTAAGAACAAGCACAAGCCTTGCTATCCTACTTCATACACTATCAGCCAAACGAGCAAGCCAGCTTTGAGTCCTCCAGGGTCATTTTATTTTTAGGGCTGTTGCCTCAAGCAGGAAGAAAACAGCTTGATCTGTAGGCTCTGCTTTGAGCTTCCAGTGCTGGCAGCAAAAAGCAAGTTCTTTTGACGTGCAGGCTGAGTTGAACCAGTGGAACAATCTGTATGGGCCAGGGAGTCACCGTATTTTGAGTGTTCTTGTTCCGAGGCACAGCACATCTCCTTGTCTGTCACAGAGCTGATTTACTTCTGATCTCTTCAGCCTATGATTGACGTTCCAGCTGGTTTTTTGTCTCTTTATTTAATGGCAGGCTTTTTCTCCCCATGCTTTTTCAGGTTTTTCATTTCTCCTTGTTTGTCTGAAATCCATCTTGGAGACACTTGTTGCCCTGTTCTCTGATCTGTTTTGAGCCTCTGCCAGCTGCTGCTTCTGCTGCCAGTGGATAAAATGACTGAGTCACGTCACCACTTTGTGAATTTTGCATTTGCTTGTGGGGTGGCAGAGCCAAGGCCATCATGAACATATCAAGGAACCACAACAAAGGCCCAAAACACAAACACTGTGACTTAACCTCAAAGCTCTTGCTGGAGTCCGATGAGGTGACAGCCAGCAAGATTCATAGTGAGGGACCTCAAAGCCTTACCAACCTCAGTCCCACTTTAACCACATCAGAGGCATTCACCTCACGCAGCTCTGGATCAGGGGACAGTGTGTAAGGGAAAGGTAGGAGTGACAAAAGGACTGTTTTCTTCTTTCCACAGTGAATTTGTCACAGCAGATGTAAAAAAAACAGAAAAAAAAATGCTCAGGGTTATTGAACTCAGCAAAGCTTCAGTGGAAGAGAGCAGCACTCAGTGCACAAGGGAAGGCAGACTGGCTCCTTCCTTAAACCATCTTGTGTGTCTTTGAGCCAAAATGCCTGTTTTGCCTTGTTTCAGCAGGTCAGCATGGCTGGCAGCTGATTCCCCACACGGGCATCGTGTCCCTGCGGTGACAGCCGTGTCACCACGGCGCTCCCGAGCCTTGGCTTTGGTGCTCTCACGGAACCGTCCCAGCACTGCCATGCTGTCAGTGACTACATTTCCATTTCTCATGCTTTGTAATCATCCTGCTTTTTAGCCTAAGAAACTTTCTGTCTGGAAAAAAAACCTGTCTCTGGTTGACCAGAAGGATCACTGTGTTTGGGCTTTTCACACCTCTGTCTTTGGGACAAGAGCTTGCCAAAAGGTCATTTATACCCCACATGGTGATTAGCTAAACTCTAGGTGATCACCAGCATGGGGATGCTGATGCTGCTGTAAATTTTACTGGTTAATTTCAGCTTGATCAGGGTCATCCCTATGTTGCCAGCAGAGGCATGGGAGCATTTAATACAACTTGAGCATCAGGGCTCTGTGGCTAGCTCCAGGTTTATTTGGCTACCTCCAGGTTGGTTCACTTTGGCTGATGGCATGGGGGTTTTTTTTTAGGGATAGATAGCAGGAAGGCTGAAATGCACTCATCCGATCTTCAAGCAGAGGACAGGACTGTATCAGTGTGTTTTTTAAAATATCCTGGCCTGTTTGGCTTGTAATAGCCTTGTAGTAAAAAGATTTTTCATTCTTGGCCCTGATGCAAAAGGGAAATGGGTTCCTATTTGCATTGTCCCCACAGTGTTTGTGTAATTAAGGTATGTGGGGGTTCTTCCTCCCCCACACTCTCCCAAGGTAAAAAATGACCTTGTCAAAACTTGGATTACAAAATCTTAGTTACTAAGCAATGGGTAGGGCCCCACTGGGATGGCATCCCGGCTCCTGAAATGGTATGTATAGTAAAAACTAATAAAAATGGTGTCAGAGGCTCTCAGGCTTCCAAGTCCCCTGCTGTGTGACCCCCTGATCCCAATTTATTAGCTAAACCCAGGGAAGCAGACAAACCTCTCTGGCTCCAGACTGTAGGCTCCAAGAAATCAAATAATGTGAGCTCCAGAGCAGTGGCTCCAGAGCAGGAGGGAAGGAAATCCTCATGGAAAACAGGGGACTGAGCGTAGGGCTGAAGGGAGCTGCTGACAAGAGCCATCTGAGCGGGATAGGAAAGGGAAACTCGCTCTGATATCTCAGTACCTCGACGTTCAGATGCTTTAAACGTGGCAGGGAGGAAGCGCAGAAAGGGGGTGGGGAGAGCGGGGCTTGTAAGGAGGCAACCAGCCAAAGTTGTTTCCTTTCATGTGTTAGCAGTGCCTTCGCTCGGAGATCACCTTGTGCTGGTGACGGAGGATTTAGCAGCTGCGGGTGGCAGATGGAGTGGCGAAGAATGTGCCCTGTGGGTCAGAGGGGGATGCGCCTTCCCCCTTCCTGCTCCCCCACTGCAAGAATTTTCTCTTGACAGCAATAAAGGTGGTGGAGCTCATCATGTTGCTACTACCCCCCTGGATTTCCTCTTTGCTGTGTGATACACATAGCAATTAAAGCATGTTGCGCAGAGGGAGTGGGGGATTTTTTTTTTTCCCCTTCTTTTTTTTCCTCTCTGAAGAGCTGCCAAAGCAAAGTGATATTGATGAGGATGGCTCGCTTCGATTAGCGGAGGCTGGCTAAGGAACAGCCACCTCCAGCCTCTTTTCCTCCCCCTCTTCTGCCTTGGACAAGAAACTTCAGTATTTTCTTTGTTTTCAGCAGTTGTCTCTCTGTTCTGCACCTCTAATCTATACCCAAATTGAGCTTAAGTAGGGGTAAGAAGTGTAACAATAACTCTCCTTGTTTAATGCCAGCCATTGCATTTGGAGTGCTTTGGTTTCCCAAGGGTGATGTTATCAGGAGAAGGCATTGCACTTTTGTAAAAACACATGATTATCCAGTAAAGCAGCTAATGATGGAAATGAAGGGATGAAGACCATATGGAGGCTGAGCTATGGCAGTAGAGCAGGCCTGTCCCATTTGCTAACTCTTTATTGAGGTGAATTTGCTGTTTGGAAATGTATTCTGGGGTTCCTGAGCAGAGACTGGCCCACTGTTTCTCCTACTCAGTGACCTACATGTTTGTGTCTAAGAGCAGGCAAAAAGATAGGCCCATGGCTTTATCTGCCTTCATGACTCCTGGCTTGCATGAAAAGGGGTTGTGGTTTTATTCCTGCTTACCTGGAGCTATCTTGGAGAAATACTTTCTGCTGTAAGACCAGGACAGATAACAAATTTGGGGGCTGGAAAAACATGTGCGTACAGGCAGCCTTTCTCCTTCATGCTACGCGGAAACAAGGCTGCAGCTCTATAAATCTGGGGTTTCCTGGCTCTGTGTCATTTCTTTTTAAATCACTGCCAGGGTGATCAGTTTAAACACCCACATCATTTGCGTTTTTCATAGTCAAGCACAGGAATTTTTGGAGCGCTGTCTAAAGGAAAAAAATATAACATGCTCTTCCTCTCTCACTCCTTAGCTGTGATCAGTGCGAGTCTGAGAGCAAGCAGAGGTCCTTGGTAGAGTGTCAAGAAATGCTCTCTCCTGTGGATACACACTACAGCCATCTCCAGGCTTGGCTGAGGTTTTGCTGTTGATACATAAAGGAACCTGAATGTCCTTGGTGATCTGGAGCTTGGCGTTTGCCTCTCTGCTGTGCAGTGAAATAGGTGGGATTGTACTGAGGGAGGAGAGGCGGGTGGTGAAGGTGCTGCTTCCCCAGGAGCACGGCTGGAAATGATGCTGCACCTGCACTTTCCAGGGCTGGGGCTTTCCACTCTTCCCAGTGAGGCTATGGCCCTGGATACTGTATTCCTACATCCACACGCTGGATGTCCATGTGACTGAAAATAGAGGAGGAAGCACAGCCCCAAACAGGTTGGCTTCCCTCCTGCACACGCTTCACTGAGAAGCAGCCTCAAACCTGACCTAGTAAGAGTCACCCTGCTATAGGGCTTGTGTTGGTGATGGTGTGAGGCATCATCTGGATGCAGGTCTGGGGGCAGTTGCACAGTGTAGCCGTGTCCTGCAAGCCTTTCCTGAGGTTTGGGAAGGGGAGGGTAGCTCTTTTGGATGAGTGCTATTGTGCAGTTTGGTTGTGTGGATACTCAGTATCTCCAATTTAAGGGCAGCAGACCTTTTGGCTCCCTCACTTGTGTGCTGAATCAGGCCAGGGGTGGAGAGTCTGAGTTCCCCACAACCTTGGGCAAGTTGCCTTCACTGCACAGCCCTCACCATTTGTGGCTGAGCTATCACTTTTCTCAAGATAAGCTGGAATTGTGTGTGTTGTTGGATGACTTTTATCTTGCCATCACAGCCTGTGTGCACTTTCACTGTAAAAGGAACTGCTTTGCTTTATAACTTGCATGTGAGGAGGGATTATTTTGCAAGAGGTCACGGGAGAGTGAGAGAAGTTATGATCAAGTTGTGCCCTCTGGAATATGCTGTGGGATGAAGATTTGGAGAGTGATATTTTCACTTTTCTTCCTTTCCCTTTTCTGATGTTGATTCAGAGCAGAAATGACCTTGGTCACTTTATGTCAGCAAAGATGCCGAGCAGATCTGAAACAAAAGGAGAAAAGCAAGTCACTGTTTCAAGTGCATTTGTGGTTCAGTTGAATGAAAGCCCAGTCTTGCCAGCTCATGATTTGATCATCAGTGCTGCAATGCACAGTCCTTTCCTATAGCTCCAGGTCTTGAGTTACAGAAGGTCTTAAAATACATTCTACTCACCACCACCCCCCTTTCCCCATAGGTTTCATGATTTCAAAGAAAATATAGGAAACATGACCTCAGTGCACCCTCAGGACTGAGGTGGTGGAAGGCAATGGTTTAAAAACTGGCTCAGACTGTGAAGAGATGGTGATATACAGTTCACATAAAAAGATTTTTTAAAAAAAATTATTTCACTATTGCTGGGTCAAACTTTAGGCAATACAAGAGAAGTTCCTGGGTTTGGGATCTGAAAAGGAGCTTCAAGTCACCCATTTGTAGCTCCATGGATTGTGCCAAGTGGGTGGGAGCTGAGTTTGCGGAAGTGTCATGGGATCTGCATGGCAGATGTGAAGGCAGGAGAGCAGCTTTTGTAAATTTTTAGCAGCACTGTGGTCTTGGCCACATTTGTATAAATCCAGAGGAATACAGTTGTCTTGTGTAAACCAATGATTTCTTATTATTACCAAATCAAAAAATGTGAAAAGAGATTTTCTTTTCTTCTGTCTACCTCTAACTTAAAGTGACTATAAGATTTTTGGGTGTTCTCTCTTTTTTTTCCTAATTTTTTTTTCATTAAGAGGGGGGGAAACCTCTAAGTCTCTGTGCATAGTGGGACACTGAATTGTCCTTCCTGGCACCCAATTTGGTCTGTGCATAAACGAAGGGAATACTTTGCTTGATATTAACAGTGCTGTTGGATATTTGTGAGCAGGGTGAACACCCCCACATACCAAATGCATTAATTAATTAACTGGTACATCAGTTGCTACTTTAAGAGATCTGAAAGTTGCACGTGGATTTGGAACTACAGCAAAATGCTGCAGTCAGTCCTACAAAGCCAATGAACAAACTCTAGTGGGAATTAAAAATCTCCTACTCCCATTCCTGACCTTGAGAACAGGTCTGGGAGCAGGAAAGGTGTTTTGTCTCTTCCTTCTATGTCAGTTCGTCCAGTAAAGAGATTTCCTTGGGAAGGAAAAAGACGTGTTCTGTAGTCAGTAAGTTATGGGCTGGTTTCTGGAGGGCAGGGAAGGGCAAGGTTGGGTTAGACTCTATCAGGGATTCTTGCCAGGGTACATTTGCCGACAGTGATTGGAGCTGTCAATGAGAATGACTCTGGGGAGCATCCACTGGTATGTTTAAAAGATGTTCTGTGATTTCAGATGTGAAGGAGGCCAGAGAAGCTGTAAAAGATGTGGAAGGGACATTGGAGCTCCTCCCTAGGGTGAGATTTTTGGTTGCAATGACCTGTTTCTGTCAGGCTGTGTTAAAGTAAATAGGTTAATAACTGTTTTGTTTCTACCATTAATCCTGCCTTTGATTAGCACTTATGTTTACCATATAGTGACCAAAGGACTGGTCAGAGGTGAACTTAGCAAAGAAAAGTAATAATTCAGGGAAACCATGCTAATTTCAGTGGAACCTGGCAGATTTTGCAGGAGTGTTGTTGCCACTACAGAGCCAAGGTAGGGTTGATCCCTCCTGCTAATGTGTGAGACAATGATTTGAGGTATGGGAGCAACCAGGTCTGGTGCTCCTGTGATGGGACTGGCTCCAAAAAGCTGCTGAGTTCCTGGGAACACTGCAGAGCACATCCTGCTTCGTGGATGCCACGTACCCTCTTCTGCTTTGCGGCGGGAGGCACAAAGGCCAAAGGGCTCTACCCTGTGCTGGGGAGCTTGTTTCTGCTGCATTTTTAGTTTTAAATATAAATGTCTCTGTTTTAAGAGAGAATAAATGTCTTGGTTTAGTTGGCCAGGTTTTCTTATATTGAGCCTAATTTATGAGAAGATAAGGAATCCCTGGCCTATGCAGTTCCCTCTAGTTCAAACGTAAAGGATAAAGCCAAAAGTCAAAGCTGAGCTTGGGGAGGACAGAAAAGCAGTTTCAATGCCATCATGTTATCTCCACAAACACTGCACCTCAAAGTCCCAGTCAGAACACACCGCCTTCCTAAAGGGAGTGTGTGTGAGAGGCAGAGAGCTGGAAAGATGAGAGGGGCAGGAAAGCCCAAAACAGGGCAGCAATAAATACTGCTTTTTTCAAAGCCTGGAGAGGATGGAGTATGTAGTGATCAGATTATCAAGCCTTGGATCTCTAAATAAAGGTACCATGTTTATTCCCTTTGGGGCCCCATTGTCAAAGAGACTTTCCCCCCCACCCCTTGCCAGCCAGGGGAGATAGACATGGTTTGTCTGGGAACAAAGTATGTGCCCCTTTCCCAGGGCCTGACACAGCTGTGGGGATGTGGGTATGACAGGGAAAGGTGCACTTCAAATGGACCTTTTCGGGAGGTGAACTCATTGTCACTTCAAAGAATCAGATGATTTACTGTGTCTGTTTATGGGCAAAAAGCAACATCTTTATCTTTCTGTGGTGTGCTTAGGAGAGACATAACAGCCTGGTCATGTGCTGGAAAGAAATGACTCATTTCATTTTGGGTCTAAGTGAAACTAGTGTATTACTCATTTTTATGCAACTCTAGTAAATTGTACTTATTAAAAAGGAGGGGGAGGGTGGAGGAGGGACTATTACCTAAAGTCTAACCAAGATGTACTAGAAAATTAATTTAGAAATATGGTTGACCTCAGCTTCCTCCTAATGAAAATCTGCTGACAAATCTTGTGATTTTGTTACTCTTTTTAAAGCAGCCCTTGGGATTGCTGGTAGTTCAGGTGTCAGGACCAGTTACTCATTCAGATCCCGGCTGGATGATTTTTCCATTGTTCTTCCAAAGAAAGACTTCATATTCAGTCATCCTTTGGGCGTTCTACACTGCCTATTGCTAAAGCATCTGAGTTCAGCCCCATTGCTGAGGTCTGCTGGTGGGGTGTGAAAGAGCTCTGCAGGCTGCTGGGCTGTGAGCACGGCTTCAGCAGCTCTGAACGTGGTGGTTGCTGCTCCTGATGATGCTGAAATCCTGTGATGTGTCCATGTGCCAGGTTAGGCTGATGTCTGCCTCACAGCCCCTCATGGATTTTCTGCTGACTGTCCTCTGCTTAAAGCAAATAAAACCCATTCTCCTTCCCAGCACTATTTATCATTGAATTCTGATTAACTGCAGTGCCATATCGAGAGGAGGCAGGAAAATGGCAGCACTTTTCAATTAGAGTATCCAGAACAACCTTGTCACCTCTTTCACAATCGTTGCTTTTATTTTCAAAGGTTAAGATCATTTTCAGCAGCACTGAGAGCTATTTTCATTCAGTGCATATGCACAGAAGCCCCTCACACTGTGAAGCTGAGACCCAGAGATCACTGAGAGTGATCTCTGTGTTCTCTGGTGTCCCTTTTTTCCATCAGTGATTTCCATCTATATCTGCTCAGTTCTCAGAATGGCCGGTCTGTGGTACCTGGGAATGGCAAGCTGCTGGGCATTTTAACCTCCTCCCTCTCTCTCCGTGGAGTTTATGGAGTTGGGATGGAGCTGGTGGCTTGGTCACAGGGGTATGAAATAGGGTGGCATCTGCTCTGCTCTGCAGCAGCTACACCACAAGGTCACTGTTCTCAGAGCAACCAGATATTATCTGATGTGGGTTTGGGTGAGAACTGAACTTGTGAAGGGACTAAGAAGAGTGGATATGATATTTCATATCAGGGAATTGGTTTTATCTGTGTGGTGTTGTTTTTTTTTTTTTTTTTTTTGGTGGGTTTTGTGTGTTTATATTCTAAATCACTCTTTTCACAATTGTAAATAAAGGAGCCGGGGAGAAAGCAGCACTACTAAAGAACTGCAGTGATTCTGGCTGGTTTAAGGAGCAGGCAGACCCTTCTCTGAAACTGAAGAGATCTAATCTTTGCCCTTCAGTCAGGTAAGCTGTAAAAAGCACTTGTGCTTCTGGAAACAAGGACTGAAAGCAAACCTAAGCAGAGCCCACAGAGCCCTCCAGCTCAAGGAGTTTCAATAGATTTGTCTTAGTGGCTGTGTAAGAGAGACTGGTTAGGAAGCACCTGGAAACTTATCTAATTCTCCCAGCTATTCCGGTTCATCTAATGGAAGATCTTATTTCTGCCTGCACACGCTGTTGTGCCTCGGTCCTTAGACCCTTGGTGTTGAAGCAAAGCACTGCAAGAAAAATATTTACAAGACAAAATGGAAATATGGTTTCCTCCTCTTGTCAGTCCCAACTTTACCCTAGTTCTCAGAGGACTATGAAATGTTGTCCTTTATTAATTCCTAAGTAATGATGGAAAAATCATTATTTTCATTTTTCAGGGTTTTTTATTCATGTTACACTTTGTCAGTTGAAAAAAAATGGCTGAGGTTTGCTGGCAGAGAAACTCTGGTGTGTTTTCAAAGGCCTTCGTGTGTAGCTTAGTGCTTTTGATATATATTAAAAAAAAATCAGATATTCATTGTTGTATTTCTAATTAAAAGCTCAGTGAAATGTAGGACATTTTACAGCAGAAATTAAAAGTAAATAAGAAAAGGATAATAGCCATAGAAAGAAGCTGTGGAGACCTAAGCAAAGTGAAACCAGAGTTCAACAAATTCCCTGCATCTTTATGAAAATCACATCTATGAGTCAGCAAAACAAGCTCCTCTCTCATATAAAAATGTTCATCTTGGCTATGTTCACGGCCGTGGTGCTTCCAAGGCCGAGCAAGGCGGGGCTGAGGCGGGCACAGGGCTCAGCTCTCTCCCCATGGCTGGGTTTTGGGGCTGGGGCCGAGCACACTGCTCCTCTCGACGCTTGCGTGGAGCGATGCTGGTCGTGGCCACGGGAGCTGTGGATGGAGCTCTCTGCCCCGCGTGCCTGGGTGATTAATCAGGGGATGCTCTGCACGAGCCCGGGGTTGCAGCTCACCCAAACCCCTGGCACGGACCGTGCTCACCCCCTCGCTCATGCACACAAACAGGGGCAGCTCTGGCAGTCGGAGCTGTGGGTGCCTGGTGTTCACATCAGTGGGATTTTGCATTCAGGTTGTGGCTAGAATTGGACCAACCCTTTGTAAATTTATTTATTTACTTTTTTTTTTTTTTTTTTTAATAACATTGTGGAATTACTCCAGGCATCTGACTTCTTCTGTCAGCCTTTCCTTGGCAAAGCAGCCTCACCTCCCCAGCAGTGTGACTCAGGATGCTTGTCTTGCTGGCTAAGGCTTTCCCTCCCTTCCTCCATGTCACCATACACTCTTTCCCTCCCTCCTAGCTCCTGCTCTCTGGCATGTTTAGCAGCAGAGCTCGTTGAAAAACACAACCATCTTCTTCGGTGTTGATCCGCCTTTGACATTCCCTGACCCTCTCCTCCGAGCCTCCCTTCCCTGAGCAGAATCCCAAACAAGCTCCTTCGCCCGCTAATGCGGCCTTAAGACGATGAGCACTCAAATCCCTGAGATCTCTCCTTCCTCTCAGAGGTTAAAGAGAATCGTTTTTGAAAACTTGAGCTTTCCGCCAAGTTAAAAGGGAGGAGATCAATGGGATCTGTGCAGCCCTGACACAGTGCCCCGGAGGTCACGAGCCCTTCCAGCGCTGTCTGAATCACAGAGCTGGTTAGGTTGGAAAAGAACTCTGAAATCATAGAGCCCAACTGTTAATCCAGCACTGCCAATTACACCATTAAACCATGTCCCTAAGTGCCACATGTCCCATCTGGAAAGATTCAGGAAAAACCATGTGGGTGGGAAATGCACGACTGCCACAGGTAGGAGGTTTTGCAGGAAATTTTTTTGCAAGGAAGCTGCTGGTCCAGGATAGCTGGCTGGCTGCATTCCAGAGTCAGTGCCATCTGAAGATAACCAGGCATGAATTTCTTATCCATTTCCATTCTTATTAGCAGCCTTGAACGGGGCGTGGTGGAGAGCACTTGGGTCCTGCCCTGCGGGCAGAGTACTCCATGTGAGCTTGGCCAAGTGCTCCTCCAGCAGCTCAGCTGGAGGCAGAGACTGGGCAGGGACTCGCTCAGCCTGGCTGGTGCTCCCCGTGGCTCTCATGGCTGTCTGCTACCTCCATGGAGCTCATGTCCCCTCTCCTGGCCAGCCCTCACTGAAACCTTCAGCCCCTCTTCTCCCCAGGACAGCACTTGGGTGACATCCCAGGAGATCAGGGTCTGGTTATCAGGAGTGACTTTAAATGGGAAAACCCTTGGGAATGAGGCCATGGAGTGTGAGGGTGTAACCTGGGAGAGGATGAGCTCACGTGCTTCTTTTTGGTTTTGTTAAGGGCAACCTCTGCTAACTACAAAAAGGTTGTGCAAAAAGAAGACAAGTGGTAGACACTAAATGTAGTTTAAGCTCGCCAGTGGTAACAGAAATAGGGGGATTTATTGAAACCGGACTTAATTTGAAAGTCTATTTTAATCTGGTCCCTGTGCTCCATTCATCGTGTGGCTGGCTGGTCATCATTTTCAGGGCTGCTGACCCCTGAGCATGCAGAGGCTTATGCAGAGCTGGAGATGTTTTTCCACCATGTTTGTGCAGGCATTCCTGTTAAAACCAGGGGTGAACTCATTAGGAAAAGGGAGTGAAAGGGACTAAGGAGCCCCACCAGCTCTGTTTTGGAGTAATTCATGTGCTCTCTGGGTGTACAGTGGGGTTGTGCACACCCTTCCAGTCCTGTCTTTTCTGCTCCAATTAAGGCCAGGCCTTAGCAGTACAGGCTAAGGCAGGGGTCTTGAAGACAAAAATCTGGTTTCTATTTCAGGCAGTGCCACTGCAACATGCTTTTTAAGAGGGCTGGTGGAATATGCTTTTCCCACAAGCAAAGGGAAATGCACTCAGAAGGGAGTGTTAAGAGGCAGCCAAGGGAAAGAGGAAAGGGGTGATGTGATCTGATACCCGCTGACCTCTCTTGTGCAGGCATATCTCCCCTTCTCCTGGGTACCCTGAGAAACACGCAGCCCCCCACAGAACGGATGTTCTCTGACTTTTCTCCCCCACACCCTTTTTCCCCCTTCCTTTAGCCCTTGATCTGTTTAGAAATTCCCACTTGTTTGCCTCTCTGGTTTCCATAACCTCACTGACACTGAGGCACTGAGGAGAACCCAGTGTTAGTGGCTTAGCCATGGAAGTTCAGCTCAGTCCAGCTGTGGGCAGTTCAGTGTTCACCCTTCCTTTGTTTTTTGGTTTGGGATTTTTTTTTTTCCACTACCATGTCCATTTCTGCAGAAGCAGCTGACACTTTGGTCACAAGGCCAAAGTCACAGATCTACCAAAGCTCTTAATGCCCAGTTGTATGTTTGTGTGTGCATTTTCTTTTTCAGGGTAAGTACATCTTTTAGGGATGGAATAACAGTTTGTCCAAGAATCAACAGTCTTTAGGGAGCCAAATAGTCCTGCAGCCAAGGTTTGTGCTCTTTCCTTGAGGTTTGGGGGATGAGTTGCTTGCCTGTCCTCTTACATAAAAGAGGAGCAAATTGTCAGAACAAACACATTTTTAAATATACAACACCAGCAGTCAGAGCGTAAGAGGAGCTCATTGGCTGGAAAAGAGATCAAGGCAACCGGGAATTTGGATGGCCTGACTGAGGAGTTTGGACTGAAAGGTTCTTTTTCATTCACTGGAGCTAGTAATTTTTTTTCTCCCTCTCTATTTTTTTTTTTTCCTTTAGGTAATCAGCCAGGAAAGAAAAAAAAAATCTCCTCCTCCTTCCTGCAGGCAATGAGTCTGGACTCAGAATACTATTTTGCTGTCTTATATTTTTTTTTCTTTTTTTTTCCACAAAAACAGATTGCTACTGGGTATGAGTCCTTGCCTTGGAGCACACAGGAGAAGCAGCCAGCATGCAGCTCTGCTGTCTGGGGTGGTTCATTTCTCTCTGATTCACAAGTCAGTGACTAAATCAGGTTAACAATGGTCCTCTGAAGATCAGAGACTCAGTTTTACAGTCAGGGTTAGGTCAGCTTTAATCAGCCCTGCCCAGAGAGGGAGCTCTGGCAGGAATTGGACTGCACAGAAAATCCTGGTGCACTATTTTTTGGTGAGCTGCAGGACATTTCTGTACAATTGGTTGCCCATGGAGGGAGGAGAGGTCCTTGCAGCTGTTCTTTCTCAAGGTGCCATCAGGAGTCTTCCAGGATAAATTCCTGCTTCCTGGGCATCGCCAGGTTTGCAGGTTTCCCTGTGATTACACCAAGACAAGAGGAGAGGCAAGGTGGGACAGCTTTCCTGGGTACGCTCAGAGCAGCAGGGCACTGTCTGCGACGTCAGCACAGAGCAGTTGTCTGTGAAATTTCATTAAATTTGCAGGCAGCGATTGTTATTCCAGAGCAAGCAGAGAAGGTGGGAAGGGGCTGAGGTCCAGCTAGGAGTTGGCTAGACTAGTTCTTGGATTGTTTTCCACACTGTGGTTATCCTTATCTGCATCTGGAAACGGGAGTGTGTTGTATGTGTTTGTAAGAGCAAGCGGATGTGTGAAGTGTTCTGGCAAAGTCAGAGACCTCATTTTCCCCTCAGTGTAATGCAGCCTGATTAGATTGTTATTGACATGCTGAGAACCTGCTAGGGTTGTTACATCTCTGTGGAAAGGCATCTGTCTGTTCCTCTTCTCCCCTCTGCCTGGAAGGATTGCAGAGCTGGAAGTGGGAAGGACCTTTCAGATGGCAAATCCAGCTGTGAGAGAAATCTGCTGGGAAAGCACGGTGTGCCCGCCAGCTGACCAGCAGTTTGACAACGTATGTGGAGCTGTGAGCCAATTAATATCAGTTTGGAACGATTAATAATTCCCTAATGGGCAAAAAGTAAGAAAAAAGGAAAAGAAATAACCCACAATAAACCCCTCAAAACTGCTGTATTTTGCTGGATGGTTTTCATCCTGTAGATCATTGCTAGCCAGAGTTACTGGCAGCGTTTGGGTGATCAGATTTGTCTGACTTACTGCACCACCTCAGAAATGTGCTACACTCCACAAGCTGTTACAGCTTTGCCTGTTCAGGCTAAAGCACAGAGGTGTGTGCAGTGTCCAGGGGAGTCTGTGGATGTCCAGGGGAGGCTGTGGATGTCCAGGGAAGGCTGTGGATGTGCAGGGGAGGCTGTGGATGTTCAGGGGAGGCTGTGGATGTCCAGAGGAGGCTGTGGATGTGCAGGGGAGGCTGTGGATGTCCAGAGGAGGCTGTGCAGTCCTGTATGGAGGTACCTGCCCGAGCTGCCCCCACTGCAGGATCCGGTGGTGGGGATCTCCACCTGATGGCTCTGGGCAGCTGAGCGTGTCTGTGCTGCTCTCTGTGCTCCAGCTGCTTCATGCTGGATTGACTCAGGTATTTCTACCTGGTGCTGCACGGTGACTGCTAAATAAAAGCAAGAGAGGGTGTGGACCAACTGGCTTTAAAAACATTCTCCTTCCCAAAAATGGCTCTTGTGAAGTTTGCACCGTGATATGGTCAGATAATGGCAATTCTCACATTCAAGATTTGCCGTTGCAGGATGAGGACAGACTCAGTCTAAATATCTGGGATGTTGCTCTCTTTGATCACAGCTGACGCAACCTCAAAAATCCTCATCCTGAAAGCTCTCTGAAGACAGATTTGTCTCCAAGAATGATTTTGGGTTCAGCAAAATTGCATGTTTCAGTGAAATGATATTTCTTTTCGCCAGCTTATTTATATTCATCATAATTGTCTCACTGTGATGCCTCCTATTCATTTGCTGGATCCACTTGTCTTGCATCTTGTTCTGACTCTGAGTGCTTTTTAGGGTAAGCCTGCCTTTTGAGAATATGCATGATTGGTACCATTGGAATAGTTTTCATGTGCTTGCAAGAAGTGCATTGCTAAGCAAAGCAAGCAGGGGAGCTGGGAGAGATGAGTGGAAAATGACTACATGAAGAGGAGGGAAGAATTAAAATAGATGGCAATGAGTTAATCAAATAAACAAAGGTTCCTAAAAAAAAAACAAAAAACAAAAAACTCTTATTCTTTTTTTCTTTCTTTGAATAATCTCAATCTGATAATGATTGCACGGGCCAACCCTTGGTACCTTTCTGTCTGATTACAGCTGGGTTGTCGTGGTAGTGATGAGTTACCACAACGGTCTATTACTGGCAGTGTTAACTAATGCCCCTCATCAATTTAAAAAGGGAAGGGAAGAGAATATTTTCAGGCTGTTCCTCGCTTACAATTATTTAAATTTATTTTAAAAGAAAAAAATTTTTTAATTTACCAGAATACCCTTGTCCTGAAAAGGAAAGCTCTTCAGTCTTGATATTTTTCGGGGTTTTTTCCCCCTTCTTCTATAAATTCATGCTTTGAGGAGAGTTAATGTACTACCCAATGAATTTTTGAAGGTCACGTTCAGTGCCATTAGCATTGCACAGAGGATCTTTGAGAACAGGTGTTTGTCTGTGCAGGTATTTCTGTTGCTCTGTGTTGCTCTGTGAACCAGATGACATTTACCTACCCAAAGAGTGGGCACCTTTCTGCCCACTGTGTGCAGATACCAGAGATGATGTCGGAGTGTATAAAGGGGCGCAGAGGGGACCTGTCAGTTTGCCCAGTCCTGGCTCGCAAAGCTCTAAAGGAGGCTATTTAGATGTGGGTGGAGAAGGAGCTCCAGAAGGGCTGGATCTGTGAAGGAAATATTGTGTGAGTTTAGCAGAAACAGGACCTGCTGCACTGGCTCTGTCTGTCATTCTGCAAGAGCTTAGGGAGGAATTAGGTGTTTCTGCATTTACTGTAGAGGATGAGTTTTCTCGAGCACATAAACCCGTAAGGTGGCAGATCTGTCCAATGATGGGGAAAAAAAATTTGCTTACACCTAACACAGGAGTAGAAACTATGAAAAAAACCCCTTAAGGACTCTGAAAGGGTTCTCACAAGATAAGTGCTCCTGCTCTGGGGTTAATTTAGTACTATGGAACTTCTCTTCCATGATCACAGATCCCATAAATTGCACAGAGAAATGATGTAAAAATCTGGTGTTCTTCACAGGAGAAAGACTGGGGTAATACACTGAGGACATCTCCAGTCCCCTACATTTTTGGCTATTATATGTAATGTGGTTAAACCGGAAAATTCCCAGATTATCTATGAGCATGGGATGCAGACAACAGAAGGTGCCAAATACTTCCTCGCACCCTTGAAAGAAAGGTGATATAAAGAAGAAAAAGCAGGCTAGAGTTACTTTTGGGCACTGTTTGAGTAACAGAGAGGGATATAAGAACATCTATTTTCTCTTTTAAATCTTCTCTGAATGCACTTTGTGTCAAGTGCAGGTTTCCCCCTCCCGTCAGACAACCTGTCACGTGTGCTCCACATTGATGAATACCAGCTCTGCCACTTGTTTCCTGGAAAACAGCACATTAAGTTACTCCTCATTGTAACTTCCCTTAAAATCAAGTATAAACTATGTATCAGTCATCATAAATAAACAGAAAAGGCTCTGAGACTGGAATCATCTTTGTGCTGTAGTGGGGAAAGATACTCTCCCAATGTATCCTACAGCTGCCCTTGCTCCTTTACTTTCACAACCTGTATTTGTTTACGAGTATGGCTGCCCAGAGGAATAGTCTGGTGACGTGTTCTGTGTTCCTTTAATCAGTCTTTTGACTGGGATAGGTGAGTTCTAAAACTTGTAGCACCTGACTGACTCCCACCATATTAGTCTGTGATTACGTTTAGATGGTCAAAGTCCCACCACAGCCAGGGTAAGGGTGAGGAAAGGACCAGGGGAGATGGTCAGCGTGCACCTTATTTATCCACTACACAGTGAGCTACTGGCAACCTTTCTCCATCAGGTCCAAAGCCTGGAACTCATAGATCTCACAGAATTTCTGAGCTGTTTCTTTCATGAGGTCTACTTGTATGACACCCACGTGATCCCCATTTCAGACTCTTGTACCTGCTAACAGTTCATCTGCTCCATTCCTGCAGCTTGTTCTTGCTCCTCAGATCTGGAGCTGCCATCCAGCCTGTGGCTGTCTTCACCTGGCCCGATGCATGTGTGGGAAGTGCTTGCCCCTGATGTGAGATCACAGCTCTGACCATCAGCTGGCAATCAGCTGTGTTGGAACTCATAAAATGTAGTTATGGGAAGAAAGAGGTAGATTTGGAAATTGCTCCTTAATAGTAAATGTTGCTGTGGGACTTTGCATTGCTGTTTTCCAGTCTGTGACTCGTGTGAGGGAGCACAAAGCCTGTCATTCAGCGGAGCTGGTGGTTTGGTACTGATCACCAACCACTTGGCCTTTCCAAATACCAAACGCTGCAAATTCTCCCTCTGCAGAAGCCATAAAGTGATGGCTGGGCTTCACTGCTCTGAAGACATTGAGTGGAGCCAGATGAAGGTAACCTGAGATCCTCACTGTGAGCCTTTGGATTCAGAAACACATTTGATCCAAGTTTACTCTTGATGTGTAGTGGAAATAGGTTTGAGGGGAATGCCAGGACTCTCTTCAGACTGTGCTGGTCAGCTGTTGGCATCAGGCTGTGTGGTCGAGACTTACAGCCTCCTTGCATCAGCTCTGCTGCCTCTAAATGAGCTGAAGGAGAAATCCGAAGAGAGTCTCCCTGACATTGTTCAGTTTTAAACAAGGCACTCAGAATTATAAATATTCTTGACTCTTCCTGTTGTTTGACATCTAAATGTCACAAGGCACAAGTATGACACCTGGCTGTTTATTGATAGGAGGAGAAGAATCCTACTTCTGCTTGGCATTTTGTTGGATGTAGGAGCAGTTGCGTGCTTGTAGTCTCAGTAGCTTTATAATTTATTTTAGCAACAAAAATAAAATATCTACAGGAACACACAACAAGAGTTACAACTCAGAACCCGAAACAGCAGTTGTTTCCTGGTGTAGTGGTAGATAGCTGGGCAATACCTGGAAAAGAAGTCATTAGAGCTTCTTTCCTTTGGGAATTCTTCTGCCTCAGAAATGCCTGTATTCCCAGCTGCTTTTCTGTCTGTTAAATAATGTGGGCATATGATTTGAGTCCTGAGACATAAAGGATGCAAGCATGTACCTGAAATTAGGCATGTGTGTGCTTTCTGCTGAGTAAGTGTGTCCTAGTCAGGTATTTAAATTTTAAATGCACTGGGGCCCTCACTCATAAAGTAAGCAAACTTCAGCCTAGACAGCAGTGGGAGGAATAAACATTAAGCTCAAAACAAACTGTTATCAAAGTAGCTCTTCAGACTATGTAGAATTACACTTTAAGATGGGCAGAGCATCTTTAAAACCATTTTGCAGTAGCTAAGAGCTTATACATTAGCTTTCATGAGAGGCATTACAGATGTCTGTGAATATTATATAAACACCAGCCTGTTTGCAACAGTTTATAAACTTAAATATTTTATAAGAAAATCCTGAACATTTAACTCGCCTTGTATTTTTTATACAGCAATAAAAACACCATTTTTATCAAAAGTTGCTGGGAAGCCTGACTAATAATGTAACACTTTGTTATAAACTAAGAGGAAAGTTCACCGGTCTAGAATTAATAAGGTGTATAATCTGTACAGGAATTTTTACACTACAGGGGGAAGCAGCTAACTTTGGCTTTGCTTGTGCATAAAGATGCATGTAATTTGTGAGAACGTTCTCTGATGCATCTTTATGTCTCTGTGGCTAAAGAGGTTTCTGTGGTTTTCAGCTGGACTTTGCTTGGAAGAGGAAAATACCATGTTTACACATGTGAGACATACATGGACCTGGATATCTTTGCTGAGAGACCTTCCTGCAGGAGGCAGGGAACTGCAAGTTTTAGACCTGAGCATTTTCTCCCAATTACACATATCAATGGGAGCTGCATTCCCAAGATGGAAAAGTGTAAAACAATGAGTGAGCAAGGTTTAGGACATAACCCTTGTTTTCCACGATTTGCCTTAATATTTCCAGCAGGAAGGCAACAGCTTTGCCCTCTCCAAGCAGAGCAGTTGTGTACTGTAAGCAAAGCACCATGTAGAGTTCTGGGGAATTTTAACACAGGTCTACCAGGCTGCCATGAGTTTTCAGAACTATCAGGCTTAAATAGCAGCTGAATGGAAGTTTGAAAATCACAGCTTAAAGGAATACTTAGGAGAGGAAAAAGTTTCAACCTCTAATTCTTTTAAAATCCATGTTTTGTTGTAAGCTCAGTTTTAATTTTTTTATGTCTGTGCTGCTGATTATTGTCATTTTTCTGATTTTACTGATCAATCTGATTATTTTCATTGTTTTTATTGCGCAGATATCTTTATCAAGATTGACCTTTAATGTAAACTTGGTTTTCAAGTAGAAATTCAACTTCTAATTTTGTAGGTAGTGGCTGCTTCCTTTCTATACTCTATGCTAGCATTTGCCCAGGAGTGTTGTTCCATTAAAGATATCTGTGCTTCAAGAAAAATCCTTCTTCAGAAAGTGCTATGGGCCAAGCTGGGATGACACAGGAGCAGAAATGCTTGGCCCTCTCTAATTGTCACTGTTGATGAAGTGAATCTGTAACAGCAGGAGAAAACTCTCCATGATTAGTAAATTCTTATCCTTTGTTTTCTCCAGCAACCCATCTAGGCTGTAATTCCATTTGCAAGGCTGAATGCATATTTTTCACTCTAAAATTTGCATAACACTTGGTCAGTTAGAGCAGAAGAATAAACCTCAGCAACTGAGATTTTGAATTATTTAGGAATGTACCTTTATTCATAGAGTGATAACACTGTCCCCAAATGACCCACCAGCACTAGGTGTGGAAGAATTAACTTCTTGTCCCTTAAAAGGAGACCAAAGCATTAACAGCAAGGATCCAGAGTTACAGGGTATTTGTACCACTTAATTCTTCCAGGAATCATGGAACTGGCTTTGCTTAATGGAAGATCATGTGTGTTGAAGGGGAAATTCCTTTCAGATCTACACAGACATCAGGTCAAAAATTTGTACTGGCCGAAAATGTTATTGCAGTTGACTAAGGTAGGCTGAAAAATGGTGGCCAGGAAAATGCATGCTCTGGAATAAATGATAGTGTTGATGTGGCCAGATGTCGCACATCTGTATGTCAGGATTAATTCCTACAGTTATTTCCACTTTACATTGGCATAAACATTATAGAAAATAAGGTTAGCACTTGTGCCATCTACAGAGCAAATGCCAGTGCCAGCCAGAGTTGTGCAATGTTCTGTGAGTTTTTCCTATAGCTTGAACAGGAGTGTGGCTTCCTTAGAGCATGGAAATGTTGGAAGATCTCTAACCAGGCTGGTCCCTACAGCCTGAAGCATTCTGCAGGCAGTTCTTTTCTATAATTTTATATTTGTAATTCTATTTTGAATACTTCAGGAAGCCATCCAGTGTCCTTTGCTTAACGATTCTATCAAGCCACCTCTAAGCTGTGAGGGTGCAATGGGTGAGAGATGGTCCTTCATTCCCACAAGTTTTCTTATTTTTTAACAAGGTTTATGAGCTCCATTTGAGTCGTTGGAAGCTGAGGCACTAGATGACTTGGCCAAGGTCATACAGGAAATTTGGGATGGAGAACCAAACATATGATTGCTGCTGCTTTCCAAGCCAGCGCTCAAACCACTGGGCATCCTTCTTAATTTCCAGTCTTTTCTGGCATTGCTACCAACTTTCTGGTCCAATTCCTCAACCACATTGTGCCTCTCCTTCGCTCCTGTTGCACATAAATCCAACCTCACAAGGTAACATATCAAAGCAATCAATAGGTACACAACAATTTCCTCAGCCAGTTTCACTTCTTCTTCACTTCACAACTTGCCCACCAACAGATTTATTTCTCGCTCGGAGCATTTCACTGAACCATTCCTATTCAAAAGTATCTGTTAGCACTTTGCTAAGCCTCAGACTGAACATCTTTGATCCACCCATTTCAAGATTAGATGGATGACAGAACCCAAACTCTAGCTCCAAAAACATCCATGTTTTGGAGGTATATTCAAAGCCCAAGCTTGGATTTGGCTCTCAGTGTGGTTACTTTGATCTGTCTTCAGATTTGAATGCCGTGTCCTGTGACATCTCTGTTTCTAGCACAGAATCTCGTGTTCCTGTCCGTGTGAGAGCTCTGAGACATGATGGGTGCCTCCGAGCACCTCGTGTGGGAAACGGCACCGATGGATCCTCTCAAATTCCATTCAGGCTGTGTTCATGTGCAGTGGGTTTTTTTCGCAGTTGTTGTTTTGTTACTCACCTGGAGGCACAGGGAATTTGGCCTTTTGACAGAAGCTAAAGTGCAAGAAATCCCACTGCTGGGTGGCGTTCTTATTGCGCTCTCCCGCTTGCCTGTTTTCCATGCAGCTGCTTCCCACTTCCTAGAAATCACATCACCGCTGCTCCTCCCCCTTTATCTCCTGTCCCCACACAATGAGAACATGGTCTGGTTTTTTCCCCATGGATGGGAAAGCCAGGGCAAGCTTGGTACTGTGGTCTTTTGCACTAACAGAATTTCGGTGCAATTCACTCTTTCCAGGGAATTATTCTAGATTTATTCACCACAAAGCATCCAACCATAACAACTCAGTAATTTTAAGGCCTAAGGAAAAAATGTAACAAGATGTTCAAAAATTTTGGTTTGGGATAATTGGGAGTTGTTTATATCCTTGTGCTGCTGATTATGTTGTCATATACCACCATTACTGGTGTCCTCAGGAACAGGATTATCTTTGCTTGGAAACAAAACCTCCATTTTAACCACTTAAATGCTGGTTAATGTATCTGATAAATGGGAAGAAAAATACGCCCCTGCTGTTACTGGATATATGAGACACTCAAAAATCATAGTGATGAGGGTTGAATAAACAGATAGATGGACAAATGAAATATAATCACTGTAATTTTTCTGATAAAATGATCAGGGCACCACAATTTTTCTTTAGACTATTTAGGGCAGAGTCTCCCACTGCTCAGTAGAATCAGTTCTTGCTCTTCCTCGGTTTGAAAATAACTTTCTGAGCATTCAGAGCATACCAAGCTTTCCAAGCTGTATGGTCCTGGGGTTTTGTACCCTCCAATTATTTCGGCATGCATCTGGGATTCACATCTCTGGGTCATGATTATTCCCCTGGCTCACTGGAATGCCAGGGTTACCCATGAAGTCCAGTGGATAATTCTAGTAATGGAAATGTGTTGTAGAAGATAAGGGGCTCATCAGTCCTGCTTCTCCCCTGCTTTCCTGGGACAGCTGGAACTGGTATTTCCTACTATTCCACTGGAAAGGATGGTACTGAATGGACTGGGGCTAAATATTCTTTGCAGCATTTTGAGAGTTAAAAAGAACTATAAATTAACTTTGCAGTCATAAGACTTTTTTAGATTTCCAGGGTGACATATGAAAGCTTTCTTGCGATTTTTTAAATTAATATTATTCTGTTGGTTGTTTTCTGATTTTTTGCTCTAAGGCCCAATCAATAATATGTACAATAAATTCTAAAGTTTTGTAGAGATTTCCAGCCAATCTGAGGTTTCCAGCAGTAATTTTCCTCTGATTTCATGGGATCCGGGACATGGAATGCAGCAACCTAGATGTACTTTGTCAAGAGAAATCATTGTCTGCATCCAGAGTTTTCATAGCATCTAATTTAAATTGCATCTTGATTTTTTTGAGGAAAAAAAAAGTATCAGCAACTGTAGAGAGGAAAATGAGCCATTTCCTTAGCTTGAACCTGCATGAATTAGTGGTAAAGTGTTGATCTCTAAACTTGCAGTTTCTGAACCATAAAATCTGTTTATTTCACCCTATAAAAGAACATTTTCACTTATATGGCTATTTAAGTTTAAAAGCTATTAGAGAAGTGGGTGGGGAGAGGCAAAGAAGCAGCTTGAATCAGTAATTCAAGCTTGCAATACAATCTTCATCTGCTGCATAGCTTGCATAGAAATCCCCTTCAATGTGGATTTTCTGTGCTTGTAGCAGTCCCACCATACAGGAAATATACAGTATATATTTCCAACATTATCCATAATTGTGGTAAAGCTTATAAAGCAACCCATTCCTTGTGTGTTCCTGGTGATCTGCACTTACTCGATATTCTCAAGTATGCATTTAAAGGAGGGAAAAACACAGCAAGAGCTGGCAGAAGTCATCTGCAGTGACTTTCCAAAGGGAGTTTGGGGAAGGTCTCTACTGACCTGCTCTAACTGCAGGAACAGCAGCGGCTTTGACTGAAAACCTCCCTGCCTGTGCTTCCTTTTGTATCTGAATTTCAGGGGGGTTGTGTTTCCCTACAGACTGAAAATGCTGGGGCTAAAACCGTGTCGATCCAGGACCTCCTTGGGCGGGTAGGACAAAGTCACAGCACCTCTGGGAGAGAGAACGGAGTGTGACACAGAGGGACTGCTCCTGCTGTAGGCAAGGCAGGGATGGAGGGAGCCTGGATCCTTCTGTGGCACGCTCCTGCTGCCCTGGGCCTTGGAAAACCCTGAAGAAAGCAGAGAGGGGCATGTGCTGGTTCGAATGCGAGGTGAGTGTTGGTCCTTTGTGCCAGGGTGGGGCGCAGGGAGGGACGGCTTTGCACAGCCTCTGATGCTCAGTCACACACACACAGAGCAGCCTTGCTGCAGCAGTCACCTTCAGCGAAAGGGAGGAGAGGTTCTGATTCTCTCCCTGCAAAATTGGTAGCAAATTGTCAATG
The DNA here is from genome assembly GCA_013397975.1 of Machaerirhynchus nigripectus. Lineage (NCBI taxonomy): Eukaryota > Metazoa > Chordata > Aves > Passeriformes > Dicruridae > Machaerirhynchus > Machaerirhynchus nigripectus. The sequence goes on along the minus strand of VZRQ01000967.1, from coordinate 1,207,862 downwards.
CTTTGAGAGGTTGTGCTTCGCTTGAGCTGTGCAGGCCTTTTCCATCTAACTGGCCCTGAACTTGCAGTACCTTGCTAAAAATAGTTCAAAGCATAACCATGAGTTCCCTGAACTGTGATCCTACCAGTTCTGTATTATTCGATTCACCATTCCTTTGAAAGTATTCATCCTTCCCCTCATAAAACTTAAATCAGCTTGTTCTTTGGTCCAAGAGTTGACATCATTATGATGCTACATCCTATGTAATGGTGCGAGAGCTGGAAAAGCATTCACAGCAAAACCACGCAGTGAATTGAATTTGCAGTGCCTCAGCCCTTGCAGTCTGAGCTCCCTCCTGCCCTCCTCATTTACTTGTACTTTTAAAACCTGTCCAGGTCCTTGGAAATGCCCCATGATAACAGCAGCACAGCCATGAGTATTTATCAAGGGTCTTTTTAATGTTCCCACTTTTCTTTCCATGACCCCACTTGTTTTACAATGTTTGGGAGAGCAAAAGTGATTGTTTTACCAAATTAAGCTAGATTTCTTGCCAGGAACAGTGGATAGGATCTTGTTGACAGATTTGGAAAAGATTATTCTTTCAGTACCTTTTGAATTATTTTTTTAAGTGTGTCTGCCATGTGCTGTTTCCAAAATCAGCCCACATTTAACTGTTTAATATTATACGGCGACAGGGACAAATTAGCACCTTTCATTTTCCTATCAAAATTAACACAGCCCAAGAAGACATTTCAAGAGCTACACATCTCATATTTAGAAATAAATGTAGTAATCTACTTATATGTGTTCACCTCAAAATCTTGGCACAAATAAATTTTGAGGGATTTGTCATTAATTTCAAACACCTCCGAATTTTGCCCATTTTCATAGAATCATAGAAAGCCTTTGGTTGGAATGGACCTTAAAGATCATCTAGTTCCAACCCCCAGCCTTTTTGCTTACGTGTCTTTGGAGTTACCTTTTTCCCTCCTGTGTTTTTCATATGATGATTTTTTCTTTTTGGTGGAAAGCTCTTTTTAGAGCCTTCTCAGCCCTTTGCTCGAGGGCTTCCTCACAAGCATGAGACGGTGTTTTGTTTTGGTTTTTTTCCTCCCCCTTTCCATGCTTAACTTGGCCTCTGGGTTTGTTTGTTCTTTCCTCTTCCTCTGGAGCATCTGGAATGGGCCACAGCTGAAACTGGGCTAATGGGCAGGGTGTAGGGATGCTTCTGGTGATAGAAGGAAGCTCCTCCAGCTCCTGGCTGGTGTGTATTGCCCCTGGTCACGTTGGCAGGGATTGCTGTTCTTTGCTTTATTGCTGTGCCTCTCTCCAGCAAAGGACACAACTTCCTCCTTAGGAACTGGTGGTATTCAAGGCTTTTTGTCTTTTGTGTTGAAAGTCTGAGGTTTTTTATCAAGTGTTGGATCTCCCTGGGTGGCTTGTCTTTAGGTGGATGTTGGAGTTCTGATTTAGCGCCGAGACTGCTGCCACGGCAGGGGTTAAGTGAACTAGACAGTGTTTTGAGTTGTGTGGTGTGTGGCTGGGGCATGTGATGCTAAAAATGAAGGAAATTTGCAATATAAAGTGTGCAGAAAATGTTTAGATGCATACTCCAGGACATGATTTAGTGGTGGATCTGGCAGTGCTGGGTTAATGGTTGCACTCAATGATCTTGGAGGTCTTTTCCAACCTTTATGATTCTACAGGGCCGATTTTGCTGTCATAGGAAGTGACTCTTTAGATCATTTGTGCTCACTGAAGCTGCCGTGCGCTGTAGGTACAGATTCATATTCTTCCTGCCAGTTTTGGTCCATGCAGATACCTTGGGTTAACAGAACACAGCATACGAATCCAAGTCAATATGTCTGTGTATTTCACTTTTCTGTTTGAGAATATTAAGGCCAGATTCTCATTTATACTAAGCCCGCTAGCAATATTCTGGCAACAGAAAGATGCCTTAGCAGGAATGTAAATTAAAGCCTCTTTATGCTTTTAATAGTGTTTGTAGTTTCACTTGGCTGCGGTACAGGAATGACACATGTCTATTCAAATGGCATTTGCCATTCTGTTGATGGCTGCTGATATTCTTCGTGCCTCTACCCCCTAACTAACTAGACCACGAGTCTGCTGCAGTCACAGCTTTCCAATTTCCTTAAAATGTGCTTTTTTTTTTTTTCTTGAAATATCTAAACCAGGATTTAAGATTAAGGCAATTTTTCTGTCCTTCCTTCACTATGTGGTGACCCTGTTTGTGTCTGCATGAATCTCTACTAAATATCCAGTTCTGCAGTGACCAGACAGATTATTCTTGCCATGTCTGTGGCTTAAATCAAGGAGAGGGTTCTTCATCTCACTATGCCTTTTACAGTGCAGAGCACCTTTGTATTTTTTGGATTAAGAAAAAGAAAACCTATATTAGGAATAAAACCTATATTTTGTGCTGTTGGAGCAAGAACCCGACATATTTTACATTAAATCATCCCAGCTTGTACATGCTCAGATCCATTTTCATTTCTATGCATTTATATCCCCTCTACCAGTGCCTCAACTTTCAAATGGGAAATTATCCTCTGAAAAGCCCAACAGTTTAAGGAGCACAGAAGTGAGACCTGAAGTACAAGGCTTGCAGAGAAGCTGTGTGTGAACTATACAGACTTAGGAAAAAATGTCAATATCAGCATCTACTTAATATATTTCAGATAAAATACTGGTTTTGCAATGTCTGAAAACATGGTATAAGCATTTTATTAGATCTACAACTGTAGATATGACTATAAGGTCTTGTGCTAAATTACCACACATTCAACAATGCAGGCTCCAGAGAAAAAAACCTCTAAGAAAAGTCCAAAATGAGTCTTTGCTTGCTTGGAATTTTTGCTTTTTTTAAAAAATAAATTTTAGTAAGGGATCACTGAAAAGAGCATTGCCTTGAGACTGGCATAGGAAAAAATTACAGTGCTGTTATCTCTCATGGAAATCTGGAGCTCTCCAGTAATTTAAGTCTCCTATTCCTTCCTTTTAAGTTCATAAGAACTTAGTCCAAAACTTGTCTGCAACCTAGGACTGACTGCTGACTTGTTGGAGTCTCTGTCCCTATTGATATTAAATGGAGAAAATTGTGCACAAAGTAGATAGAAAGAGAAGATATGTCTCTATCAGACTAAAATGACAGTATTTAGAACTGGTAAGGAGTCAGGTCTTAGAATAATTTATGTTGGTGAGAAAGCTTAAGGGTCTCAGTGCACATAAATTGGCATAAGACTTAAGAAACGCAAATATTTATAAGAGTCTCTAATTTAGTAAATGGATTCTTAAAATCTAAGAGCTGAATAGCCTCCCCATGTATATAAAGAACGTGACAGCACTCTGCAGACCTCCACAGAGCAGAACATGTTCTGCAGAAAGCTCTTATCTCCTGGATGCTCTTAAGTCCTCCCCGTATCTTCCCACTGGCGTTGCGAGGCTTCACCGCAACGCTTTCTATCCAGACAAGCTGATCCCGGTTTCTCCTTCATCTGAAAGTATATTTTTTCTGCATTTCTAGATTAAGTGTTCTTCTTATGTTGATAGGTGACTGGAGGAATTTTCTGACTGACTGATAAGATAAAGATGCCCCTTTTGGGGAGCAGCTAGCACGAGGAGCATTGTACAGCTGAACAAGAATGCTAGAATTTAGTGTCTGGTTCTGTCACCGAGGCTCAGCCGTCACTAGTTGTTTACTTATCACACTGCATTGCTATTTTCTGAAGGATAAAATATTCCAAACACGAACAAAGTCATAATTTAAGGAGCAAGAAGGCCTCTGCGGCGTGTCCGCTGCTCCCCGTGCGAAGAGGGGCATCCCTCTGAAGGCGGAGGCTTCTCCCCAGCCCTCCTTAGCTCTGTGCTCGCTGGCAGGGCAGGGCTGCCGGGCTGGAGCCACTGACAGGGAGGTGATGGAGTGGCTGCCGAGCCGTGCGTGGCTGCAGGTCAGTGCCCAAAATGTGAGAACAAGACGGGCCCGGGCGCTAATGACTCTAATGACTGCCAGGTGCGCGCCAGGGCCGCGGGGCGGCCGGGAATCGGCGCTTGGCCCACGGCGCGGGGCTCCCGCCCGCCAAGGCAAACACAAGTGGGGCCTCGTGTAAATAAACAAGGGCAGAGGGAGCTTTTCCTCGCACCGGTTGTGTACGGAGCCCGTGCACACGCAGCTCCTCCGGGGCAGGGCGTCAGGGGAGCTCCCAGCGCCCCATCCCCTGTGCAGGCCAAGGGACAAAGCCCCCTCCTTGCTAGGGGCTGTTAAATCCCCTGGAGCATCTCTTTCCTCTCCTTCCTTGCCCATGCAGATGCTCACCTTGTAGGATGTTGCTCTCCTTACCTCAGAAATCGTCCTCCTGATGTCCCAGGGCGAGACCCCTTTCAGACATCACCTCCCTTTTATATTCCCAGCCCTCTCTGATACACACCAAGATTACATTTCTGCTTTGGCCTGGATTATGTTTTCCAGGCCAATATATTATGCCACTTTCACACTCCCCTCCCTGCCCCATCTGGCTTCCATCCTACCCCCATAAAGATTATTAATATCGCCTGTTTCCAAGCGATTTATTAGCAGGGGCCTAACTGGTGCCATTTCCCATTTTAGTAGAGCACTGAAAATAATCCTGAGGAGTGTGCCCAGCTATAAAAATGTACTTATACTGTCATATTTGCAGTTTCAAACATGCACCACTTGATAGTCTCAAAAGTGCTGTTTAATTGGGGTTTATGGGTTCTAATTAATTGTACTATGTAAAAAAATTACTTGTCCCATTACAGCTCTCTGTGGTTTACTCTGAAGAGCAATGTAATTTAGAGATAAATTGTCTTTCTCTATGCCCCTGCTCCCCCTCTTCCCACCAAGTTCCAGAACAGTTTAATTCTCCTTTAACCCAGGAATGAAGCTGAGAGAAAGCAACATTTTGTTCAGGGGACACAACTTTTCCCCATACCCATAAACAGCTTTAAATGTGACTCGAAATGGTTCCATGTTCTTTCTGCTGAATCAGGCTGGTGAAATTATGAATAATCCTGGGGCTTTGCACAGCTCAGCTCTGGAGGGGCTGAGATTTTGCAGAGACTTGAACATGATGGCTGCTTTGTGTGCAATGTGGATTATTTCCTCTGATTGTACAGAGGTAATAGTGAAGGAAGCTGAGCATGAGTGCAGGATTTTTTGCTGGTTGAAGGTCTAGGTTGAGATTTCTCTCCATGAACCTACAGGAAAACAGTGTGGTAAAGGATCTGCCTGCCTTTATGGCATTTTGCTGTGACAAGCAGCAGAGAAAACCTCTCAAGTTAACTTTCTATTCTCTCTTGCAGAATCATGAAACCTGGATTACTCAAACAAATTTTTGGGGCAGTCTTCTGACTTTTAAATGCTTCCTGGAATGACTTTGTGAAAAAGGAGCAGCCAAGCAGGTACCTTCATGGTGGTTTGAAGTATACTATTAAATTATATCCCTCACTGTAATAAATTTGGTCTCATGAGGCAAAACATGAAATATAGTAGAGCTGAAGTAGAAAACATTGTATCCTGTGACAAGAGGGGTTGGCTTTATACTGAAAGAGAGTAATTTTAGATTGGATATAGGAAAAAATTGTTCCTTGTGGGGGTGGGGAGGCCCTGGCACAGGTTGCCCAGAGCAGCTGTGGCTGCCCCTGGATCCCTGGAAGTCTCCAAGGCCAGGCTGGATGGGGCTTGGAGCAGCCTGGGATAGTGGAAGGTGTCCCTGCCCATGGCAGGGGGTTGAAATGAGAGGATCTTTAAGGTCTCTTCCACCCCAAACCGTTCTATGATTCTGTGACTTTATCTGGAAGTTAGGGAGTCAGAATGTTAATTAATGAAAAAAGACAGGGGTAAGAAATCTTTTTAATCTTTTACAGGCAAATGATACTTATTTTAGAAATTTCATGTCATTTCAAACTTGTGTGTGTGACAGATACCTCCAAAATTATACCCCCAGCCCTAGGAAGGGCATTTGGTGACCTCTCCATGTCCCTGCTGTTACTCTTAGCACTAAAAGGTTACGATTCCTAATGTGACTGCACAAATGAGTGTTCACTGGATCAAAAAGTTTGTTAGTCATGCTTCACTAATTTGCTTATTTTATAAAATTAATAACCAGCATGTCAGTTGCTGGAAACTTGGATCATCCTGGGTGTCCAGAACAGTCTGCTTCATGTGCTGGAGTAGAAGCTGTGAGAACTGCCAAATAAAGAGGAAAAAAAAAAAAAAGGAAAAAAGAATCATCACAGTCACATGCATTACTCATCAATCTGAAAAGTAACAAGATTTATACTAAGAATTGTTTTTATTAAGGTAATCCTCTTGTGCAGTAAAATTAGTTAAAAGAAATTTTAGTGCATATATCTAGTTGGTTATATTAAGAATAACTGCAACCTGCAATGTTTTATGGAATGAGTTCACAAAACAGAGCCCAAACCTGAATAAACCTGAAAATCTCTGGGCAGTGTTTGGATAAGTCCAAACAAACCTGAATATCTTGGTGTTTGTACAGTGTTTATGTTTGCTTTTACATGGCTTTTACTGCCTCAGAAAGCCATTTATGGAGAGGAAACAATGTGAAACCTGCTCTTCTCATGTGATTTTCATCATCCAGAGATTTAAATAAGTGGCATCTGCTCTTTTCGTGCTATTCTGTCCCCATAAATTACTCCTGGAGGCATTAAAAGGGCTTGTAATAAATAGCCAGAGAACAAATACAAATGTTGCAAACTGCTCAGGCTGCTGTGGCAGCAGCTCTGCTGCGAATTTATTGAGCAAAACTGATGAGGGACCTCCATACCTGTGTCAGCTCTGCTCTGTGTGGAGCCTCATTTTACACCGCTGAAACCCATGCTAAAAATCCCTTTTTTATGGGATGACTTTTATAACAGAGTTGTGATGCTCAGGAGCTGACTGGGCTACTCTGGTTATTCCAGAGGAGCAGAGGATTAAGGGAAATGAAGGGAGAAAGGAAATATCAGCTGCAGAAGGATTTTGTAGCCCGTGCCACCTGCGGCAGCTCCCTGCCCTGGGTGGACCGTGCCTCTCCGGGCAGGGACAGCGAGGTTGTGTAAGAGAGGAGAGCTCTGCCAGGGCCTTTCTCCTGACACATCCCAGACCACAAGCATGGCCCCTACATCTGAGGGAGAGGAGCAGCAGGGGCACGCGTGAGTCATGGCCCTCATGACAGGGGAATTCCTCGCTGGCTGCTGGCAGCCGCCGCGCTGAGCGGTTTCCACTGCCTGAGCATTACGGAAAGAGCCCTTCTCAGCTGAGTGCTGAATTCTGATTTCTCACCTCCCTTCAAAATAGAAGATCCTGACATAGGGGGTTTTTTTTTGAGTAAACAGTTCTCATGACTGTTCCTTTGAGAACTGGGAGAAGCCCAGATTCACACAAGCCCCAGCGTGTCCTTCAAAAGGTGACTGAGTCAAATTGCCTGTCCCCTTGATAAGAAAACAATGAACAAAATACTAATGAGTGGAACTGCCAGGTTGTCTAACTTTCTATAGCATTTAATTAAGGCAAACCCTGGTTTCATCTCTTAAAAGCCCCCTTGGTCTGCCCGCGCGTGTGTTCTGTGCTGGGAGCTGAGGTGGGCTCTGCAGTCACTGCGTCTGTACGGGGAACTCTGAGCTGCTGCTCCCTCTTACACAAGTTGGTGGTCGGTCCTTTAGGCTGAAAAAGTTCAGAATCGGGTCTTTTTTCATGAGTGTATGAAATGAGACAGACCTGTGTGTGAGGAAAGAACAGAGCTCCACTCCTTGCTCTGCTCTAAGTGGGAGAGACAGTAAAACTACCTGGAAAATGAAGATACACTCCTGAGTATTGCTGTATTGAAAATAACACAGAGCACATTTAATAGGTTTTTCATTACAAAATGTAGATGCTACTGCAGTGGTATTTTACAAATAGCTGGTGGCGTACCTGTAATTAGGATTGCTTGAAACTTTCCAGGCCTCTTTTTTCCCTTGTAATTCTGTCAAGCTCCAAATTTTCATATTAAAATTTCCAGTGCTGGTATCAGCTCTGGTTGATTTACTTAGAACAATTTAAACCCAACACAAATAAAATTTTAAGGGAATTTTCAAGTTTGAGGCAAGGGAGGCATAGGTGTTCTCTCAATTCAGAATTAAATGAAATTATGAAATAACTGAATTTCCTGAAGACTGGAAATTTGGAGCTCTGCTTCTTCATACTCCTTCAGCAGGGAATGTTATAAAATACAAGTGGTTCTGATTTACCCAGGCACATGTATCCTGATTTCCTGAAACAGAAAGACACAGAAGGCTGAACTGAAACCTATTGGGCAGATTTTGTTCACCTTTAATTTTAAATTGAAAACTTTAATCATTTGGGCATAATATACCATTCCAGGTACCTTTTCCAGTCTTTGGAAAATTTTGACTGATTATGAATCAGGAACAGGAGTATAAGTATACCTAAGGTTATATTATTACACAGATGTAATAACATTTTTATCCTATATATTATATTTATAATATATAAAATACATTTATATTTTAGTTTAAAATTACATTTGTATATAAAATTTATGGTTTTATATATAGACATATATATAAGGGGGAGTGTTCTCCTTGAAAAGCTTACTATTTAGAAACGGGTATCGGGAAATCATGAAATTGGGGTTTCCTGCACAGTGTTTATTTGGCTTCCTTTTGTACCTGTGCTTGGTCTGGTCTGTAATTACTTGACCACGTACTATACTTAGCAGCGGACCCTGGTCTCAGTCGCTTCAGGAGGTGGAGCAGCTCAGCACATGAGTCAGAGCTGGGGAGAGGAGGAAACTGATGTCTGACAGACTTTGCCTGTGTTTGCTGTGCAGCAGGGAGAGCTTAGTAAAAGGCAGAGAATTGAAAAGAAAATGGGAGATCTCATGGTTCAAGCATCTGAATCCTGAAAAACTTTCATCCAGTCTCAGAGAAGTCAATTGGAGCTAAATTCTTCCCAACTGGCTATTAATGTTATTTTGCTTTCTGTGTTTCCATTTGCAGAGCACACTGCCAGTGCTATTTCTCCTGACATATGATGCTGTACAACGTTAAACATTCTGAGAAATCAATTCCCAGACATCTCAGTTTGGGGACCCATCTCTAGCAGAATGTTTTGACCTGAATCTCTTTGTGTTTCAGTTTCCCATCTGTTAAACAAGAATAATAATATCTTCTCGTCTTACAGGGTGTTGTTGGGAGAAACGAGGCTTGTGAAGCACTCATATGCCATACTGATAAGAGCCCTAGAAAAACTCACAAGAAAATTAAAATTGTGTCTTCCAAGCAGGTTTGGAGCAGTATGTGGTAAATGAGGCCTCAAGCCACATGCTGAATAATGACACTGTAACAAAATATTGAGTATCTGCTTATTAAGTGAACTCTGTCCATCCTGAGGTAGAATCTGGTGGAAAACAAGGCATAAACCTATATTTAAAGAGTGACTCATAATGCAGATGAAGAGGGGTTTATGGTTAACCTTAGTTCTGATGTTTTGATCACTTGGGTTTGCAGATATAAGGGGTGCATGTGCAAAAGGATACCTTTGCCTAAAAAGAAACAAAATCTGAGTTCAAAAAGGCCTGTTGTTCAATGAAGTATGCAGGATCTTCATTCTGGTCTCTACAAAGGAAATGTTTCTTGGTGCCTGGTGGGTTTTGGGAAGACACTGTAGCTCTCCTGTTTGGAAAACGTTTTTCAAGCAAATGTTAAAGTGTACCTTGTTGCCTCTCCTTTGATTTTAAATGATGAGAAAAGCTTTACAGCTGGGAAAGCTGGTAGTGGAAGTAGTTTTGAGATTAGTGCTTGGATTCTTGCACACACCTGGATGGGCTCCTGCAAAATTTGCATGGGGAATTACAGCACATTCTGTTATTAATGCTTCTTCCTATGGCTTGTGGAAGAGGGAACTCCTAAGATTCTGTAGCAATCAAGTGCAGAGCTTTCACAGAGCAGGACAGAGTACTTATTAAAGATACAAGAACATTTTGGCACAAGAACAGAACGGTATTAATTGGCTGTGAATAAATTCTGTCTGGAAAGGAAATCAAGGGTTTTTTAACCATCACAGCAACAGGATTCTTGAGCATCTTCCCGCTGGGAGGAAACATGGAGTTTCTTTGTTTTCCTCAGAAGATGTCTGGTAAAAATACAGAATGGGCTTGCAGATCTGAAGATCTGTGTGAGGGCAAAGAGTGCTTAAGACCGTAAGAAATCTGTTTCTAGTCTCATATCTGGTATTTCTCATTGCTAAAAGCAGTCCTCACAAGGTTGACGTTTATTTTCTCCACACAGGAGAAACTGAGTCCTGGAGGGATGAAAGAATAAATCCAATCTCCTCAGCTTCACTAAGGAGGACTCATGAGCAGAGCAAGGAATCAGAACGGCATCTTTCCAAATGAGACAGGTCCTAGTTATGAAAGACTAACGTGCTCTGCCTTCTTGTGGCCCTCTACAAACCCTTCCCTGCTTTCTGAAGGATGGAGAGGCTCCGTGGAAGAGGGGCCAGCACGATGCAGCGGTGGATGCTGTCCGTACCCCCACTGTTTGCTCTCCTCTTCCTTATCCTCTGCTGTTTGCAAAGTAGGCCTGAATTGGCTTTGCTGATGAAGGATCCTTCCCAGACACAAAGAAGAGAGGAACAATTCCAGGCCACTTTGTAAGTCACTGGGAAGAAAACATAGCTGCCCTTGCACCTTGTGAGGGGGGTACAGCGTGTCTGATTGCTTAGCCATCAGCAGGAGCCAGCTAAAGGTAAACCATTCCTGCTGCTTTGCCACTATTAAGATCCAGCAGTACCTTGATGTTTCCTCACTGGCAATAATTTGCAGGATGAAATACTTCAAGCCACTCTAAAATTACTTCCAGGAGGCATTTTTTGCTTTTACTTCAGAGCTCTCATGAGCCTTTCCTACTCTGTAAGTCTGCTCCAGCTAATTACCTGATGGTTACAGCGCTCTAGAAGATTTCAAGTATCTGTCTTTTCCACAGCTCTAAAGACCCAAGTGGGGTTACAGCACAGAACTTGTACCAGGAGTGTTTGCCAAACACTGTAACGAGCTCAGACAGCTTCGTGAGATGGGCAAATAAACCACTGCAAACAAAATTACCTTTGTCCACTGTCTCCATCCAAGATTCAAAGCAAACTTATTTTCGAGCCTTTAAAAACATCTCAGAGAGCCATTGAAAGTAATGCTTTTATGTCTTGAGCCCTCTCCATCTCTCTGACCCGTTGGAGAGGCTCCAGAATCACAGTACACATTTTCAGCCTCCAGTGCTGTGGTTTAGGAGTTTACAAGAAATATTTGGTATTTTATTTTGAGAACACCTGAAGTGCATGGTGCTGCTCCTTGTCCAATGCAGGCATGTCACTATCAGAGCCAGAGGCAGAATAGATTTTGGAGAAGTGAGAACTCTTATCACAGCACTAAAAGAAAAGCAAAACCCCACAGCTGGAAGAAGGCCCTCTGCAGAAATCCACTGGCGGCAGAAGATATGGATTTCTTGAAGGTACAGTTCACTCTGCTTGGTGTTTCTGGCCACTCTTTTTGGCCCATGCTGACTATGGCCATGCCATGATCCTTTCTATTTTCTTCCCACCCTTCCCTGGCCCCCTTGAGATGATTCACTCTCTGAATATATACATGTGTCATGTACAAGAATCTTACTCTCCTGACCACAGCAGAAATCCACAGGGGTTTGTTTCTTTACTTGTGATTTCAGAGGCTGGGTTTTTTTCCACTTGGCACCATGCCCCAAAGAAATGATCTTCCTCTCGTACTTCTCCCTCTCTTCTCATCACCACTGTCAGGATCTTTTAAAACCTGCTTGCTTATTTCTTCCGAGGCATCAAGGCAGGCCCAGCTTCATCTACCAGTTCCCAGCCTTAATTTTTGAGTTTGGTGTTCACGTTGTTAAACCCATGGCAATTTGAAACCCATTTCATGCAGCCAGTGCCAGGAACAGATATTTTCACTCTTTGAGCCATCAGCCAGCAAACTGAAGTTGTTCCTTCGTTTACTCTGAATGAAAGATGTCCATCTCCTTCAGGGAGACACCTGGGGAAGCTGCCCACCATGGTGGCTCGGTGTTTCTCTCATCAGCCATTGCTGGGAGCCTCCAGCACATCTCACTACCTGAAGTCACATTTTTTAACTATAGTGGCCTAATGTGAAACAAATTGTAAATGCCAAGGCCCAGTAGCAGGGCTTGGCTGCTTCGATATGATTTTCAGTGTTTACACTTGGAGATGATGTTTGCAAACTGGGTTCTGAGAGTGAGACCCAGCTCCCTTTGAAGTCAACAGGAGTTTCAGCCTCCACTTCCACGGCCCAAGGGTTGGGCTCTTTGTTCTTTTGTCTAGTGCAATTTGTGTGTGATTCCTGTGATCCAAGTGATGGGCTGGATTCTCTAACCTCTTTCCAGACTGTGCTCCTTCTGAGACCGGATTCTTGTACAGCCTCTCCCAAAATAAAAGGCCAAAGGAGCATGGATGGAGGAAATCCGTTCAAACTGAGTAAACAGCCCGTGAGGGTAGGCCAGCAGGATTCATTCATGCTCATTCAGCCCAGGCTGGCTGGTTTGATTCCAGTTGGAGCACTCTCTTCATTACAGGCCCCCTGGGGAATGTTAATCTGTACAGTATAAACATTTATAAACATCTACTAAATCATTACACTTCAGCTGCCCCATAAACACTCCTGAATGCTTTCCTTAGGCAGCACTGGTTGGGTAACGTGTGGCTTTTTGGAATGAGTTTATGGGTGTTTGGCACTGTTAGAAATATGGGGAGAGGGCACGGGAGGTTAAACAACATTGTTTAAGCTCCATGACTTTTTTAGGATGGAGACAGAAGCTGTTTGTGATGGATTAAAGTCAGCCTAGCTGGTAGATGCTGAGGACAAACCCAGGCTGTAGAGGGGCTAAGACAAACTTTCAGCTTTGCACACTGGATTTTAGTGACGCTGTTGCCACAAACATCACAAAATGCATTTCTCACCAGTCCAGTTGACATTTCCGGGCCAGGCAATACATCATTATTCATCTATGACTGCAACACAAAGTGCCTCTGGAAGAACTGCCTGATGCAAGGGAAAAGTGTAGAGATAACTTCAGAAAAGTGAGCCAGAACTAACATAACCCCCAGAACTGCAATCAGCTGGGCTGCGGGCCCAGGGCTCACTTGTATGTGCTTACAGGACAGATAAGTATATATATGCATATATATATATATATATATGTGTACTGGAAAAAATAAGTATGTTTGTGACCCAAAATGAGCATA
>VZRQ01000967.1:1135372-1194509 GCA_013397975.1 Machaerirhynchus nigripectus | reverse complement strand
ATATATATATATATATATATATTTGTGAAGTGAACAGGAATCAGTTTCAAATGCACACCTAGCAAAGCAAGCCTTGAACTCTGTAAAGCTGAACTTCTCAGTTCTTGTTTGCATTCTATTCCCTGACCCTGAAGGTGCTGGCATGACTGAGCATTCCCAGGACTGGGGTCAGAGTGACTCCCTCCTCACCTGGAGAAGTTGTATTGAATACAGCAATAGTAAGTAAAAAGCAAACAAACTAACCAAGCCTTCCCTTTCTCAATGAGTTAAGGAAAATTCCCTCAATTACTATTTTTGTTTGTTTGCAGAGGTCCGAAAAAGCTGGGAGCTGATAGAGGTGTCATTAATTACCACGAAGATTGTGTTCAAGTAATGTAACCTGAGCAGAAGTTAAACATGTTGTATGTGAGAGAGTTGTGTTTACTGACAGCCTGATGAATAAGAAACAACTTGATTTCTGAAAGGCATCTTAGGGAAAATGATTTAATTGGCGATAATTATATCATATCCTACACTTGAGTGAATCTGCCTGAGTGCACCGATCGGGTTTGCTTGTACATATCACAGGTACGTGGCTGGACACAATGGCTCATCTGCAGGAGCTGCTAGCAGGAGCCTTCCTTTCCATCTCCTCCCTCTTGCATTCATAACACGCAGCCACTGCCTTCCAGCTATGACCACACCTATTTGTGAAATGAGAGCACAGAAAACAGAAGATTTTTATTTCCTAAGTGGACCTAGGTGCACAATGCATCCTTTTCAGAGCCCCAGGGCCATGGGACAGTGGCTGTGACATCTCCAATCTATGGCCCACTCTGCCCTGACCTTCTTGGACACCAGCATCAGGCCAAAAATATCTTGCAAGGAAATGGGACAAGAAAAATGGTTTTACTATTCAAGTTTAGCAAAACCTCCCTAAAACCTGAAATAAAACCACACCCATCATAAGCTAAAGGTGAGTTTACCGTATCTGCACTTTCAGCTTGCAAATCTCCCTGTGTGTGTATAGAAATATAAATATTTATTTATTTATTTATTTATTTATCTCATCAGTAGTAGAGGGCGATTTTCCCACAGCTTCTCTGTGGCATGTAATGAGGTGAGTAATTTAAAATCTTCCGTGTATGGTCAAGGTTTGAGCTCTCGGAAAGCACTACACATTATTAGTTTCAATTGGTCTTTTAACATCCGTCTTAAAGGGTCAATAAATGAGATTGCCTAGAGGCAAAGCCATTGTTATCGTGTGTAGGGTTACAGTCACAGCTGGAGGGCACGGGCAGGGACAGGCTGTCTGTCTGCCTGCGTAGGAGACTTCAGTCACCAGAGTCAGGGCTCTATTAATTTTATAGCGCCTTAAATTCATATTGTAATTATGAGAAATAAGCAGAGAGAAAGAGAGATCTCCTTTTAATATGTTTTAAGAAATCTGGAGCCTATTACCCCACTTAATTTCAATTATATTACAGCTGGACTTTTATCTCAATACACAGCAGATAAATTCAGGCCAAGGTAACTTGGATGTATGCTTCCTAACTTAAAAACAGGAACCTGTGGGCAGTAGACAGAAGAGAGCAGAGGAACCAGCGTGAAGCCTCAGGAGCATCACTTTATGAGTTTTAGTTTCTCTTCTTTAAATACCTGGGTTGAAATTTGGTGACTTAATTCAAAAGCAAAAGTGAATTCAGTGGTCTTACACAAGCCCCTAGTGGAAATCACTTACCCAGTTGGAAAGATCACCATATGTTTTACCATGAGGTCTTTGATGACAAAGGCTTGGAATATCCTTAGCTAGGAGGACTGGGAGATGGAAGCTTTTAAAAGTGAAGGGTGATGTACATCCTCTCACTGCTGTCTGGGGTGAAATGTGATTCTATACAGGTCTGGGATGGGACACTTTCTGTTAGCTTGGCATGTCTTAAGAGCTGTCCCAGGACAGCCACACAGTCTCCAGGGAGAAATGTGTGCCCTTTTGTGCCACTCCTGCCCTCTTCTCCTCTTCCCAGACTTCTGGGTTTCCCTTGACTAACCTTGTCCTTGTGAGCACACTTAGATCAGCAATTCCTTCTCTTTTTTCTTTAAATATAAATACCATTAAATGCTCACAGGAGGCACTGTTGTCATCCTGGGTGATTATGTGTGCCCACATAGCTGATTCTTATGTTGTTCCCATCAAATTAAGGACACAGAACATGAAATTTTTATCCAAAAAAAATCAGTTTCCATTTTTCCAATTCTCCTGTCTCCAGTCTTGCCTGCAAAGTGAAGTCTGGGAGTGCCTTTCACAAAAAATATTGGTCAAATAATTTCCAATAGCAAATGGGCATATGGGAAATTAAAGATGGTTCATGAACAGCGAGAAACTGGGAAAAGAGGCAAGGTCAGCTGAAGAGAGCCTTATAATTTAGTTCCTGCTGAGGAGACAGATAAGTTGTACATAGTCCTTAGGTTGACCTGGTGCATAAAAACAAATCATGCAGCCAGCTTCAGAGATAAGCATGGCTTCAGAGTTCCCTGGACAGTGTTTTCCAACACTAACGTACAGTCCAACCCAGGGACCTCAACCAAACGAACAGATTTGGCTGTGGAAATTGTTCTGCTTCCTCTTTTCCTTGCAGTGTAAGTTTGTGCAGAGAGGAAAGTTTACTGGTAAAAGTTTAATGCTGTTAGTGTGATTTTGTTACGTTTTTGTGTCTGTATCTCAGATTTTAGCAAATACTATGCAGTAAAACATGAGTGTGAGATCTTGTCTAACTTTGCCCCTTCTTTTTTCTGGAAATGCTTTTAGAGGTGGTCAGAACTGCGTTTGGGACTGTCGTGTGAAAGGCACAACTCTCTCAAAATCAGTCTCTCCTAGGCTAAACTTGTCCCTATCACAAAATCTGTGCTGTGCTTAGCCTGGAGTAGGCAGAATACTTATAGGAGGGAAGGGAATAGCTGTACAAATCTCTGTCTGCTAGAAATCTCCTTTCTCAGGGGTGCCGTGGTTGTGTTTTGGAGAGAGGCACAAAGGGAAAGCACTGCAAACAATGCTTTTGCCAAAGTCATATAAGCTCTTCAACTTTTTTCCAATGTGTCAATTCAGAGCCATTCCTTAAGAAAGAATGAGTAGAGGGTTTGATCCAAACGTTGGCTGCACTGGGGTTTGGATTTGGCCCCAAATCCTACAGCTGTGCCCATTAAAAATTAAGTAAAAAGCCTTGGCAAAGTATTCCAACCCCTGTAAACAAACATGTTCCCAATATGAAATGCGTTTAATGGAGTTTTGCAGCATTGGTCTCCCGGGCAAGCATATTAGTCTCTGTTTTCCCTCCCTGTCCTAATGGCCACAGCCAGAGGGGGGCTGGTTTGAACTGTGAAGGAGGCTGGTTTTTATCCACATTGAGTGGAGAGGCATAAATTGGCATTCCATATCATCATAAAAAAAAAAAAACTTCCCAGCAATTATTAAAAGA
The DNA here is from genome assembly GCA_013397975.1 of Machaerirhynchus nigripectus. NCBI lineage: Eukaryota > Metazoa > Chordata > Aves > Passeriformes > Dicruridae > Machaerirhynchus > Machaerirhynchus nigripectus. Next base: position 1,191,057 of record VZRQ01000967.1, on the reverse strand, counting down.
TTCTTATCTCTTGCTCCCTACATGGATAATGAGATCCCTCTCTGCTGGACTGAGACAGCCTGTCTCTCAGCTCACTTAATGAAATGGACCCAAGTTTGCAAATTAGCACAGCCCTGACTCCAAACGTAACCTCTTGTTGTCTAGTTGTACATCAAGGCCCCTGGCTTATGTCTTTTCTTATTAACACCCCGTAATCATGTCAACCCTCTTTCGTTTTCATTTCCTGTTTCCTTTTACAAATTCAATTTTGAGTTTTGAGCACAATGTTGGATGCCTTTGGATGCAGTGAGATTTTATTTTTGTCTCATTTTTAACATTATTTCAGTATAAGTTTATCAGTGGGTCCTGGGGTGGGTCGGGGAATCTGTTTTCTGTTCCATATTTTTGCTGGTTGGTTGCCATGTGATCCTAAAGCAGCTCCTTTTGAATGTCTGTGCTCATTTCCCTTCCACTTTTTAGGGTTTTTATTTTAGACTGTAAAATCTCAGCGACAGATATTTTGTCTTGGCCTACATTTGGTCAGTGCCCTGTAGAGTGTTTTTCTGTTTCTGTGAGGTTGTCTGTGTAATAGACTATTAATAATAATAAAGAACAGCGATATTGTGCCCTAACAAACACAATAGGCTAAAGGCTTTCTAAGAAGTCAAGAAGGATGAACCCTTTGAAACTCTTTTTCTTTCTCTCTCCCCTGATGTGAAACTTCATTGTTGGACCTTGAGAGTAATAAATCAAAGCAGCTGAAAGAAGAGAACCACGATTTCTTTTGCCCATGTGCAGCTGACCCAATCTGCCTTTGATAAGGGAGTGCCCTTCCACTTTATCCACTACCCTACTAATTATCCTTCACTTTCATGAGCACTAAAATCCACTCACACATTAGAATAAAAAAAGAAACAGGGCTGTGATTAGTTGTGTACAGATAAGAAGCAGCCCACAGTGTTAGCTGGGTAATAACATTTTCTGAGACTCCTTTTTTTTCCCTGGAATTCGTTTCCTCTCACTTACATCCATTGCAGTAATACTTACAGTTTGTAACACAAAAGATAACTCTTCAATGCAAAGCTTTAGTGTGTGTCTTTAAAAGATTTACTCCTTTATCAAGTATTAATTTAAGAAAAGGTGCCTTGTAGGTAAGGCAACGACATCAGTCATAGTCTTCAGGGCAGCAGATTTATTAATTTAATAGGTTTATCCATTTTACAGCTTGGATAATCATATTTCACTAAACTGGTACACAAGGAGCCCTCAGACCATCTGACAGCTTTATTCTTGAGTAAGTTAACAAGCACATTCTGTACTCATGACCTTGTGAATTGTACAAGTGCGAGGAGCTAGAGAGGAATGACAGACCAAATCCAAGGAACGTGTCAGCATTTCAGTTTTCCTGAACGAGATTTATAAAGGGAACAGTGAGGAACCTCAGCTGAAAAGTGCACTTAAATATTTGTTAATTTATTTGGTTTAAGAAATTATGCAGAATTTTTTTTAAAAAAAGGAATGTTAATTTTAAAAATATAAGATATTTTGATAATGTGTATCAAATATTATTATATTAATTTGTTATGATAATATGATAATATGTTTATCAAAGACATCAGTTTAACAGTAGAACTGTTCCCCTGACTATAGAGGAGTTGTTCTTGAGCTGGAACAGCTGGAAAGGAGTTGGGCTGGGTTTGTCCAAGGTAAATTCCTGTGGTACATGCTCATGTTTACTCCTTGTGTTTCTCCGTGCTTGCTGTGGCCACTAAATAACATTTTAGACACTCTATAAGTGTCTAAAATTCTTGAAACTGGCTGGGAATTAGAAGATTAGGGCAAGAATGGAGCCACGATTTTAAAAACACCTCAATAAAAACCATTTCATAGTTAAAACCCACAGGAATATGTGTTGATTGAAAGCATTTCTTGTTTGCTATATAGGAAAGACAGCAAGCACGCACTTCTTTACCACGTGGCATTTCTTTCCCTATTGAGACTGTTGGGAGAAAAGGAAAATATTTCCCTATTTGTTTAAAAGATTCACTTAAAACTGCACTTTGTAACAACCGTGTTCCAGTGTCTTGATGAGAAGATGACTTATTCAGGAAGAAGTTATTTCCTGTGCAAAATAGCATTTGACTGAAAATTAACTTGTGTCAGAAAATGTGACATAAAAGCTGGGGCTAATCCTACTCTGCCCTTTTAATAAAAGCAAAAGCTGAGCTACTTACACTGAACTAACTGCAAGCTCTTCAAATATAAGAGCAAATATCTGGGACCTCATCATAAAATGGTCCATTTGGCAGCAGGGAAAGAACTGAAAGAATTGTAGACCTCAGGGATTTATTTTCATTTATATTCAAACTCCTTTACACATTCTTGACACATAAAGAGGGGTATTTTGTGCAAATCAGAATCAGGCCATGGAGACAGAAATTTCAAAAGCTCTGAGTATTAGTTGAACATGACAGGGCAGTGCTGAGATACAACGTGCCCTTAATTTACTCTCCTCTATACCCCTCACTTGCATTTCACTCATTTTTGACAGCAGGCGACGCCTTTTCAGCTCCTCTTCGCAGGTGACGAGGTCTGCCTGTCCAAGTTGAATGCAGAGCAAAGTCAAACACTTGCTCTGAAAGTTTGGGAAACTTCATGTCCTCTTCCAGTCACGTGCGCTTTCTGGTTTGTACACAGCAATAGTGTTTGGGTTTAAAGTGTTGTATGAGGATATTTATGTTTGCCAGAGAATTCCTTTTAAAAGGAAATATTATTAATCATGTTGCATTTTGAGCTGTTGTATTTACAGCAGTGTCTGAACTTTCACCATAAAGTACTCAAACAAGTGTCACACAGGGAAAACATTTCTCTTGTTGCTAAAAATTTAGTGCTGCTGCCTGCTGTGCACTAGAAAGAGAAAAAAGATATCGTATGAGCCTTCTGTTTGGCCCTTTTTTATTTGCAGGGCCTGAAAATCTAATTGTGTGCTGCCTTTAGCCATGTTCCCTGCAGGTCTGGCAGGACTGCTCTGAGAGATTTTTTTGGTTGGTTTTTTTTCGGGATCTTGTGTTTATTTTCCCATCTGGAAGGCTGCAAATTGAGGTGACATTTCCAAGGCACTGTTGTGGAATTGAAACTCCCATTTAATTTCTGACCCTCTGAGGGACACTAAGAAGGTGGCCAGTTGTGCAAGAGGATGCCAAACACCGTCTTGCCCAAAAATGGCACAAAGAAAACCTTCTTTTTAGAGGTGACACCACGGTCCCAGCAGGCTCTGGAGGTTTTGATCATTCCCTTTTCCCTTCTTCCAAACCCAGAACATGCTCAGTCACAGGGATGTGTTTTATTTGGCTGTGGATGCGTTACTGGTTGGGATCCCTAATTATTACCAATTTGCAGATTGCCTGGAATGTCTTATTAAAATTCGTGCGGAATGATTGATCATAATCAAAAAATTAATCACCAATCAGCCCTAGCAATTAACATTAGCAAGTCTATTTGCATATATCTGGTAATTTATGCTGCTGCTGGAAGAAGGGACTTTTCCTGAATGTTATTGATTAGGGGAGAAGAGCCAGATGCTTCTTTCACTGGGACATGAGCCTTTATTAGATAGGGCTGATAACGTGTAAGGAAGTCTGCTGTGACATGGGCATCTTCAAATGACTGAAAGGAATTTCTTACATATGAAAAATAGTATATTTTGCTTTAAAAAAGCTTTGATTTTTGGCTCTTGTTTACTGCAGGTGCTTTAAACCATTAGGATAAAAACACTTCATAATATCAGCCCAGGCAGTGAGATTTTCATTGCAAGAAGTTGCTTAATAGATGTTTTTATTTACTGTTATGAATAAGGAATTTGCAGGCTTGCAATTAATTTGATGAAATGTGGTATTTAAGCTATGAAGAACTGCATAACAAAGTCTTAGCAGTGGTTGACAATAGTCTGCACTGTTCAGTCAGTGGATTTTTTACTAAATTTTTAGTCTTTCTGCATTTTTTTTAATTGATATTTTTATTAATGCATTTGAGGTTTATTATCCAGTCATCAACACTGGTTTTTTTTTTTCAAATTTGCTTGAAATTGCTTATGGGATAACATACCTGTTTGAGATGTTATGAGTCTGGTCATAGTTTCTGGTACTTATAATCTCTTTTGCACTGTAACCTTTGGTTTTGCTTCAACACCTTTCTGTGTCTCTCATGCCTGGTGCTGTAACTGCAACTACAAGAACATGCAGGCTCGGCTATCATAAATTTAAATTAGCTTTTCATTTATAGCTGCTTAAATATTAAGAACAAATTGATTTAAGCCAATAGGCAAAGTGATAACAGTTTATCCTCTGGCCATTGCAGTCCTACTGGTGACAGCAGAATTAAATCCATTCCAATAACCAAAGGGTCAACAACTTAAGTGACAAAATTATATTGAAAAGAAAGGCCAGCAAAACTAGGAATTTTCTCTCTAGTGTCTGAATTTAGAAGGTAGAACAATGCAAAAGATGTTTAGTTTTAAAAATTTGCATTCTTTTGAGTGATATTAATTCTTAGTGGTAGCTTTGTGGTAAGCTAGAAATCTTTGTCGTTCGCAGAGGATTTTAAAAGAACTCCTTGTATTGAAACTCTAAAACTCTGTGCTGATTTTAAAACTAAAACGTGCTCTCTAAAATATGTGAGTAAATAATAGGAAGCTCTATTCCTAATATAGCCAGATTGGTTTGTTCCCTGATGTCTGCTCTGTGCTTATCTCAGTCTTTCTTGAACAAAGGTATTTTTTCTTATTTATCTGCCTGTGTACATCAATCTGTTTCGCAAGCTTTGAATGCCTGCATCCTTAATGCCATTAATATATTTCTCTGAGTTTCTAGACCTAACTTTTTCCCATTTTTGAACCCTGAGGTTGATTTGAAATGGGAGCAAATCAGACTCCAGCTCCAATACAATAATCAGGCCCACAGTTGCTCCTTTTTCTTTCACTGAGCATTAAGTGATCTGAGAAGAGCCTCGTCAAACCCCAACTACACCCTGAGATCTTAGATTAACCAGTTATCACATCTGGCTTTTGCTGAAGTTAGTTGGTAACCGTGAGATCTTGTCACTGCAAAGTTCAGGGGTTAATTGAAATCAGAGAGGCATAACCCATTCAATTGTCCCGTTAATTACGCCCAGCTCCCGCCTCCCTCCTGCAGCCTCCCGTCCCCACCGGCCGCAGGGGACAGCTGCCACCGGCCTCCTGTCACCCAGCTGGATGGCTGGGAGAGCGGGAATGCCTGAGTCACCGGAGCCCAGAGAGAATGACTGCAAGAGGGGAAAGGGGCATGTGCAGGAGGGAGGGAGCTGGTGACATCCCCATACATCATCCCCCAGCCACGGCGTTAGCAGTTTGTGCTGAGAGCTGGTAATGCTCTGGGATTTCTGGCAGGTGTGCTTTGCTCAGGGCAGAGCTTTGGTCAGGGGAAATGGGGAGGTGTTGGTTGGGATCCTGGGAGACTGGCAGGGATTTCTGGCAGTGGTTTGCAAGGATGGTCTTTATGCTGCAGGAGTTCATTCTGCATTGGACGAGTAATATTTTATGGTTCAAATATATCAGTTTCCCTTCTTCTTTCACCAAATTGATATTAACAGTGGAATTTTGCTAGTAACTATTAATTATCGAATGTTGTGAAGGTAACTTTCTCCAGGGTTTCTGCAGTCAGCAGTTATGCACTATTTACCCTACAGTAACCAGAGAAACACGGCAGATTTCAGAACTGAAGGGACATGAAAATGTTAAAATGGATCTGAATCTTGTAAATCTATACTGACCTTAGGGAGAGAGGTGGGGAAATCATTGCCTTCAGTGGGAGCTGACTTTGGTATGGACAAACAGAAATCTTCCCACTTGGGGTAGTTTTGAAGTTTTGAGCATAAGGATGGAAAATCACTTTGAGACAGATTACTTAGAGATGGGTGGACTGCGAGTGTGCTACAAGCTGAGATACTCAGATAAAGAATCTAAAAATCTCACCTTGCACGTTTGTCCAAATTTACCTGATCTAAACCCCAATTTTAATGAATATTAAGCATAGGCCTGCAAGATCCCTTCCTCCCTTTTCCTGCACAGAGCTGCCTCTCCCGGCCGAAGCCTGACTCTCCAGAGTATCCCAGCCAGCCTGGAGTAGAGACCTTGCTCTGTGCCCGGTTCCTGCTGCTGTGTCTGTGCAAACATCAGTGCTGTGTCCCTGGGGAAATGCAGGCTGGAGTCAGGACACTGCTCTCATGTGCTGCACAAACCCGAGACAAACCCACCCCTTGTCTTTACTCCCTGATTTTAAGCTCAGTTCTTTTTATGTCTCAGTACTAGGGGGTGGCAGTGTGAGTATTACAGCCTGAAATCAGGGCCATGTTCCAATCACAGTGAAGTTTGTAAATCACCCAAATGATTCTTAGGAGTAGTTCTCCAATCTCTTGTTACTCAGCCCCCAGAAATAACAATGTAACAGTGTTGGTATAATTGTTTTTTTTTTCTACAAACACATTAAAATGAAACATCTTTGTATCTTCTTTCAAAAAAGGCAAAAGAAAATCCCAAACTGTCGAAATCTTGTTAGTGAAAGCTGAACAATTTTGAATATCACAGCTCTTATTTATTTTCAAAGAGACAAAAAAATCTCCTAAAAACTCTCTTGTTGTTTTTATAACCAGCAACAGCATTTTCTGGTTGTTCCTTTAACTAAGAAAAAGATCAAAGTTACCTGGTTCTGTTTGATTTTAACGCACAAATATTACTTTGAAATGTGACTTAGCTTCTGACAAGCAAATAAAAATTATCATTTCTATTCTGTATACACTTAGAGCTAATACTTCATAAAAGCTTCTCCTCTGATGGGGTGACAACATATATAGACTATACACAACCATGAAAGGTTTTTTCTCTGTAATTTATGTGCCCCAGCCACATACTGAGCCCATACACTGCGGAGGAGGAGAAGGTAAATCAATCAAGGGTGATTTCCAGTGAACAGCCATATCACATCTACCACCCATTTGCTCTTGGCTGGCTGAGAAATGAAGCAATTTAAACCTATTGGGTCACACTGAAATGGGGGCCAAAATCTTATCAATGTGCTGCACACAACGGAGCCTCATTTCATCTTCATTTCCAGAGGTCCATGGGCTGCAGCATGTCCCCGCAGTCCATCAGTGTCTCTGGCATTGCAGCCAGCTCCTGGCTGCTCAGGGGATGCCAGAGGTGGAAAAAAGCAACCCTTTGGTATGAAAGGGGAGACTCTAGATTGGAACTTTTTTGATTTACAGGAAAAAATACAGAGGAAAACACAATTAGTGTTCAATTAAAATGCAGATATCAAGATAAGCCTGAGAAATCCAATGTTGGGGTGGAAAAAGAGAAGGGAAAATAAATGTTCTCCATTCACTTGCTTAATGTTTCATATAATCTTGGAAGTGCTCCACTGCCTGGCCCTCATGTTTTCAGATTATTTCCACATCTGTCTCAAAGCCATACACTCCTCAAATGGACCAAGCAGCTAGTTTCTTAGTTAAAATAATAATAATAAAGTGTAAGAGCACTCCAAGCGTGCTGATGCTCCCCACAGCTCATGCTCTGTGCAAAGGAGAGCACCTGGAAAGGCTCAGAGCCCGTCCCAAGCCCGCAGGCAGGAGTCACACACGGCGTGTGTTCGCCGCTGGGTTTTCCTGTTCCTTGTTGCTTCGTATGAAAAATGAAATTCCATATGGACTTTTCAATGGTTGCTTGGAAATTGGACGTCTGACACCCCAGAGGGACGTGTTTGAATTCTGCACCTGATTGCATTTCTCCCTTCTCCCCCACAGGAGGAGTCAAAGGTTATGGTCCAGAGGAGAAGGAGTTTGTTGGCAGCAGGTTCTTCTCAAGCTGAGAGGAAGCTTCTTCCCTTTAATAGTGTGGGTAGGTTGTGTGTGGATGTAAATGAATTTAGGAATCTGATCCAAAATAAACTGACATGAACAAGAAATTTGACGCTGACCCCAAAATAAATTGTTCTCATCCTAAGCACTGGCAAGAGGAGTAAAACGAAGCAAGCAGGAATAAAGAGGCAGTTCAGAACTGGGCACAAATCTTCATCCAAATCTCTTTTGTTTTTTAACCTGCTAAGGAATAATAAAAGGGCTTCTCTGAACTATAACACTTCTAAACAGCATTTTGAAAACTTCAGAAATAAAAATATTTTTAGTGTCTCTTGCCATGTTGTTCTCTCCAGTGTGATGCTACCCTTCTCCTAAGGGACCTGGGCTTATTTGTGCCAGGGTCACAGAGGATGGTTCACAGCAAATCTCTCACCTGAATCTTCCAAAACACCTTGCAGTGCCCTGGGATGCTTGGTCTTGTGATGCCTGCAGGCATATCAACACAGGAATGGGCAGGGAGACCCAGTGCCAACATCTGTTACTGAACCTGGGCTGCTGAAGTATGGCTCTGCACATTATTTCAATAAATCTCTTTCCAGTTTAGTTAGGGAGACAGAACTCTGTCCTTGCACCCGGGTGTTGTTATGTGAAACAATGACAAGCAATTAACAGCAGTATCTGCAATTCCAAATATTTAGAGACCATGAATCAGTTTTCCAAATCTTAGAAATAATGAAACAGTTTTTTAAAAAGAGTATTTCAGGGTATGTCTAATTTCTGCCTTTTGAACTCTTTTGGGCGCAGTTGGTTTACTCGTGAAGTATTTCAACAGAAATACACGGGTTTGAAGCTTGCTTTTAAAAATGACACTCAGCTTCTGACATATTCCTGTCTTCTAGATCTGAGCTTTAACAGCAAGACCAAACATTCTTGGTATATTTATACGTGCTAATAAATGCAAACTCCTTGCCAAAACCATATCCCCCACAATATGCAGAGAGCATCAGAAGTGAAAAGTAAATTAAATCTGTGACTGTTTCCTAGTTTTGTACTAGAGGTTGCACAAATTTAAAGCAAGTGTGGGTTATAGCCAGATTTTGTTGCATGGGTTTCATTTACAGTAACATTGCTGTTGTCAGCTAGCCAGTAACCTGTATCGTAGTCATCAGACATCACCATTAAAAGTTCAAGATAGGTAAGAAATCATTAATATAACAATATTTTTAAATTGTTGTCTGTTTTTCTGTATGTTTTACCTTACATTTTTCTCTCTAAGTTTTGTTTTCATCATTTATTTGAATGGTGACAGCTAAAACTTTGAAAATTAAAGTTGAGATTCATAACAATCATCTAATGGCTGAGGCCAAGGTGGTAATGAAAGCATCAGTCATCTTGAGACCTGTGATATATTCACAGGAATTAACAAAATCACTTGAGCTGGCAGTGAAGGAGAGGCTGTCTTGTCATCAGGTCGCTCTGCCTGTGTGTGATTTTATTTTAAGACTGTTGCTGCATTCTCAGGGTGTTTAAAGACTGATAGACTTTATATAGATTTTCTTTTAAAATGTGCTCTTTGTAATACATAGGCACGGTGGTTTACAAGCAGACAGGCCCAATCCAGCTCTAGCTTGGTGTTGTTAAAACGTGAATAGTCTTCATCTTGGAGCTGGTTCTCACCTGGCCAAAGGATTTCCCTCTCAGTGTCCTGTGCTGCAGCCTGTGACATCTGTGTCCCACTGCCCAACCCGTACATGCAGACGGGTTCATCCCTCGGTGCAGCAGACTGTTCTCGCTCTGCTGATGGCAAAAATTAGCTGCCCTTGACTTCAGCTGTAGTTGCAACACCTTCCAGACACTGAAGACTTCACGGCTTTTTCTGTATATGAACTCCACATAGTTTGATGGAGTTTGATGGAGTTTGATGGAGTTTGATGGAGTTTGCCTGCTCCAAGGAGCTGTGCCAGTGTTTTTAGGTGGGTTTTTAAAAAAGAGTATGTTCCAATTGTTATGCTTAATTGACACAATCTTGCAAAAATCTGTGCAGCTGATTGGTCTGACAGAGCAAACAGCTTTTTGGAAGTCTCCCAATATGAAATATTCCAGCCCTTGTATTGTTCTTGTACACAAAGTGCATGGAGAAAAAGAGCAATAAAATACCAGATGGATTTCCTTTGAAACATAATTACTGTCCAGGTGCAGTCCCCACCCTTCACAGACCAAGATTTGCACCATTTTTAATATTATTCTTTTAAATTATGGTGTCATCATCTCCTGACCTGAACTATCGGCCAGTGCACTGCACACACGGTACTGGGGAAAAACAGAGGCTTCACCTCTCAGCTCTCTTTTATCACTCTTTTAGTCCTGAGAACAGGAATTGAAATGCCCACTGGTGCCCACCTGGGGAAGTGACTTTCCTGGGGGGGGAGCTGTACTGAAATTCATTTGGTCTTCACAGAAAGCTGAGCAAGAACATTTTTCCCCCTCCTCTTTTCCTTGCAAAGAAGCAGACCAGTAAAATAATAATCATAATAATAATAATAATAATAAAATGTGTAACCAGTCTCCCCTCCCACTCTGACGTGCTGAGTGCCAAAACTCAGATCAAGTCTGGAAGGCAAAGTGAGAATGCAGTGAAAATGGGGGCTTTATTTTCAGGGCAGAGCTGTGAACTTTTTAACTCTCTCGGTGCTGCCGGATGTGCCTCTTCACACCCTACACAGCTGCTGAAGGCTTCCAGGGACCGTGGGTGGTGGGTGAGGAAAGGGGAAGAGGTAGTTCAGCTATGCACTATATTTCCCATAAGAAATAAAGCAATACAGTCTCACCTCACTGCCTGTTTTTCCACATGTATTGAGACGGGAATGTATTTATATAACCCTATTAAAAGGGAACGCTCAGTAGCGAGCTCGGTCTTTAAATAGCTACTGTTCTGCATATTCCCGTCTCCAAACTCCTCAATTTCAGCTCACACCCACTTACATTCTTTTGACATATTCCTCAGGTTTGGGGTTTTTTTGTGACTTTGGGGTCAAATCCAAAACTTATTGAAAGCAGTGGAAAGACACTCAGTGAATTCAGTGGAATTTGGATAATACTCCTAGAGCTCAGATACCATGGTGATAAATGCAATAAATTACATAGACAAAAGTGGCCCATTTTGGGCTAGCTCTCCTTCTACAGAAACAAATTAAACTGTTGCTATTGACTGCCACAGGAATTGGTTCTGCCCCTTCCTTGGTGGCATTTAAGCAGCTCTCAAAACAGTCTGCAAACAACTGGAATATCTTTATCTCCCATTTACAGGATGGAATAAACTGAGACACAGAGCCACGACTAAACCTGGAAGTCAAGCAGTGCAAAAGAGCTGGAATTAGACCCAGATACCAGTCCCTGGACCACCCAGTGGAAAAAGAGTCTATTAGCTGCTAGCAGGCTCTCAGACTCTCGTGGGGCTCCCAGATCCCAGTGGTGCCAACAGGAGTGGAGAGGGCAGCCGATGTCGTCCCGTAAATCGCTGGGTGTTAATGAACTGCGCAGCCCTGCAGAAGCCGTTTGTTTTTACCACCAAGATGCATTATTTCATCCTTCCCCCCCACCTAAGTGTTCATATTTTCCCTTTGACTCCTGCTATTTTGGTTCCATTTAGCAAGTACATTCTTGGGGTTTTTTTCCCCTGTGTCCCTCCAGCCACCTTAGTTTGCCTTCTTTTTTTTTTTTTCCTTCTTTCCCTTAAAATCTTTTTTTCCTCATTCAGTGCACTAAGTGGATTTACGACCCATTTAGGCAGCTTACAGTGGCATTGCTTTTACAGTTCAGAGGCAGAAGGGCCATAAAAAGATTTACAGTTACAGCAAGAGTCTGTTGCATGGAAGTTCGAGATCCAAATTAGACAAAGGGAGCAGGGCTGTGTGAGTGGCCAGTAAAAGAAGCTTGGAAACAAAAACATATGAAACTGCTGTTGGAGGAGGAGATTGGGGTGGGGGCAGAGAGGGAGGAGGAAAAGTTGCCTGTTAACTTCACGTTACTATTGCAACAGCTCTGTTAATTCTGTTATATAAAGCCCTTTTTCCTCCTTTTTTCCTCTCTCAATGTTGTTGTTGGACAGATTTCCTTTGCAAACACAAATCTCAAACTGGAGAGCAGCAGCTTCACACAGTAGTTGAGATTCCAAGGCAGATATTCCCAGGATGTTGGCAGCTGTTTTTGCTGCTGCTGGGACTCCAGGATACAAACACCAGAGAATAAGCCAAGTGGCTGAAGGAATAGGACTGGTCAGAGTGGAGGCCTTCAGGTTGCACTGCATGAGGATAGCCAGGCATTTAGTAGAAGCTGGAGACAGGGAAATAGATTTGATCCTCTCCCACACTAGATTTTTCCTGCTGATTTCAAAAGTAACAGAAGACCAGGCTTGACCAAATCCATAACAAACTGAGGTAAAAGGGAGATTTTTCACACCAAAGGAAAAGGTGTGGGCTGTGCTGATACAGCTACAGGGCTTGGCACTGCCTGGAATGCTGCTGGAGCCAGCACAGGTAGACTGCACTTACCCACAGAGCACTCCATTGGAGTTCTTGACATTGTTTGGTTCCTTGGACCTTGTTTTTTGGTGTCTTGCCTATTCTCTACTCACTGTGGGCTCGTAGCTCTCCAGTAAAATTAGTGTTAGTGGTGGTGGAGAGTTCACTGGGATCCTCTGGATGAAAAAATTCTCCCTAAAGATAGACCTTTAATCCGTGTTCTTTGCTCCTACACATTCTCACATGGATGTTAACTCTCAAGTTTCTGGGTTTCTGTAAGAGAGGAGAAAAGAAATCATAATGCTTTCCCTAAACCCTTCTAGATCTAGTTCTTCCTCCTTCAGAAGAAAAATCTCCTAAGAAGAGTGGCCGTATTTTAGAGGGTTTGGCTGGTGTTTTCCTTTCTAGAAAAAGAGGCAGTAAGAAAGAAGTTTCAGCTTGAACCAGAAACAACATATCATTCCGACCCCTATTAAAATCTAACTGGCAATTGCCAGCTGGACATCTCTTCCCCCTTTCCCCCTGCCCAGCCCTGTGTCAACCCATAAGTGCGGCTGGACCTCTCAGGGCTGCACCCTGCGGTGCCTGGTGCTGGTTTTGTGTCCTGCACGTTCCCAGTGCTGGGCCTGGCATCCCTGCGAGCTCTGCCGTGCTGCCAGCGGGCTCCCTGCCCAGCTGGCGTTCCCTGTGCCCCACAAACCCCAGCTGGCCCGGCTCTCGGGGCACCGATGGGTTTCGGTGGCTCCCTCTGGAGATTTTCAACAGGACACTGAACAGTTCCCAGCTCTGCTGTGTCAGGGCTGTTCCTCTCTCCTCCTTTTTCAATCTCGCACTAGCTCTCGCTTCCGCCTCATTCCGTTTTTTCTTCTTCAGTGAGAAGGGCCTTGAACTCCTGGCAGAGACTTGACATATGAGAGGAAGCACTGAGAAGGAGAAAAGACTGTATTTTATGAGTGATGGTTAAAATGTATTCTTGAAGTACAATTTTTTTAAGTTGAGTGTAGTCGGGTGGACAATGCAGCAATTTCCATGAAAAATTTTTAGTGTAGTAAAAGGTTTCATTTTTCTGGGGAAAAAAAAGATTTAAAATTAATATAGTCTTTTTTACAGACTTACCATTTCTGTATTTCTTGTTGATTTTTCCTATTCCCTCTTTTTATTATTTTCATTTTTCTTTTATATTTATACAAGACATATAACCTCCAGTTATAAAGTTTAAAGAAAAACTCAACCAGTAAACCAGTTTCCAACTTTATAATGATTCTATAAATTTTAAAACCAAATCAGAATTTGCAATTTGAATCAAGCTGGCAAAACCATGAAAACCATTATGGATCTATTTTGAAAAAGCCTACTGTTCTTTATAGAAATGGGTATATCTTTATAGGGGAAGGTGGGTAGAGCAATCTTCTTTTTTTTCATAAGAAAATGGGAATTTGAAAGCTACATTTTAATGGCCATCAATGTCACAGGTCAAAACATCCAGGATCAGACACTGGCTGGGTCTGAGATCACCAGAAAAGGTAAATTAATTGTTCCCCTGTTGAAATTGTTTTGACTCCTTCGTCTTCTGTTTTACCTTCCGCTCATCACCTGTTTCAGAACAGACGAAGGGCCATACAAGGGCCCTCCCCACACCCTCCTGTGCCCCTGCTGGATCCCCTGTGTCCGTCCTGGGGAGCAGGGGGTGCTGCCATTCCATCGACCCCTGCACACACAATCCCAGGGCAAATCCCACATACCCACACAGCCTAAGTGAGCTGAGGATCAGAAACTCCTTTTACTTACCCAAGGAGGGACCCCTACATCCCCTCCGAGCTGTTTGGGACTCTGAGAGTGTAACGTGCTCCATAAACAAATAACCTGTGTTTTTTTAACTGGGTCATTATGAGCTGAGTCCTAGCTCGGGCACGGGACGTGGGGAGGAAGTGGTGGGACCGGGAGCAGGAGGGGAGGCAGCGGCAGCCTCAGCCCCAGAGGACTGCGGGGAAGCAAAATATGGACGGCTGCCAGAACAAATGCTGAGCCTTTTGGGAAACCGTTCCGAGGTCTCGTGAAAAAGCCAGAGAACAAAGGGGTGAAGGAAGGCACTAATGGTGCCAGACCTCCAGGACAGCCCTTGGCCATGGGCAGGTAGATCCAAACCATGTGACCAGGTGGCACATTCCCGTCCTGCTCTGGTATCACAACTTTGATGAGGTTGTCTGTGGACACTGAGGCCAGAGCCTCTGGACTTCTGTGGCCCAGGAGTGTGAAGCATTACAAAAATGACAGAAAAATAAAAAAGGGAAAAAAGAGCTTGAAAATAGCAGCAGCTCTGTAAGTCTCTCTATGTGGTCTACCTTTTGGGGCTGCAGTGAGTATCCTCAAAGGCACTTATGTGGCTGGAAGTCTGGGAGGCCTTGTCAAAGCAGAATGTTGTGTCAGAGAGAGCAACATCTGGGGATACTCCTGGATGTGTTTCCTCCCACGCTGACCTCCTTGATTTTACGGCCCTCTGGCTTGTTAATTAAATTTTATTTTGGGGGTTTAAATCATTGTGAAGATTCATTGTGAGAAAAAAATGTCCACCTCATCTTCTGCTTATTCAAAACTGATTCAAAAAGAGCTCATATTTTCAAGCCTTGATTTCTCTAGGATTTTAATGTAATAAGTCCCCTTTTTATTCCACAAGTGACTACATTCAAAGTGGGTTTGAAACCTGAAGTTCCAAAGCCTGCAGGCGGCACCCAAGAGCATGGAATATGACTTCTCCAAGGTTTCTGCGTTCCTTGGCCAGATCCTGATCTCTGTCACCTTACAAAGCTTTCCTGGGTGACAGAGACAAGGATCTCATCCCGCATTTTGGTAAAATGAGGCTTCACTGATTTACAGCTGAAAAAAAAAAATATCTGCCACAGTTCCTTTCTCCCCAGGGCTGATGATTTGATTTTCTTGTTCAGTGGTCCATGGAAGGCTTTTTGGGTGCTGGCTTTTGGAGCTGGTATGGTAATAGAGAGTTCCCATAACGAGCTGGGGAGCTGCAGAGCCTCACCCCATTGGCAGGAGCAGAAATTACTCACAAACACACCAAAGCAAAATGGGCAGCTACAGGCATACAAGAGCGGTACAGTAAATAAGATATCCTGCCAAAACACCGTCTAAGTGGCCATTAATGGACATCTGAGTTTTGCTAAATAATTAATGTGTCTGTTGTGCTTTTTTCTTATAGATCTTTCAAGGAATTTAGTTTCTGTTCCTTTGAATTTAGTTTCTCTTCCCTGAAATGTTGGTTTTGAGCCTGTCTTCTCACTTATAGACATGGTCTGTAAGGCAGATTTCTAATAGCAGCTCCTGTCTGTTATGGTCCAAAGGCATTTAGCCCCAGGTGTGTAAGGAGGCAGATAGCTCTCTTTGTTCTCCTGGTGTTCTCCTGTAGTTTGGAAACTGAGGTGTAACCAGCTGAAGCAGGATTGCCAAAGGCAAGCTATAGGTCTCTAAATTAGGCAAGAACAAGTCTTGTCCTTTGACTAACACAAAGAAAAACGTTAACGGAGCTCTAAAATCTACTAAAATGAGCTGTCTGGATCCTAGGCCTCCAGAGGTTCTAAATAATACTCCTTTGTCCATCTTCACCTGTAAAAAAATGTCTATTCTATTGTTGTCTGGACTGAAAATATCAGTGCGTTGCACTGGCTTTGCAATCTCACCTTGCTGACTCCCACAATGCAGAAATATCACAGAACCACAGAAAAGTTTGGGCTGGAAGGGACCTTAAAAATTATCTCATTCTGCCCCCCTGGGGCAGGGACACCTTCCACTATCCCAGGTTGCTCCAAGCCTTGTCCAGACTGGCCTTGGACACTTCCAGGGATGGGGCAGCCACGGCTTCTCTGGGCAGCCTGTGCCAGGGCCTCACCATCCTCACAGGGAAGAATTTCTTCAAAATATCTAATCTAAACCTACTCTCTTTTGGTTTAAAAATTATTCCCTTTTGTCCTGTCTCTAAAAATATCATATAAACTACAATATCATAGAAATAGCTAGGGGGAGAAATACTGATAAGAACTAGTCCCCTCTGAATATAAGTTTTTATGTCCCTTTTTAGATTTTCTTCTCTGTCTTTGTGGTTGGGCTGGCTCCCCCAGATGGCTGGAATAGGCTTTGTTTCTTGTTTATCACAACACCTGAATATCTGGGAAGTTTTGCCACCTTCATCCCAAATCCTGGCTGTTGGTGTGAGGAGGATGCCAACTTAAACACAGCAACTCATCCTTTTTATCACCAGCTATTTTCCCTGAGTACCAATTGACACTTTGGCTTCAGCTTGTAGTTCCTGAAGGGATATAAACCAGTATAATCATAGCATCAGTGGCTGGTTCAAACACAGCCCAATGCTGGGGGAACCAGCAGGGCTGAGGTTTTGGGTTGGTCCTTGCTGAAGAAGGGGGGGTGTTCAGCAACATCCACTGCAGATGTGGGTGTGGATCCAGGGAGTTTGGAGGCAATTGTTGAGTATTGACCACACCAGTCCTAAAAGGTGGACGTGACACTGAGTGCTCTTCTCTGCTCTTAAAAATAAGCAGGTAAGTCACAAATGAAGCCATAAGCTTAGCTCCAAATGATGGTCGATTCCCTGAAACAACCCAAACTTTTCACCATATCCGCTTAGGACAAGGTGTTCTTCCTCTTCTGAAGCACAAAGGAAGGAAATGTATCTTCAGGAAATGTTTATTTTACCCATGGATTGTCTGAAGCAAGGTTTGACAATACCCGGAAAAAAAAAAGTCCCCATAAAATTAATATAAAAATAGGTGGGGTTATTGACAAAATGCATGATTTTTATGAGCTAGAGAGAAGAAAATGTGCTGTAATGCTCTGTGCCAGTGGCTAAAGTGCACCCCGGCGACTGCGGTGCAGCTGACGTGTGACCCATGGACCCTCCTGACTGCAGGCCAGGTGAGCCAGGGGACAGGTCCCTGTCCTTGTCCTCCCAGCCATTTGCACATCTTAACACAGCCACTCAAAAAGAGAACCAGTGAGATACTTAACAGTAATAAATATTTACATGTTGGAAGGAGAGCTGCTTCTTAACACCTAATCCTGAGGGGTAATTTAACCCTCCAAATCTATAGGAAACCTCTTTCTTTCTTCAGACCCCAGGAGATGTGTAAGACACCTTTCTTCTGAACACAGAGGCTCAACTCCCCCTCCTTTTTATACCACTTTTCTTCTTCCTAGCCGTGGAGAGCTGTAGCAGAAATCTTGAAGGCAGCTGGTCTCTGGAAAAAGAACCCTATGAGATTTAATGCCTTGACTTATAATGAAGGAGTTAAAAAGAAAATAAAAGAAATATTTAATTTAGTTCCCTGCAACAGAGATCTGCCCAGTGTCCTCCCACCAGCCTTCCACAGAGCCATCCCCTCGGTGGCTGCTTCATCCCAGGCTGGAACATCCTGCAATCCGCCGCAGACCTGTGACCTCCTGCTGCTCCAGGCTGGCTCCAGTGAGCCACGCCGGGGCTGAGCTGCCTGAAATAGGCATGGAGAGAGGCTTCCACGGAAACCTCTAAATGGGTTTTAATGTCTCCCCGCCATAGGATTCCCGGAATTAATTTGTGTCTGGCTTCTGAAATCAGGGATGTTGTGTTGAAGAAGATGGATGCTCCTAAGAAGTATTGGAAAGAATGAAGGGCTGACGGGGTGGTTTATGCAGCGAGCCTGGCCGTGGATGCAGAGTAGTAAATGTGGTTGGTTGATTGAGATCAGATTTGTTTTTTATTTTTTCCAGTGGCGACGCCCATGTAGTTTATTTATTTATTTTCCCCTTTCACTCCAAGGCACCTAACAACAACACTGTATTTTATAAATCCCTGTGATTATAAATCTAGAAGGATGTCATTCTTGGTTTCCTCAGAGGCCAGGAGTCTATACCCACAGGAGACGGATGGGAGAAGTAGCCAGCAAAGCTTCTATATTATTGCAGAGAATTGCAGGAACTGGTTTTGGTTTACACCGCATGGGGAACACAGAGTCTGCACAGAGCATCTCCATTTACTGCTTCCTCTGCGAGCAGCCAAGGCAGGATTGCTGACACTCCCTCCACACAGTTCCCGGGCAGGCAACGATGCCCTGCAAAAGATGCAAAGCCACGGATTTACATCAACTCTTTCTGTTATTCTGCTTTGAGGATACAGCCTAAAAACCTTTCAAAGTGCTTCATGTAACTGTGCAAATCTGGTGTGAAAGTCCAGGCTGGTTCAGCTCCTTCCTTCGCTTCCACTCTGTGCCTTGTCCCAGAAGAATGGCTCCAAGAACTGCATGAAAAAAGCATCCCCTTGCTTTGTCTTGCAGGCAGCAGTGTCAGATGAGACTTTGAGTTCCACAAGGTGTGGTTAGCAAATAGAGATTGTAACTGCAGGGTGAGTCAGGTTGTGCTGCACCGTTTGGAAATGTTTTTTCCACAGTTTAGAAGATGATTTTTAAAAGTAGGGGATTTAGTTTACATTTTTTCATGAGCTACAAGGTCAGCTGTGGAGTGAGAGCTGGATTTAGCTTCAGAGTCATCTCTCAGCTTTGAAGAAAGAAAAAACAACAACAGGAATGTTTGATTTTGGTGTTCTGCTTCATCTTCTTGCTGCCTTGGCCATGGGGCTGCTTGTGGTGTTGTGGGGGCAGCCCCACAAGGTCTCTGGTCCTTCCTTCCTCTTCCTATCATTCACCTCCTCCCCAGCCCTACTGGAGTCAAATATAAACTTTCTTAAAATGAACACAAGATTCATTCCACTTGACCAAGGCTGACTTCCCAGAAATCAAACAGAGAGGCCAGAGCCAGCCAGCCCCCTCTCCTGGGGCTGCCAGCCTCCAGAGAGCTGGCGGGTGACCCAGAGCAGTTCTGGGCTTTTTGTAGTGAAGGAGAGGGTGGAGAGGAGAGGGAGCCCACTTAAAGGATTTCTGGGGTCTGCTGTAAAACCAGCAGTGTTGCTACGTGTCTTAATTGTCACAGTTCTGATTTTTTTCTTGTTTCAGTCTCAGTTGGATAGCTGGACGCAACTGTTTCCCTGCCCTGGAATGGACCCAAAGGAATAAGGTCAGTAGGATCTATTAGTGCTATTGATAGGAGAAGATTTTTCAAAACCCAAGACTTAAACTAAACCAAACAGGGCAGAAGCCAATTTCCTTTTATGACTGTTTTTACTGTTATCTTTTGTTTTCAAGGGACAATGGTTTAAACTAAAAAGGAAAGATTTAGATTAGTTGTTAGGAAAGAATTCCTCCCTGTGAGGGTGGTGAGGCCCTGGCACAGGGTGCCCAGAGAAGCTGTGGCTGCCCCATCCCTGGGAGTGTCCAAGGCCAGGCTGGATTGGGCTTGGAGCCATCTGATCTATAGGGTGACGTCCCTGCCCATGTCAAGGGGTTGGAACTAGACAATCCTTAAGGTCCCTTTCAACACAAGGAATTCTGTGATTATTTCTGTAAAAGTAAAAAGAAACCAAAACAAAAACCAAACAAAGCCCCATCCTCATAGAAGCTGTGCATATTCTTTAAAAGAATGGCTAAAAAATAAAGAAAAGAGTATGCTGAGCAGTTTTCCAACCCAGTTTTGCCTTTGGAGTGGATTGACCTAACTCCTGCTATGCAGAGGTCACTCAGTACTGCACTGATCAGGGTGTGCCCTCTGCCAACAACAATGGACAAGCGAGTGGACACTGGAAAGGCTTCAGTTCCTGCTCTCCAGGGCAGCTCTCCCAGACTCCAGACTTCCCCTGGCCTTTGTGCCAGGTCTCATCTGCTGGGACATTCTCTCCTTCAGTGCCTGGCAGTGTACTCGAGGCAGTGAAGCTCTGTGGTGCAGCTGCCCTAAAACCACAGGACCAGCCGTGACCTTTTGGACTTGATGTCCATGCTTTTCTTCTTAGACTCCCAACCCCGCAGGTGTTATCCCAGCAATTCCCTGGGAGCAGCTGTGTGCAGGTGATTCTCCCTGAAATAGCATGGGAAAGAAACAAGTGTAGACAAAATAATTAATACACCTGTATAGGCCTCCCTTTCCTTGCAGGCAGATGTTTTGGGACCTAGGTCAGAGTTATCTGATATGTCCCAGCTCCCCTCTCCCAGCCCTCGTCACCTTCTCTAACTGACGATGTTTATCTGCCTCTCTTTTCCCAGGACAGGTATCTTTGATCTCATCTGGTCTCGCTGTTAAACACTCTCTCTTGCAATGAAAGCACAAGCTTCTGATCCTCTCTAATCCCAAAACATCCTGTGTGATTGAGTCTCTCGACTTTCTTCACCCTACCAGCAATACCTGAAGTTATTTAAAAAAAACAACAAACAGAACAAAACAAAAGACCAAAAAAAAAAAAAAACAACCAAAAAAAACCCCGACAAAAGGAAACTAAGTAAGAGAGTCTTTACGCTGCAGCAAACCTGCTCTTTATGGAAAAAAATATATCTTGAACTAAGCCATCTGCAACATTCACTCCTGGGAGCTGAGTGCAGAAGGCAGCAATAGCCACGGTGCAAACTCAAACACCTTCCTCTGTGGGTTTTATCCTCTGCCCATGCTGATATTTACGGGCAGCCTTAATGAGGACAAATATAGTTAATGAGGATTGGACAACACTTCTGCAAATTACCTATGTGCTGCTAAGGATAGCATTCAAAGTTTAAAAATAAAAATCAAGGGAAAGGGTTTATTTTCATGTTAGGTTTCAATTTGCTGCTATTTTTTTTTGTCTTTACTGTCTTTTGTTTTCCTCTATAAGCATTATCTATTCAAGACAGAACAGATTAATTGTCAGGCCCCTCTGTTTTTGCCTCTTACTGTTTTATCTCCTAAGCAACTTTATTTGGTACAAGACAAATAATCTGAATTCCTGAAGTCAGAAACAAGGAGTGGGAGTCCGGGAAACTGGCTGCTGATCTAATGCAGTTTTTGCAAGTGTGGTTATGGTCAGAGACTCTAAATATGGCACCGTGTTACTGTACGCACGGTGACTGCACCCTGTGTGTCAGGGGCTGAGTCACAGCGCTCTAGCTTACTGACAAAAACATGTTTTACTACTCCTGGTAGTGAGGAGTCAGTGCAGCTGGGAGTGAAAGTGTTGAGCTCGTTGCATGGTCACCGGCTGAATCACAGAATCATGGAAAGCTTTGGGTTGGAAGGGATCTTAAAGACCATCTCTTTCCATGGCAGGGACACCTTCCACTATCCCAGGGTGCTTACAGTGGGTTTGGTGCCTGCCCAGGTTTTGCTGGTGGTGAGAGGGAGGGAAGCAGCAGAAGGGACATGATTTGACAAGTGGATGTCGGGACGTTGGTTGGCTTGTCTGGGATGAAGAAGCTGTGGAGGAGAGATCACTGCCTGGTGGTGCCTTAGATTTTAGATTTTATATTTTTCAGATCCTGTACTGCCTGGTATGTAACTCTGAAACGTCATATGGCCTGCTAGCTACTGTTCTCTCATGCTGGTTGGGCATAACAAACCTTCTCTGGGTCTGCGCTCAAGGACACCTTGTTGTCCCAGGCCCTGAAATATGTAAACTGAGCCTCTGCACAGGGGGAGCAAACTTGGGGTAATTACATCATTACCTGAAATTAGAATTGGAGGATTAACCCTGATATGCAAATGGACCAAACTTATAAAAGTGTGAAAAACCCATGACCCAGGGTCCACCTTGGCTGTAGCCTCTTGACTGCCCAAGGGGTACCTTTGAAGGCCCTTCAGATAAATACCTGCTTTTATTCTCTTAATCTTGTGTAGCCTCTGTTTTCAGGTAGCCACTTCAAGGCATCACCAGCAGACCCCGTGGTGGGGCTGCACGAGGGGAGCACAGTCAGCAGAGCTGTGATGCCCATGGCCATGATTCTCCTTCTGTGAAAGTTCTGGAAAAGTTTTCTTTCCAGCACCCTGCAGAACAGAAGTGTCTCTCCAAGCCTTCATGGAACAAAATTGTCAGCCTGTGGCTCCCTCTCCCCCGCTGCAGGACAGGCTCCCTTCAACAGCAAACAGAGCAGCAGCAGTTTGATTTTTTCAACTTTTGAATGGAACTGGCTTGATCTGAATGTTAACGACAGAACCTACATTCATACAATATTTTACTTGTAACAGAGCTCCTTTTTTCTTATTCTTTTCAATTGTAAGTATCCACCAAGGAGCTCAGCTGGCATTCCCATACTGTCCACATTTATCCTAACCTTTAGTGTCTACTGACTCACGCAGTATGCATCTGCAGGAGTTATTAATGGAAAGTATTAAAGAAATTTAGTGTAATATTTGGTAAATAGGTGGTGTCTTTGTGCTTGAATTTGGGTTTCAAATGTCTATGTTTGTGTTATTTATATTAATATATTTCATGGGCTGCTTAATAATAGTAGCAATTAAGATAATAACAATAAATACTAATAATACTGAGCTCCTCTGCTTTTCATCTAAGGAGGTCAAGATTCAAGGGTGTACCTCTGGGGCTGGTATAATGTAGATCTGATCTCCTCCTGCAATTTCTTTTTGTGGAAAGTTAGGAATATCATGTGAAGATCAGATCACCTCTATTTTGGCCTCTGGAATGTCTCTTAGGCATTATAAATGCCAGTAAGAAACATAAAATTGGAAAGAAAACAAGCACCAGGACATTGAAAAATATAACCACAAATACTGACCTATTTGGGATTTTTTTCTGATTTAGCAGAATGCTATTAATACTGTAATTAAAGCTATTTTGTAGCCTGGGGGCTTGAGCACCTGGCTCTTATTAGAGCTGGATCCATAGCATGTGGTTAAAAAAGCCAAGAGGACAAGAGAGGAGATGGCCCAAAGGAGAACACAAGAGGGCACAGTGGCACCTGTGGTGCACTTTTTGTTCTCTGGCTTTTTGAATTGTCGAGGGCAGGGTGAATTCAGAGCTCTGTTTACATGACATAAATAATTACAGTAACAGGGTTCATTAGTGGGAACAGTAAAAATTTAATTTTGTCAACTTGGAGTGGATTATTTACTAGAATTATTTTTTTTTTTGTGGCTCAAAGAGAGATGTGATGACTGTGTCATATAAGGTCAATATGGCAATAAGCCCCACTGCAAGTTTGACGGAATTAATGTGGGCAGCCTGTAAGAATGTACTGATTGTATTAAATGAGGTACAAAATGCACATTCCAGGCAGGTGTTTCTGCACTTTCCTCATCAATTCCACTGTTCTTGTGCCGTATTGTGCTGATGGAAACGAATTCTGTGATTTCAGAAACAAAGGACGCTGATGCTGCTTTTCATTTTCTGCCCAAGGAGAATAAATGTTCGTGCAAACCTTTTTTCATGTGGCTGCCCAGAAATGACCCAAGTGAAGCCAAGAAGCTGAACATTACGCAGCCTCCCCCTGGTGATGCTGCTGAAATGAGAGGTCAGTGGTGAAAACTTTTTTACTGAAAGAGTTAATGGTGTAAATAGGTATTTGTAAGCAAGTGACACAGAAATAAGCAGGACCCTATCTCAGATATTAGGTTGAAGTTCAGAGATATCAGCTGTCCTTAGATGTCTCGGTGGGGCAGCCAGCCTCCCTGTGCCATGATCACCTGCCTGGGTGGCTTTTGTGGAGGGAGAGCTGGGGGAATAAGTCCAGCAAAGAGTTGCAGCCTTTTTTTGAGATATTTCAGTCGCTGTTTCTGACACTCACAGGAGATTACAGCCTGGGCCTTTACTACGGGAATTGTGGTTGAAACCTCTGAAGGCTGTAACCCATGACATGACATTATTTCACAATTACAAATCAACATCCACCCCTTTTCATTTTTTCAAAGAAGCCCTTGTCCTCAGGTCTCCCATACATACTATTTGTAAGCACAACTTCTCCACCCACCCAAAGCAGCCTCTGGGGGTTTCTCTCCTCCCAGAAGTCGATCAATCCAGCGCTGTACGCGGAGCCGCGGAAGGGAGATGCGATGCTACAGCGCACGCAACAAAGTACAGAAACAAGATCATTAACATCTTAATATCCTGCCCTGACATCTCACAAATTATTTTAGACTTCATAGCCAATGTAAACAGGTTTGTTTTCAACTCCCCTAATTGCCTGCTAATTGAGAGCAGATGCAGGCCTTAACTTTCGGCAGATAAAGAGCAGCCTCTTCTCTGGGGCTTCGCATCTATGGTGAGGTCTCTGATGTGTGCTCTGAGCTTCCCTGGTTAGTGATGCCGAGGCAGAGGGGGATTGGAATGGCTCCTCTTGCCCGAACCTCAGCGAGACAGAAGGGAAGACAGAGCTGTGGGACTCATCAGTAACATCATCATCATTATTGTTTCATTTCGTACTCCAGTGCACTTTCTGCAACAGCGCAGGTCTCCTTCTGGGGGGGAGTTCTCCGAATTATAGATGGGCTTCTCGTTATGATAGAAATCACTGGGTTTATGAAAAATGCATTGCTGTCATATTCCATTATCTACTTCCTCCCATGCTGCAATCCTGTAGCTTGCAAGTCATTAGATTCTTTTTCAGAGTTCCTTTGAAATAATCCTTTCAAAAAACACTATTCATTGGGTATGACCCCGGAGAGATACTGTCTGGTACTAAAGCTCTCTTTTAGTTCTGCGAGGGAGACCTGTAACAACAAGATAAGTGCATGTATATTCCAAGTAATGTCTGGAGTTTGCTGCCTCCCATTAAATGCAATAGGAGCTTGCAGTTCAAATGGTAGAATTTTGCTTTGTAAATGTAGGAGAAAATGGAGTTCAGATATGTAGGTAAATTTGCATTTGGTAGTGATTTAATGTTCCATGGTCTGTTTTAGCTCCAACTTAAATATTACATTAAAACCATCAATAAAGAAAAAAAAAAGAAAAAACTGAAGAAACGTGTTAACTGCTGGGTTCAGAAGGAGTGGATGTGATTTTGTTCTTGCTGTCAGTGTGGCAGTGAGCTGCCTTTTACTTTCTCCTCTTCATTTAGCAAGTCAGCAGCAGCAGTTAAATGATAGCCCTCCGGTCTTTCTTCAGGACTGTTTTTGCAAATGAAAGCAGGAACTTCAAATCCTTGTGTTTTTCATATCCTTTACAAGGTGTTTTGTGAATTTTAACATTTTTGCATCTATCTGTGAAGCAGTGGAGGGGATGCAAGTATTTCTGAGTAAGAAGTGCCCTTTGTGAAGGGAGGCTGCGTGGCTTTGTACCACTGGGTTCAGGAGGTCATAAAGGGATATTGAAGAGAAAAAAAACTGCCAAAAATGAAAATGTTTGGTGGCTTGTGAATGATAAATGGATTGGAAAAAAAGAAAAAGGGGAAGAGTTAACATCTACCAGTGTCTTTCAGAAATACCTAAGGCACCTGGGGTCTGGATTATGAAACATTATTCAGTCCCAGAACCACAAACTCTCCAGGTTTTCACTGTGATTTCTTCACGCAGCAGTTTTTCTCTCCCAGGGCTGGCTCCAGGCCTCTCTGTGAACACAGAGTCACCCCTGCTCACATTATCCCTCTCTGGAAAATTGCCACAAACCTTGCAGAATCCAGTCCTGATCTAGCAGCGATGTGAGGGGTTTAATAGGAGGGCAGGGGGCTTGCAGTCAGTAGCACAAGGCATAACAGACTAGGGCAGTGGTCCATTAAATCAGCGTGCTGGGGCCCAGGCATTTACAGTCACACAGTCAGATGTTTCCAGTAATTATTTCCCCACAGCATTTTTATTAGGTGCTCCATAAATAATATTCACTGCCATGCTCTTCTCACGGTCTTTTACAAATAAAATAAGGTAGGAGAGAAAAGAAGGGGAATTCACTTTACTTTCAGCTGGATTTTGAGGTAATTCTGTCTTTGAGCCCTACTGAAGCAGATATGAACTTGGAAAATATGGGCAAATTAGTTCCTTACTGACCAAACATTGTGGCCTAGAACAATCATTAGACGAGCTTTATGTAAGAATCACAGAACCATCACAGAACCACAGAATGGTTTGGGTTGAAAGAGACCTTAAAACTCATCTCATTCCACCCCCTGCCATGGGCAGGGACACCTTCCACTATCCCAGGTTGCTCCAAGCCCTGTCCAATCTGGACTTGGACACTTCCAGGGATGGGGCAGCCACAGCTTCTCTGGGCACCCTGTGCCAGGGCCTCCCCACCCTCACATAGAAGAGTTTATTTCTAAAATCTAATCTAAATCTACTCCCTTTCAGTCTGAAGCCATTCCCCCTTGTCCTGTCACTGTCCTTTTAAAAGTCCCACTGACAAGTTTCTATTTCAGATTTAGATTTGTCTTCTTGTCCCGTTCAGGCCTAGGACGGACCTAGCCCAAGCAAGCCAGTGCTGGGGTTGGAGTGGAATCTTTTTTCTGTGCTTCTCTTTGTTTGTTGTTCACTTTTTTTGGTAGTATTTACATAGGTCAAATCCAGGGTCATCACACCAAGGAAAGGCACTGTCCTCTCCTCTGTGGAAGAGCTGCCCAAAGCTCAGCACTGTCGCTGCGAGTTTCATCTGCTCTGTGCATGCAGCCCCTCCTGCCAAGCACTGGCTGCTCGATGTAGGCTACTGTGCAAGGGCTTTTTCCAGGAAATATCACTGCCTTGTCTCAGTTATAGCATTAGTGTTAAGCAATACAGCTTCTTTCCTGGCACCAGCGCTTGTGTTTCGCAAAGGGTTTTTACTCAGGTATTTAATTTTCAGCATCAATTTTCTATCCAAAGTAAGATTCCTCAAACAAACTCAAGGATCTGGAGACTTATTTTTGTACTTACCGGACTGCAATATTGCAACCAACCCCAAGCAGAATTCAGAGGAGCAACAGTAAAAGGAA
Source organism: Machaerirhynchus nigripectus (assembly GCA_013397975.1). Lineage (NCBI taxonomy): Eukaryota > Metazoa > Chordata > Aves > Passeriformes > Dicruridae > Machaerirhynchus > Machaerirhynchus nigripectus. The sequence continues at coordinate 1,163,915 of VZRQ01000967.1, read as the reverse complement.
GTCGAGTAAATATTTCTGGTTCAGGTTTTTTTCAAGGGTCACAAACTCTTCTACCTCTGTGTGCAAAAACCTCTGAGCAGGTACCTATATGGTGGGTATTTATACAGATCAACCCACAAGTGCAATACTTCTGTCTAAGCTGAAAAGCTGAGTCAGGGGAGGTTTAGATTGGGTATCAGGAAAGAAATTTTCATCCAGACAGTGAGCACTGGAACAGGCTCCCCAGGGCAGTTGCTCAGCACCAAGCTCGAGTTCAAGAAGTGTTTGAACAACACTTTCAGCAAAGGGTGGGATTCTTGGGATGTTCTGTGCAGGGCCAGGAGTTGGAATTGATGATCCTGATGGGTCACTCCCAACTATGTTATCATTCTATGATATGTGTGAAAGTGTGCACGGGGAGCACAGAAATTGTTAATAGCTGGGCAGAAAACTGAGCTTCAGCTAAAGAGGGTGGGTTTGCTGTCAGTGTCTGCTCAGGTCGGGTGGCCTCGTTCCATGGGTGTCTCCATGAGGGCTCAGTGACTCGTGGCTGTCTCAAAGGAATGGGGTATTTGCATGGAGCTCGTTGTCAGTGGGCTGGGGGTATCTGCAAAGCCTTGGCTGATGGTTGAGGTGTGTGGTAAAGACATCGGACCCAAGGCTAAGGTCAGACCTAACAGAACTCTTAGACCTTGACTAAAAGAGCCAGGGGAGGGAGCTTCCTACAGCCCTGTCACAGCTGGAAGATGCTCTGCACGTGGCCAGGGCTGTGGCAGTGCCAGGGGCATCCTGGCAGGAGGAAGAGGTGAGTCCTCTGCTCCTCAGGAAATCTCACCTCCAGATGATTTCTCAGTTCCTTTTGTTCTCTGTTTCATTACTGGACTGGGGAAGTTGCAGCCTCAAATTAAATAAGAACCCTCTCCATATAAATGTGTGTATCTATTTCGTGCTATAGGAAGACTCAGTTCAGTGAACCCTGGCCACTGGCATTTTATAATTTCCTCCTGTTCCTGCAGGTAAGGGATTAACCCATTGTTATTACTCTCTAAAGGAACAGAGAAAAATATATACCCTGCAAAGACCATGATTAAAAAAAAAAAATCCATTGGGTTTTTAAAGAAATATTTTATTGGAACCATAAGGTTTCTTTTTTTGAGAGAGAAAATTTGAAATCCGGAGTTTATTTTTCCTTCAGTGTCTCTCCTAAGAACCAACAGGAATTGAGATATTTTTTCTCTCTCTCTCGTGTTTGTGCCTACTTATTAAACACACATGTGGCCTGGATTCCTTGCGTAGGTGCAAAGAGGTTTGGAAAAAAAAAAGGGAAAAGAAAAAAAGGTGTAACCCAGTCCACTGACCTGTCTCTTTGCCCTTAGGACTCTTTCGAACAGCTGTGAGAAAAAGAAAAGGGGGGAGAGAGGTAAAAAAAGGAGGCAGTTTAACAAGCCAAATCCAGATGTTCATTTCATACACACACCCTGAACAGCTTTTGCATGGTTTATTTCGTTTTCTGAAACCATTTTTCACCAGCCTGTTTTCTCAGCTGGGAAACTTCTGGTGTAGTGTTTTCAAAAAAATATTGCATTTGGCATTACAAGAAAACAGAGCCTTTAAGACATTAAAAGGACAATATCCTTGTTTGACTTGGCCCAGGGAAGCAGGGCTATAGGAATTTTAGATTTTTGTACCACCCAAAGAATAGGTAAAAGAAATTTTCCACTCTTAAACTCAGTTTACATGGGAATTTGAGAGTTGATTTAGCTTGATTTTTTTTCCTTTTAGAGACTTCTCTGTGGACTCTGTGTTGGTGTAGATAGACTTTGTTAGTGGAAAGGAATAAGCAAAATGATAGCAATTTGTTGGCTTCTAGATCATGATGTACCATGGTTCAAAACTCAGACTGATGCTGAATGAACTCTACTTTTGTTTTGTGCTATTCACACCCACATCCATGTAAGGTAGACAGACAAATCTGAAATTATTTTTCACTGGCACAATTGCTTTTTATTTACCATTTATATCAGTGTGGACAGCACTGATTGCAGGGAGGATGGTGACAGAACAGGGTCTACACTGGGTTTAGAGGTACTCAAAGGCTGGGGCGTAAGGAGTGAAATGAGGGAAGATCAAGCGCAAACCAGACCTATCCTGGTCTCCCTTAGGCAATCAGAGGGTATATTGCTCCTCAGAACACTCAGTGTAAAACCCCAACTCCACTGAAGCCAGTGCATGATTTGCAGTTCACAACTTTGTTAAAAAGCCTACTTTTTTTTAACCTATGTGATCCTACAAGTGCCATTCAGTATTACTTATTGTTTTAGAGAGAGTCTTGCTCTGAATTCCTCCCTGTAAAGAGAGGTCTCTATCTTTCCAACAACTTTGAGCAATGCTTTGGTGATCCTTTTGTTCACTTGTTCTAAAGAATAAAAAATTGAATATATTCTTATCAGAAATATCACCATCCTGTACAGATCTCAGATCCCACCAGCTATGACATAAAGCAGATGATAAGAACTGTTGGTGAGAATTTGAAGACATAAGTTGTGTTTAAATTAAATAGACAGTGAAAAAGAAGGTATTGAACAATCCTGATTTATGAAACTGCAACATTATTTAAACAACTAAACAGAAATGCTTAAAGCATTAAAATTTCCCACACCATGTTTTCCTTTTACTTTGCTCCTTCTGAATAAGGACAAATCATTAGATGTCTCTTGCACACAGAGCATGGCAGGGTTTGGGGGCTCTGTGCCTGTCTGCGTGCATCCTTCAGCCTTTCAACCCTGGTAGTGGGAATATTGGCATTTTGGTGTCAGAACACCACCAAATGGGCTAGAAATACTTGGTCCTTGAACTAATATTCTCTTCAGACAGAAGAGAAAAAAAAATTCAACAAAAATGTAATTAAGACTTAAAATGCATTAGGCACATAATTTGTCCAGTACAGAACTAGAGTGGAAATCTGCTGAGCAGTCCTGGCAAGTTCTGTTGAGCATTTGGGGGTCTTTTAAAAGCCACTGACTCGGTACACAGGATTAAATAATCCTGGAAAAAACATGTATTGTCTGTCTGTTTCAGAAGATTGGAAATCTGTGATGTGAAACAGGGCCCTGATGTGTTTTTCCCTGTTCCTCTGTATCGGGAGTATGCAGTACCAAAACATGTGTGTGTGCTTCTGTATTTATGTGCGTGCATATTTACATGTACATTATTGGATACAGCTATAAAAAAGCTATTTACTTGATTAAAAAGGACAGTCTGCTTGTGTGAATATCAAGCCTAGAACCCACGCAGCTTCACATCTGACTTTGGGTAATTAAACCTCTTAATATGTAATATCAGAGATAGATAAATCCAGAAACTTCTGCACAGATATTGTCAAGACTCTGTGTTTGGAATTATTCTGTCAGCCAGTGCATTTACAATGAACTTAGAAAATGTCATTTTAGAGGTATCAGGCTATAAATTTGTCCAAATGCCACTACATACATCTCTTCTGGAAGGATGGCACCATGGAAGTGGTGTGAAGGTTGCATCCTGTGCCTGCACAGCATGTGGACCTGTGGATGGAGCAGTTTATGTACTGCTCTAAGACAAGTCCATAAAGATGATTCAGAAACTGAGAAGAAAATGAGGAAGTAATGTTGCTGTATGAGGAAATTTGGGATAACACTGCCCTGTACTGTCAGCCTGGTCCTTCCAGTCTTGGAAAGGGATAAGACTAAGTCTGGTGAAGTGTGAGGGCTCTTATCTCTTTCTGTCTTTCAGCAAAAAACAATGACCCACATGGTTTCCCAAAAATGTCTTCTTCGTTTAGCCAAAATACCATCCTGTAAACATTTCCCATCACAGCACTGAAATGGTTGCATTTATTATAAGAGCCTGCCACAGACTTTGGTTCAGCAGTCTGTTCAGAGAGGGGCCAATACCTGCTCTGGGAACACCATTAGCCATGGTGATGGATCCCAGCAGTAGAGTCTGGGATCTCCTTTGGTGCCCCACAACACAGGACAAGCTCAGTGTTGCTCCCTGCACTCCATGCACCATCTCCCTTGAGTTTCCCTACAGCTTTAACCCAGCTTTGCCTAATATTTTACAAAGTCCGGGGAAACATTTCCTGTTAAAATGATCAAGGGAAAATCAGGATGTTCCTCTTTGTCTTTCCCTGATAAATTCATTTTGATACCCCTAACTGTCACTGCAAGAAAGTCGTGTGTCACCCTTTGTTGTCTTCTCTACAGACTCCTACCATCATGGCTCTGCCAGTGAGAAGAAATGCCCTGTGTTTCAAGGGAATTTTTTTGCCAATATTGTTGCACTGTTTTCTGGCAACCTCTTTGTCATAGATGGTGATGATGATGATAATGCTCAGAGAGAATTAAAAACCCTGCCATGAAGGCACCAAGGGCAGGTGATGCAGACTTCATTTCCAGCAAAGCTTTTCTGGTTTGTAGGAGTGAAAGGAAAAGTTTTCATTTAGAGCAGGATATTAGGGTTGAGGTAAGAGATGGGGATTTTGGAAGGTGATTGTCTATATCAATGCAAAAATTATAATTGGTACTCTCAGAATCCTGGATTAGTTCAGATTGAAACTGGCATTTGTAGATCATCTTGCCCCTGCTTAAAAGAGGGCCAGCTTCAAAGGTAGCTAAGGTTTCTCAGGGCCATGTTCTGTCAAGTTTAAAAAATCTGCAAGGTTAGGTGTTTTACCATCTTTTTGTGCAACCTGTTCCAGAACTTAACTGTCCTCCTTTCAATTTATTTTTTAATGAAGTAGGAATTTGTCTTGTTGCAACTTGTGATCATTGCCTTTTATCCTTTCACTGTATCTGAGAAAAGTTGGACTCAGTCTCCTGTGTAGCCACCTATCAGTCATAGAAGGCACCAGTTAAAGTCCCTTCTTTAAATTTTAGATTTTTCAGGCTGAAAAAATTCACCTCCCTCATCTTTCCCTCGTGTGTTTTGCTATCTTGATGGTCTACTGCTGGACTCAATTTAATTTGTTGATGTTGTTCTTGCAGTGTAAGCAGGGAAAACCATCCAAAAGGGGAACTGGGCCTCAGTTGTGGCTAATATTTCCTATTAATTGTCTACTCTGTTGACATCAGATGCTCAAGCCTTGACCATAACAGTAATATAATGGCCCTTGTTCAAATGTTGGGAATATCAGGGTGTTCCTAGGCCTGCTTGGAAGAGCCTCTCTCCAAACACACTGTGCCCTGGTCATCCTGTCCCATTCCTTTGGCTCTCTGTGATAGCAATACACTTAATTGCCTTTTTCTCATTGCTGACCTGACTGGTTTGTCCTGGAGATGCTGAGTTTGTTTTCTTCTTTCACAAAGTGCATGCACTCCTATGGACTTTTACAAAGGAATCAGAAACATCCAGAAAAAAAAGCAGAAGGAGCAGAAAGCCCTCAGTTTCTTCTTCTATGAATAATTTAGTGCCAAGTTAACCAAAACCTCTGAAAAAGAGATTTTCGGTGCCCAGCTTCATTAAACCCTCTATCCCCAAACGGATTCTCTATCAGAGTCAGCATCCGACACTTCATCTTGTCCCAACCACTGCAAAGGCCTTGTGGAAATAAAATGCAGAGGAAGGGAGAAGCAAAGCGGATTATTGTTGCCATCAGGCATGTCTGTGTGTGTGCACACGTGCCCTACAAACTCACAGTGAGGGCGAAAACAGGATCTGTATGGAAAAAAGGAATGAAGCCCCAAACCATATAATCCTTCCAAAACCTGGCTCCTTTGGCGGGTGAGCCACGCTGCTAAAGAGTGTTGTGCCACATTCCAACCCCCCTTCTCTGGAGCACGAGTTTTAATCAGAGGATTCTGTTCTCATCCCCTGAGCTTTTACCAGCACAGTGAGTGGGACCCCCTTCTCTTGGCAGAGGTTTCTGTCAGCGATCTGTCTTCTGCAGCTATTTCCGTGGGAAGGCCCTCCATCTGGTGCTTGGCAGGGAAGGGAACTTTCCTCTCAAATGTTTTCTCTCTCTCTCTCTCTCACCCTGTTTAAGGTATACCCTTTGGAAATCTTCAGCGTCCAAGATTTATTTTTGCACAGGGTACATACTTTGTTTTACGTGGTCTGACTTTCTTTTCTTCTCACAAAGCGCCACCCCCACGCCCTGCTTATCCTGGCAGAGGGAGAAGAATGCTGTTTGCTTTAACATTACCTTGGGTCTCAGTATGCAACAGGTCAAAAGATGTGACAAGTACACATGCTAATCCCTTTCCCTTTCAGTTAATAGAATAACACAGATGGGAAAGTTTACATTGGGATTTGACACTCTCTCCGAGCTGAAGTTAAAAAGGAGACGGGGTTGGACATTACATTTCAGATCAGAGCAGTTACTGCACAAACTCACCTTCCCACTCAGCATCAAGTTGCTCCTGTTGTCCTAAACCCCTTTTGCTCTGCTGAGAATGTCTCCCTTCCCTTTCGACTCTCCTTTTGCGAGTCGTTTGTACAGTTGGCTAAGTCTTGGAAAGCTTTTGTAGAATAAAATATTCCCCCAAGAATCAGTGATGTTCAAGTGAAAAAATGTCAACATTTTCCACTGAAACACCACCATTGGTGACTTTTTAGACATTTGGCATTTCTGAGCATTGAAATATCACATTAGAAAATCATTCCCACCAAATACCAACCAGATAACTTCTTAGAAATATTAAACTGATTTCAATGAAATTCCATATTACCAGTTCTGTCACATCCAATCTGACTGTTAATATTTCATTTCATTCTGTTCTCTGTTTCTTTATAGCCTCCAGAATATGTCCTCTGACGTTGTGTGGCATAGCCCGCTTGTGAATCTGCTTGCCTGAAGATCTGCCGCTCTACATTATTCCTGCAGGGAACACACAGAAGAATAAAACCTAGGATTACACCTCAGAGGGGAAAAGCTGCAGCAATGACTGACTTAAAGGGCTTGTCCCCATCACACCAAATACCCCTTTCTTGCCACCAGGTAGGTACCATTTCACAGTGTCTTTCATGAGAACCTTCTGCCAAGTCCCCATGATCCCTCAAGACCAAGATTCTGATTGGAACTCCTTAAAATTAAGGTTTTGAGGATATCTCTGTAATGAGAAGAATATCTAGGATCTATTCTTATATACCTATGGGCCTCAGAAGATAAACATGAATAAATTGTATTTCCTACAATTTTTTTTCTAAAAATCTCAATTCTATAAACAAAGCTATATGTTAATTATTGAAAATAAGATTAGATATGCAATTAAAAACATATTTTTAACTGAAAAACACATATGTATGTACTGAGCTTACTAGCAATGAAGATACTCTATTTGTATTAGAAACTGCATCTCCATGGTTTACCACAAATATATTGTTCATGAGAAACACGCTGTGACCTGCTTTCTGATTAGAGAACTAACATTTGGGTTTGAGAATCACTGCCTGTTTCATCTGATTTCTTTGAAAATGTGCAGTTTCAGAACTGCTTTTTCTCACTGCTTTGTACACTTCTCCATAATTTTCACGGCAGAGAGGGCGTGTACCTCTCTCAGCCTGGCACCTTCCGATAACCGTGGTCACTCACTAATGATTCAGAAATCAAGACCTCAAATCCAAAATTCAAGATCCTTCCTCTCCAACGTGGCAACAGCTCTGAGCTTCATTCACAGACCATGCAAACACCAGGAGAGGTGAGCAAACACCAAGCTTGGTTTGAAGAAGCTCGAAGCCTCAAACTTTGGTGAAAGGTCCATCTGGGTCAACAGAGAACTGCTTCCCAACAGGGAGCATGAGGAAGGCTAGCTTAAACTGGAGGCTTGTGCTTTAGGCAGTAGGATGAGGTGAGAGAGATCCTACAATCAGGGCTGGTCTGCAGAGTGGTGTGGAGACACAGGCCAAGGTTCAGGACACCTCAAAATGGGCAGTTTTCTGTGATTTTGGTGCCGATCTTCCTTTCTGTTGATGTTTGAAATGGGCCCCTTCAGGGAAGCTGAGTGTCCCTCAGAAGCTCTGATCTGATTTTGGAGGTGCCTTTCTTCCTCCTTTGTAGAGAAACCCTGAAACAGCAACTCACTGATTACCTACCTTTGATTAAATGTGGGTCCGGTGAGTTCAGGTCGCTTTTCCTACACAGGGACCAGCATTCCCACTGGTTCTGCTGGATGTTCAGGCTCCCTGTTTGGGGCAAGGCTCCTAACTGCTTTTGTCACCCTGACCTTTACTCTCTGTTATAATTTCACTTCTGACTTCTTGACTAAGATCTCTCACAAGGGAGAGCAATCAGTGCCCATCACAAGGAAAGCTTTTGCAACATGGGTGACTGCCCACAAGAAACACAGTTGAGACCACCAACCGTTTTATTTGTTTTTCTTCCAATTTCTGCTGATTGAGAAGCTCATGGGATACATCTCATTTCCCTGGAGGTCCCCAGGGAAGCAGTGGTCAGACAGTCCTTTTCCAGCCTGCTTTGGGCAACGCTGGTGGTACAGCATTGCTAAATTCTGCTTAATTGAGGCCTCATCAGTGCTACTGGCAGCTTATTTCGGCCATCAAACTCTTATTATTTGATGGTAAACACTTTAATTCGCTGCTATTCAGAACCTGGTTTGGACAAGCTGCGTAGAGGAAAATGGTTTAGTGTCCTGAGCTACAGGTTGTAGAGAATTAAACTAAAATCTCCAGTAATGATTTTGGTGCTAGAGATTCCATTGTGGGTGGGAGCCACTGCCCTTTTTGAAAACAGCCTCTGCTCACTGCAGTGCCAGGTGAAGGTTTTTTAGATCTATATCTATCTGCAGACCTAAGTTAAAAAAACTGAGATGTCTTTGGATTTCTCTGCACTAAGTTATCATAAAATCATAGAATCATGAAATACCCTGAGTTGGAAGGGGCACACAAGGACCATCAATGTCCAGCTCCTGGCCCTGCCCAGGACAGCCCAGCAATCCCACCCTGTGCCTGAGAGTGTTATATGGTGTACCCACAGGTACATTCCAGTGCAATAGGTAATATCTAAACTGCATCATCCTTTTGCTAATTGGAGCAGGAATTTCGGTATCCCTTCAAATCCCTCCCCTCCCTGCTTCCTCCAGCTTGAGGGAGGCCAGCAATTTGCTGGTGGCTGTTTAACCTCAGGAGGCCTTTTTGCTTTCCCGTCTCCTACCCCACACAGCCTGAGATGCTCTTGCCAGCAAGCTGAGCTGAGGCTCGCCTCATTTCCTCCCCTGTAATTCCACTCTTTACTTGGATGAGAAAGGCACTGAACAGATTAAATTTACCTCTTCCTCTGTGGCTGGACTATGAGGGCTTCCTGTGTATGGGAACAGACCAAGTCACATCGAGTTCTAGGAGTGACTCAGGTAGAGACAGAGCCTTCACTTTAACTGGACCTTGCATATGAATCTCTCAAAGAATTAAAAAATTATAGTTCTGCTGTGTAAATAAAACATGCCAGCACTTCTATTTTATAAAATTCTCTGTGCTATACTTAGGACTTGCTTTTACTGATGTTATTTGGAGCATTTCCACCAACTTCAGTTTGGGTTGAATTATCTTAGAAATAATTTTTGATGGTGTCATTTGTGGTTCTTTGTTGACTTCTTTAATTCAACCTATTTTCATATAAGAAAGATCTTCGCTTCCTAACTCAGGAGGTGCAGCACAGGCCTGATCCCCATAACCTCACAAGCCAGAAACTCCTACAGGATCATGTCCACTACAAGTCACAACATCTTTTTTTATAAAAATGTCTCAATTTTGCAGAAAATATGTTTTCATAATGAGGCTAAGGCACAGCATGAATGCTGTTTCATGTAAAGCATACTATTCAATACATGCATGTGTAGATGATAAAACTGTTTGGGAAAAACAACTCAAAGATAAACACCCAATGAGTTATTTGTCTAGTAAGATAGCATAGTTTATTCTCATTCCAGAGATCCCATGTCTGATCAAACCAGATTTATAACAAAACATTAAAAATATAGGTTGTTTTTGGACCAAGACAATAAAGTTTTCCCCTGCCATGATGCCTGCAAAGGGAGCTGGCAATGCCAGGGAACACGATGTGCTGGGACTCCTGCTTATCACAGTTGTTCCCCTTTAGGTCTCTTTTATTTCTTGTTTGTTTGTCTCTGTCCCTCTCTTGTCCTACATTTAGATATTAAGCTTCTTGGACAGAGCGTGATTTGACATTCATTGTTCCAACAGTCAGATTTATTCCAGAGGAGCTCTCAATTTGGGACCAATTGATGACGATAATAGATATTGAGTGTAAGTCACAAAAAGAAAGCTCCATAGCTGAGCTTGGTCCAAAGAGTGCAACATTAGGAAAGGTTTATGAAAAAGCACAAATTTTGCAGAATCTTTTTTAGTTCCTCTTTCAGTCTCTGGTTCTGGATTTCACAGCAGCAGAGTTTCCTCCTGGGGATACCTCTGTGAGGACTTACCCATCCCCAGCCACGGCAGGGAACATTGGGCAACACGTTTATATTTCATGTAACTTTCCTGTGAGTCACATCTCCTTTTGTCACCAGAGCATCCCATCCCATCCCATCCCATCCCATCCCATCCCATCCCATCCCATCTCATCTCAGCACTCACTTTCTGAGAATTTAGTTGACTCATCACTCCTAGGTTTCTTTTCCCTTTGCAAGAGTCTCTTTCCCTTCACCTGATGCCAGTCCTGGCTTCTTCCTTGGCACCACTGTGGTGCATTTATGCATTTGCAGAGCCCAGATGTCCCTTTGGAACAGAGTCATACACAGAGGTAGGAGAAAGAGGTAGGTTAGGGTGGCACCATTCCTGGAAGACCAGCAGGAGATGGAAAATGTCCATGAATTCACTGCTGTTTTCAGGCAGACTAAATTCTACCTATGTTCTCGTGCCTAATGTTGTCCACAAGATCTTCCGGACCTTCAGAGCTGCCAAACCAATAGGAAACTAAAGCTGCAGCAGGAGAATTAGATGGAATACAGCTGTTGGAGGCCACGTGAGTCTGTGTCCTTCAGTCATGGAACTTACTGGTGCAGCCATGGCTATTTTTACGTTCTGACAATTCTGAAAACACGCAGAAAAATATTTGTGAAGAGCTTTTGAGTGCATACAAAACAATCTGTCTTTAAAAAGTGTGTGAACTGGAAAGCTGTCAGTTCCTTCTGGGCTTGAAGGGGAAATTGAATTTAATTTTTGTTCATTTAATTTGTTTTGTTAACTTAATTCTTTTAAGCTTGAAATTTTAAAAAAATGTTTAAAAGTATTAATGAAAAATGAATATATTTCCTTCTGAAAACTTGAAAACTGAACATTTAAAAGTTTTATAGTTTGAGAAAGGTACTTTAAACATTTAGATTTTGCAACAACTTACACTGAGCTGAGGAACATTTTGGTTGATGTGAAATGAGATTTTGGTGAAATCTTTGCTTCAATATTTTGAGCAGCTCTAGGTCTTCTAGATCTTCTAATCTTCTCTTCTAATTCTTCTAATCTTGTCTCTTCTCCCTTCTTGAATATACAAAGACACTACCAAAGACGGGACTTGGCTTCACTCAAGACAAGGGCTGTACTATTCTTTGGTCCTAAGCTGACCTGCACAAGTAGAAGAAAAGTGTCATCGTCTCTGTTGCTTGGAATTTTTAACTTGTTAAGGGGCTACAATATGAAAGTGTCCATACTGCTGCCAGGAAGGGAAAGGGTCTGAGGAAAAAGGGAATCTGTATTCTCTGAATTTACATGGGACAGTGTGCAGCTGATATTCCTGAGAAGTGCGGTTAAAGTGCTGGAAGCAAGGTTAATACTTGGACCTTTACTTGGAAGTAGGCCAGTAGAAAAGGTATAAATGACCACATAGAGTGGAAGGTGAACAATTATAATTTCTTTAGAACATATAGGCTGCTGATCCTTCTCCAGGATATCGGGGTCAAGTCCAGGTTCACACTTACTGTCAGGCTGTACCTTGCTGTGAAAGTCACCAACTCATCTGAAATTAATTCAGTGAAATAATTTGCCATTCACCTAGGATGAACCACCGATGTCCTGGGATGTCCAAGAAGGCAATATTATTTCTTTAATAAGAGGGAAGAGGCACTGAACCAACAGAGAGACATGTTTGGTGCATGTGATTCTCATGTACAACTCATATGTGATCCGTTAAAACCATGAAATAAGGGAAAAAATGAACCTGTGTGTCTGGAAAGCAGAGTCAGAGTTTGACAGACCTCAGCTGTGACTTGCACAATAGAGAACGTTAGCTGTGGTGCATCTGTGGTACATTTCTACTCCCAGTGCTCTACTGGTTTGGTTTTAATTTTTTTTCACTTCACACAAAACTGAGGGGCTCTTTTCCATTTGCAGACTGAAGAAAACTTCTGTTGGAAAGTGTGGTTTCAAGGAGTTTAAAGAAAGAGTTTCTTTAACTCCTTTTTACTGCTGAATGTTTTATTTTACTTTGGTATCATAAAGATCCTGTGACTGCAATCTTTTGATTATACCTACTACAGATTGTAAGCTCTCATCATGATGTGATAATATTTGGCAAGTGGTGACTTGTAAGGGTGCAGTTTTGAGTAAATAAAATGAATTCTGGGCAAGATTCAGCCTTCGGGAGAGCAGAGCTGTCTCTCTGCAGTGGTTATAGTGACAAATGTAAAACATTTGTACAAAGGGACTAGATTAGTCACCAGCTGTTATTATAAGCCTTTCACATTATTTAATGACCAGAGTAGGCTTTAGGCAGCCAAGCAGGAGACTGTATGGCCCCTAAGTGCCTCTTACAGCCTTGTAAAACCAGGGCACGATCTTACCCTCTCTTATCTCTAATGCTACTTGTGAAACAAAACATGCTGGTATTTGGCTTGCTAACCATAGATGCAAACCACTGCAGAGCTTAAGGGTGTTTCATTAGAACTCCGTTAAAAATGAACAATCAATTTTAAAAAAATAATCAGAATCCACAGAGCAAAGCATCACAATATAAAACCACCCAGTCCCCTTTGCCTTTCCCATGAATATATGTGTTTTGCCTTTAATTTGTGACCCTTACCACTTTTGGGAGTGGCAGAATACTTTTATTGATTTATCCATGTATTTAAACAGGGTTTTAAAACCCTGCACAGATCTGGGCATAGGCTTGTGAAAGAGAGCTAGCAAAGGCTTGGCCTGGTGGTGTTTTGTTCTGCTTTTAGGTGCAATTTTATCCATTACTGCAGCTGCCTGTTCCTCTTGTAACAGCCAGGCTCTCCAGACCATGTGCTGGGGAGAGCTTGCAAGTTGCCAGGCCAGCTAGAGATGATTGTGTCTGGCAGAATGTCTGTATGGGCTTGGTGTTAAAGGCAAAGCATGTGCAGTGCTATCGGATGCTGCTGGAAATGTGAGACCAGGCTGGAGCCTCGCGCCGTTTATGATCCAAGGGGTGGTGGTTCTGAAGTGACAGTCAGCTTGATAGTGGTTTTAAAGTATTTTCCCTTAGAAGTGACAAGTCTGGTGGATATCTAAAGCAAACTCTGAGAGAATTTAAGACAGATGAACTTTGTAGGTTTGGTTTGGGTTTTTTTCTTTGACTCGAGATTATTAAGGCGATTATGAGGCTGATTAAATCTGAAAGCTTCTCTGATCTGTGTTAGCACCACTTACTAGTGAGATATCTACATGTAGCTGCCAAAGACAGGTCAGTGCCAGGGTGACTAAAAGGAAAATAGGCAAATGCTAAGGTGTATTGGGAGATGAACAAAGAGTTTTTGGAGTCTACACTCATCAGGAAGAAGATGAAATGCTACTGAGATGCTCTACATGGTGTCATTGAGACCTCTGGGAAGCAAGTGACAGCAAGCTGAAGCCATCGGGGAACCAAATTCAAACCAATGGTTTGATACAGCACCCGTGTTCAGCCTTGGGGATCTTCAGCCTTGCTCATTCAACAGCCTTAAACTAATTTAAAAGTTTCTTGCCTCAATAAGCTCCACTTTCACACACTGCTCTGTCTCAGTCACGCGTCACGCCATTGTCAGAGAGAAGGGGCCATATCCTGCAAACATTTACAATTACTCGGCTCTCCCAAACTGCCTTTGGAAAGTGGGTAAATACCAAAGTTTGTAAACATTTGTAGTGTTGGGGTCTTAACATGGAGTGACCGAAACCATTTTCTTTTTAGCTGTCTGTGTTTCATCAAGGTGAGTTGAGAATTCAGGATCTCAAAATACTTGGCAAGCAAATAACTTCAGCATCTTTGGGCATAACCTGACTTAAACATACTGAAAAACTTTGTTTGATCTTTAGTCTCTGAGGTGCCATTTGTTTATGTATAGACAAATCCACATTTTTAAATGAAAAAGTTGGTTGTGATAAGAAAAAAACTAGGGATTATGGTGCCTAAGTCTGGTAGCACCATATTTAACTCCCCTTGGCCTTTCTAATTACCATTTCCCTGGTCTGGGAAGCCTCTGTGCTGGGGGAAGGAGCAGGATGTGCTGTGAGCTCTCTCGCCCAGCGCTGGGCCAGGGGCTCGTGCCGGTGGCCGAACGTGCTGGCTTTGCACGGCACTGCTGATGAAGTGAGCGTGTGCTGCTGGCTCTGAAGTGAAAACAATCACTCTGAAATCTCAGGGCTTCCTTAGAAATGTAAAAAAATGGGGTGGGAGCATAAGTTAATTGTGCTTTTACACACTGTTATACTTGTCAGTGTGCCAGGCTCTACATTTCTTCCAAGGGCGAAATGAAAACTCCAAATTCATGTGGTTATGAAACAATTTCAGTATGAGCACTCAGCAAAGAATTATAAAGTGGGAAAGACACAGTCCTGTGTCACAGCTGGTTGAGAAGGGTCTGCACTGATCAAGGCTACTTCCAGCTCGGAGGAGCCTTTTGGAGTGTATTGAGACCATTCTGTGTCTGTATGTTGAATGTATATAAGGTCCTACAGAAAAGCTGATTTGTTATGACATTGCTTTGATCAGGAGATGAGGCAACTGGCAGAAGTCAGCACCACCATTCCAAGAAATCTCGTTTCTCTGCAGCTGGAGATTTAGGATATCAATCTGTTTTGCCCTGATTTACACCACGATAAATTCATACGTTGGAAACTGGGCATGGCAAGAAATCACGGGCACTGCAGGGGACTTCTAGAGCAATAATGATTGCAGTGCAAGACCAGAAAAGGACCAAGCGCCATTTTCTCTGCTGCAGTACTGGAGCCTGAGGTACTGGAAGTCCTTTGTAAGCCAAGCTGGGGTCAGGCCCTCTTGGTTTCAGTCCTGAAACCGAGGGAGTGAAGCACCGTTTTAAAATCACAGTATCAACCCTTGTGATTTTGTTCTGAGCCTCATGTACTTCATAGAGGCTGAATTTCCAAGGTCTTTTGCATCACCAAGAAGGGAGAACAGTCTCACATGAGTATTTCATTGGACAAAAAGCATTTTGCTCATTTTTGCTATTTGAGTCAAGGGAGAAAAAAATGCAGAAGGAGGGGGTCAAAATACCCCGAGGCTAAATCCAAACTGGAGCAAATCCATATTAAAAAAAAGGAGTGTTCCTGAAATTAGCACATGCAAATCTACACTCTTAGCTACATAAACTCAAACCCTTAAAGCTGTGTTGTAGCCTCACACTCACTTGGATTCTTAACTCCCATTGATAACACCATGTGCTAATTCAGGCACCCAGGTTTCCGTGTACTGTTCTTACCATGAAGAACAGTTGGTCTCGAGGGAAAACATTTACATAGATGACAGCTATTTTCAGGAAAATGAAAAGTACTGGGTGGAAAAGGAGGTTTTGACATTGTGTGAAAAATGGGGTTTACACACAGTAGTTTTTGCTATGTGTATATGAATTGGTGATTTACCATATATTGATTCACACACCATTTGTAAGTGTCTAATTTATTTATTTATAGAGATGTATGAAAACCATGGGTTGAAAAGCAGTTTGCATAACATCTGGTATGTCAACAATGTAACCTTTCAATTTACTTGTTGGTAAAAATGTCAATATAACGAACCTGAACTCAACATTGGTTTACACAAATTTCCTGGCAGACAAAGCAGTAATGATTTGCATGTCAGTGTAAGTGACATGTGCCCTCCAGTTTTGAGTAGTTTACACAGCTAAGAGGGATAAAAAGGGTAGAGCACAGGGCTGGTTCCTCACGTACTTAGGCTGGCAGGACAAATCTCCTATATTTGTGTGGTATGAAACATTTCATCTCATTTTGTCTTCTGATTTTTCAAAAGCTGCCTTTGAGTTTTCATTGACTCTGCGCTGGTTTTTTTTTTTTTTTTTTTAAGATACATGGAAAAAAGATAAGAGAAAAAAGACCTGAAGGTGGTTTCAAGTAGTTTCACAATTTATGTGTATTTTACAGACAAAGATGTTGTACTGCGATGTGATAGAGGAATCCAGTGGACTCCTAAATGCTCTTAATAACATGCCAGCAGGAATGACAGCAATACTACATTGTTTACACCTTTTATATTACTGCCTGTACAAGATGGGTTATAGAAATCACATCACTTTTTTTTTTCACTCTGTGACTCACTGCCTGGCAATTTTGAAGCAGAAAAGTAGTAGGTGCTGTTGATATTGAATAGTAAAGAACCTTGCCTAAGTGTGGAATCAAAGTCCATGGACGGTATCAGGTGTTCCTCTTTATTTTAGGGAGTGCAGGCTTGCCCAGAGAAGACCCTGCCCAGCTCCTCTCAACCAATTACCAATGTGAAAAGGCAGCAGACCTGGTCTTAGGAAAGTGCAGGTTATCTCCTTCCTCTTCTCCTGCCCTGGATCTCCACCCCACAGGTCTGCTTTGAGATTTCAATTTTCATCAAGTTACCAAAAAAACAAACAAAAAAAAGGTAGGAGAGGGAAGGAGACAGTTACTTAAGCACTTGGTATGTGATTTTTCTTCTTCCTTTCTTTTGTGTTTAGTTTTACAGCACCAGATGCTATCTGCTTCCCATTGTTCTGCCTACACTATCCGGTTTGGATTTGATTTGGGGGGTGTATGTGAGAGGGAGAGGGTCACAGGGAAAGCTCTGTGCATATGTTATTATCTGATAGCTTAACAAAATTTTAAACCATATGTGGGCCCACACTCGAAGCTAAGGAAAGGAAACTTTACCAGCTTTTCCACAGCTTGATTTCTCTTTTGTTGTCAAAGATTTCTAATATCTCCATGAATACACAACCTGAGCCAATGCCAGCTGCTTGTAAGAGATTCTAAAGTTTTTTCAGTCATTCCATTCTAGTCACTGCATACACTTTCTGTTTGTCCATCATTAATGTTTCCTTCATATGGTTAAAAAAATTACACTGAATTGATATTTTACTTTTATTCCAGTTGGCCAAACTCCATTGTGGGAGCCTGCAGCGCATCCAGTAGCCCTGGGTGAGATGTGAGCCCCAGCCCCCACAGCTCCTGGGTGGAAGTTGGTGCTGGAGCAGAGTTCCCCCTGACTCCCTCAAACCCAGTTTTTACTTAAGGAAACACAGGCCAGAAAGGATCTGCAGTGAATCCAACAGGGGTGTGCACCACAGTGCCCAGCATGTGAGCCTTGCAGTGGGGCACCTTTTCTCTGCAATCTAGCCACATCCTGAGATACTCACAGATTTCACAGGATTTGATGATCTGACTTTTAAAAATTTCTTTATTAAAAATTTCTTTATTAAGACTTTGTGTGCCGCTTCTGAATACAACCCTATTTAGGGAGAGGTTTTTGTTAATACATGACAAGCTTTAGGCAAATGCTTTTTTTTGGCTGGAGCTTCTTAGCAAAATGAACAAATTCAGTGTCTTATCTGGCAGATAAGGTGCACCTGAAAGCATGTATGAGAGAACCTCTAGAAATGTTATGGGGAACAAAGGGAATTCTGGGGAGTATTGGGCAGGGCAAGGCAGATCAGGATAACGCCGACAAAAATTTTATGCATTTATACAGAGTTAATACTTAAAAGATCACTAGTTACACAAAAGTAACACAGCTAAGAACTTTGCTGGGGATTATTTTAATGTACCTTAATAACAAAACCTCTATAAATATCCGAATGGCACTGAATTTTTTATATCTATTTGTTTATTTGCATGGGACTCCTACACAGTTTTCCCTCCAGCTGTGTCGATTCAGGACCCCATCTAGCTGGGACTCTGTGTAACATTCCACACAACAGAGCATTATTTGGAGTCTTAGGCACACTTCCCTGCACATAAAAATCAAATTGAGTTCTCACAGGTCGTGTGGCTGGCCTGGCTGGTACAGTCCTCAAAAGGTCTTTCCCCTTTCCCCCTTTTGCTGGGCAGTTGCTCCTTTTCTCATCATTTGTATTGGAAAGAGGACACGACTGAGCTGAAGACGAAATCCCATCGAGTTTCTTTGCTGTGTAGCCAAAACCTGCTCAGCCCTCTTTCCCTCTCCTGTATTTTCACTGTAATGTTAACTTTCTCTGCTCCTTGTTTACACAGATGGAGGCAACACGTTCGATTGCAAAACCAAAAGCACACAACTGCATCTCCAAACCTTCGGCACATACAAGTGGCCTCCTCCCCCTGACCTCTCTTTTCTCAGCTTTAGATTGAATTCCAGGTTTCAGCTTCTCAACCTCAGGCTCCTGGAAAGACGTGAGGCCCTTGAGCCTTTGAAAGATGTGAGCCACTTGACCACTCTTCTTCATTTTAATGCTTGTTTATCTTTCTTACTTTTTCACACCCTGGACTATCAACAAGGCAAGAAAGTGCTTCTCAGGCTGCACAAACACTGTCGTATCAGCTGAGCTCTCCTGATGCACAGGCAGCAGTCACCCATGTGTGCACACCAGATGGGTTTTTGGGGGATCCTGAGCCCAGTATTCAAAGCCCATCAGCACATGATCATCCATGGAGAACAGAGCTGCTTGCATTTATATTTTCAGCAATGCATGAGGGCTGAAAGCAAAGCCACTGATTAATGTGCATTTGGAAGGAAAGGCCCAGGAGCCACCTCCAAACACCCGGGGAGTCTCCTTGTGCCGTGAAGGAAAGAGGAGTAACTAGGGGAGAGGTCGACTGGACTGGAAGTGAGGTGGGGATGAGAATAACAACAACCAAAAAAAAGCATAGGGCAACAGTTAGTTCAGAGAAGAGGCTCACACAAGGTTGATTTTCATTTTAAGGTTCTGATTTATCTGAGTTGAGCATGGCATCAGCTGAAATTCAGAACGAAACTAGGACACAAACTTAATTGCAAAACCAGCTGAAACCACAGGATGCAGTCACAGAAAATTCTCACTCGTTTGAGGCTGGCATAGGGTTTCACCGAGCTTCAGCAGGAGGTTTTGGGGGCCCCAAAATAGATTCAGGGAGTTAAAATTCAGTTGCTTTCCCAAATTCAGCCCTGGCCTAGCAGAAGTGGAGAAAGGGATGATTAGAGAGTATGCACACAAGTAGGAGTGACGGCTGGCTGGCACATTGCTTGTCCACCTAACAGTGACATTGGTAGCAGTTATGTTGTAACTGTTGGTGTAAACAGACATGGTCATCCTAAAATACCTCCATCCAATGCCGTGGCCGTGAGTGACACAGAAAACCGAAGGTCAACAGCTGTTTCTCTTGCAAAAAAAGTGAACCAAGAACCTCAGACCTGCGGAGACCGGCCAGCCACAGCTCTCACGCTGCCCTTCTAATTGTCAACTGCCGATGGCTGATTCCTGGAAATAATCAGGGAGAGAGAGGCCTGTGCCTGACATGAACAGACTTGTGGTTTCACTGAAAAGCCAACACAACAGCTCAAAGCCAGTCACTCCAGCAGCATCGCTCCTTCGCCTGACACCGTCTCTCTGCTGCTCCCTGAGAGAATGTTTTCTGCTACAGACATTTATCCCACTTTGGATTTCACTCCTCCTGCCACTGTTCTGGTTTTGTCTAGAAAGGCAGACTTTGTCTGGCTCTCAGCAGCCTGAAGTGCATATTTTCCTATACTGGATTCAGACAGGAATCCTGTGGGATGGGTCAAGGCCCAGGAAGGTGTTGCACTGAGACTCCTTTCCCATGGGTGCTCACCCTGAGCTATCAGGGAGTCCCTCCACCTTGCTGTCACTCCCTCATTGCCATAGGGGACAGACACGCAGAGGAGGAGCTGCCAAGTTTTTAGTTCTTCATGGTATTTTGGAAAGCAAAAAATGTTTGAGATATGGGAGACATGTTGCCTTCAGCTCTAAACTGTGCTTTCCTTGGTTATCCTAAAGGCATGGGGACTTCGTGAGGCCTGATCCTCTGCACACTGGGGGAAGCTGCGGATCTGAAGCAAAGCTTGTTTATTCCAGAACAGCAGCTCCTGTTAAGCTGAGTGGGGTTTTGGGCAGCAGAGAGGTGAATCCTATTTCTGGGATAGGTGAGCCATTGAAACATGCAGGATTTTCTGCTGCCTTTGGCACTTGGAGTTAATGGGTGTGAAACTTCTTTTCACTTCTGCTTTTCATGTGCATGCTTGGTGTGATGCACTTATGGTGTGGAGTTTTGCAATCAGGAGATTTCCCCATCAGTTTGGGTTTGTTTCTCTGATTTTTACAAGGGATGAACAGGCTATGACTTCAGGGCAAAGCAGACAGTAGTATATCAGGGCAGGGAAATCCAAGAAAAATAGTATCTGAATACTATTTGTCTTGCAAGCACATGTAGACGTTTATTATTTCTGAGGGCTCTCTCGTCAGTCGGACATTGAACAATCGTGACATCTGTTGTAAGTTACTGTCCCCCAGAGTCGTTTCACACAGTTTGGAGTTTGCTTTTTCAAGTCCACCACAAATAAAGCCCAGAATTATCTCCCTGTCCCCACAAAGGCAAGTGGGAACCTCCTGGGGAAATGCTGCAGATGGCAAGGAGGTAGAGAGGTTTAGCAGAGGGGGCCGTTTAGGTCCTCTCTGCCTTACCATGGGTTGAGCAATGAAGCCCCAGTTTGCACCATCAGAGGGACCCCCACTGAGGTCCTCAGGAGAGGAGACAATGGTCATTTCATAAAAACAAAAACAAAGACCAAGTGCAAAACTGACCTGCAGCTCCAAACTTTCTGAGCCATCATCCTGCACTGCGTCGGGGATCCCTGCGTTGGTGTTCACAGGTTTGCACGTTGTTGGTGCCTCCCACACGGCTGCTGAGAGCTGGGAAGGCCACAGCCAAGTCAGCTTTCCCTTTCAGCCCATCTGCCTGTATCGGGGAAGAAATACTGTCTGTTTGTTTAGGTGAGATATTAGTCTGCCCCCGGAGCTCCAGGTCACTGTAAATGTAACACAAGCCCTATTTCCTGTTAGGAAAGGGGAAAAAATATGCCTGTGAATTGTCTCTGATGTGCTGCCAATTGTCAGGGAAGATTCGATTTGGTGGAGAATTACTGTGCTCTTAAAGAGCTGCGCTGGTGATGGAGATTTAGGGCAGCTGCTCCTTCCAGAAATGGGAGATTTGTCTTTGATTTCCAGGATTGTGACCGGTAGCCAGTTGCCCACTCCACATGGCATGGATGGCTTGGAGGGGAGGCTGAAGCAGTGGCTCAGGTCAATGGGACCGTGGTGGGACAAGAAGGGGATACCTGTGTATGGCTGAAGGAGGGCTGGACAGAGATTTGGGGTGAGGCTGGCAGGTGCTGGGGCAGAGCTTTCTGTCAGTGTTTCACCACGGTAAAGGAGAAATGGTGTTTTCTTGTCACCCAGCCAAAAAGCCAGACCAAAAGAGACATGAATTTGCTCTGTGTGCGTGATGCACACATGTGTTCACTGCTAATCCAGTAAAGCAAATATGTGACCTGTGGAATGACCCAAAGCTGCTACAATAAATAGTGCTATAGATCACTCATATATTTCTCTTTCTTTTGCATTTCCTGTATCAAGGCCAATTTCAGCTCTTGTCTAAGCAGCCATTTGTAGCCAGGTAAACTGCAGTCACCCATTTGGCCTCTCTCATAGTAGAAACCACCCTTGCCCTTCCAAAATTGGCAACAAAATGGGTTTTCCTCTTTTTTCATTATGCTTATTGCAAAGAATAGTATTTCAGTTTAGGCCTCGATAAAGTTGCAGTGCACTTAGGTAAAGCTGATGTTTTACATCATGTTGCTTGACCTACTCTGTAGGCCTTGTCTCCAAAAATATTCACCCTCCAAAGTTTCCTGTGGCAAAGAAATGTAAAAAAGCCTACGGACTATGTCCCGTGAAATTGCCCATATGTTAACTGGACATCAGAGCTGCTTTACAACCTGGCATTCTCAGTGTGTCCATGTGCCAGTGTTGAACCTTCCACAAAAGAGAACATCTAAATCATGTTAGCCTTAGTGGCAGAGGAATTGTTAGCTAAAATCTGTATAATCCATAAAAATAACCCTGAAGAGATTTGATATTTATTCAGCTTACTACTGAAGCAAACAATAGCTTGGTTGGCCAGAAACCAGGAGAAATGCAGAAAAGCAATTTTAAGGGATATAAGGCATGCATTTTTGCCATTTGGTCCCCTCTCCTAGTTTTTTTTACAGAGCTAGTGCAGCAATGGGGTGGGAGTGAGCTGATGGCCAACACTCCGTTTCTCTCCGCAGTGCTTGCAGGTAACAGGTCACAGTGGCCACTACCTCCCAGTCTCTGGGCACTTTCCCTGGTGCTGTCTGGGTATCTCTGAATCAGCCAGGGCACGCCCAGCATCAGCAGAATTATCCTCCCTGCGGTCCTTGGAAATGGGGTAACTCTTGTGCTACGGTCCAGGCTTCCAGGCAATCCACGGAGATGGAACATGTTCTCTCCAGCTGTTTTTAAAATTTACCAAGGTTTTTCCTGGAGCGCTGGAGCTCGGCAGGGCGGCTGAGCCCGAGCCCATCGGCTGCTGGGTTGCAGTGCAGTCGGACACGTTCCCAGGGCTGCCCCATGGGGACATTCTCAGCCCTTCCACTTTGTCCAGAGGTTCCTTCTTCTGTGGAAAACGCAGAAACTGCTCCTGGTACAAATAAACATTTTTGTTCTCCTTCTTCTACTGTTCCTCTGTGTTTCAGAGTCATGCTGTTGGAGCAAAAATTTAAAAATGCAACATCTTATTCTAGGAAATGCTGCTTAGCAGAGACACAGGGTCAAAAGCCAGTGGTGCAGCCCAAACCAGGGCCTGTGGCTTCTCCATCAGCTACTGCAGTCCCTGCACGGGACCAGCCTCTCTCCCTGTCCCTCTCAAACACTTGTGAACCCATCCTGATAGAGCTGATTAGTTGATGATTTCTCTCCTGTTCCTTCAGCCTTTCTCTGGCTGCCTCCTAAGTACCTCCCTGCATTCCTCATGCTTTCCCTCTTTGCATGTCTGCAACCATAAACATATGCAATAAATAATAACAATATATGTGTTTTATATTTGTGTACTAACATTGAGGGAAAGAAGTGCTTTGTAGTTTTGCACTAAATGAAGGTAGGAGGGTATTAACAAGAAACAAGGTATTAGGAAAGACCCCTCTTTCCATCTCCCTTGCCTGTATTCAGACATTTCCTTTGGAGATTGCTTCTTCTTTCCACTCATCCTAAATCCTATTAATCCCTTTTTAAATTTTTTTAATCAATTGAAGAAAAACGCCATTATTGCTAAGGAAGTTTGAGATTTACTTAGAAAGGGTAAAATGGATTTAATCTGGTTCTTGTGTGATAAATACATTTTAAGCTTCTTGGTCTGTCTGCACCGAAGATGTCAAAATGTAATCCTTTAAAATCAGCGTAAATGATAGATCCTTTAATACACTTTCTAGCCTACTGCTAGAAATACTTCCTACATTGAAAAATGTATATTCACAGGAGACCAGTATTGTTTAGGACATAGGTGGGCATATCTGAAATACCCAGGCAAAAATTGTCTGCTACTACAGTGTCTTGAACTGTTGGGAAGAATAGCTATTACTCACCAAATCTAGTATTCAGTTCCTGGGGAAAAGATCTTTTCTCCTGAAAACACCTGCAGGGTAAAGTTTATTACCCTTTTGTCAGTCTGAGTAACAAAGTAAGGATGCTATAACAAATGATGGCAGGGGCTGAAAAAGATGTAAGAGGATGGAAAAGAAATCATTAATCCACTGCACCAACTCTGATAATAGCCAGCAGATACCAGACTGCCAGCACATCTCTTTTATCCGTGGTTTTATCTCCTCTTGGGCACTGTTTTGTTTGGGGGTTTTTTGGGTTTGTTTGGTTTCAGTTCTTTTCCATCCAGCAGCTCTGAATCTTGTCCCCTCTGTGAAGAGCCCGAGATACACAGGAGTGCCCATCTTTTTCTCCTGCAGGAGTATTTCTTAAAATTCTGCCTCTGCTCCTGCCCTGACTGCAACGGGCCGGGGCTCCGTTGGTAGCCCAGGGAAAACAGCTTAACAAGGTTGCCAAGTGTCACTCTGAAAGTAGCCAGCAACTCTTTGCAGTTTATTATTCGTGCTGTTAACTATGACCTGGAAATTTGTATCGTTGTATAACCAGATGTCAGTTCCTTCAATTCCTACAAAGCCACTCTTTTTCTCCCCTTCCCCCTCCCTCGCTGGCTATCCAGAGACGTGAAAAACCAACAACGTGAGTTCATGCTCCTGACAAGATGAGTACTGTAAGGACTATACAAGCTGTGGTTTTTCCTTTCTGCATCTTGAAAGTGAAAAAAAAAGGCTTTTGATTTATCTAAAGTTCTGCTATTCTTTTTTTCATCTTTGAGCTAGTAAAAGGTGTCATTATATTATCACACTTGTGTCCCTTCCATGTTTATCCTGGCCCATATTTTACTCTGCAACAACAAGAACATAAAACATCCCATGAGAAACTCTAGGTTAAGTTTATTTGACTTATTTTTTTTTAACTTATGTTGTAATCAGGATTGTTTTGCTAACTCAGTTCACCGAGGTAGTTTTTGGTAAAAGCTAAGATTTGCTTAAGTGGCCAGAAAGAAAATACATATGACTGGTTTATGCCTTGCCACCCTGAATTGTAATGTTTTGTTTATTATGACTTTGGGCATGTTTTATTGGTGAGTGGAGAGGTCACAGCCTCGCATTTGAAACCTGTATTTGTGCTTTACGGGTTCTGGGATTTGAAACCACAGGCAGTCACTGAACTTTTTGGCTGCCTGTGACCAAGTGGCCAGTCCAGGTCCTCTCCTCTGTGGTCACCCTGCTGGGAGCAAAAGTGTGATACTGGCTTGGGACAGGAGGTCTCCAAAGGAGCACATAAGGCTGAGATAGCCCCACTGCAGTGTACTCTGCTCTCCTCATTCCCAGCGTCATTTTTAATGTTCTTAAATTCTGAGCTTTCTAGTCAGTCCGTTCTTTTGGAAATAAATGTGTTTGGAAAGAAATATGTGTTCGTACCCCACGTAGAAAATATGGCAAAGGTACACCCAACTTCTGTAGCGGTGGATCCAGTTATAACAACTCAGTAGAAAAGACTCTTCATTCTACAAATGGAAAAATGGGTTTGGGATGTGTCCAATGCCTTGTACTTCCAAAGAATCCAGTGGTGGAACAAAGGTGCCTTCACTTCAAGGGTTTTAGCCTCAGATTGCTCAGTGAGAGCAGCAGCATTGCCAGGTAATACCTGGAGATGTGGCAAGCATGGAAAGATCTGAGGCAAATTTGCTTTAAATCTGTATAAAGAGGCAAATTTTTCCGTAGAAAGGATTCAGTGGAGTGGGGGATGTTAAGGTGTGTGAAGAACAGCCACATGCTAATCATTGTGCTGTTTGATTTACAAGCTGAGCAATTTGGTATAACACAAACACATGGACTCGCTGCTCTTAAAGGTCTTTTCCAACTTAAAGCACTCCATGATTCCACACTTCTACTGCAGTCAGTGGCCTTGCAGCATTCCCCTCTGGATGCTCAGTGTTCGGGTTTTTTACTGCCAGATATTTCATGTCCAGCCTGTGTCAGGGGTGTTCAAAATGAGGTCAGTCTGAAGTCCCCACCCCTGGAGGTGTCAAGGCCAGGCTGGATGGAGCTTGGAGCACCCTGGTCTAGTGGAAGGCGTCCCTGATGGGGGGGATTGGAATGAAAAGATCTTTAAGGTCCCTTCCAACCCAAACCATTCTATGATTCTTCCATTCTTCACATACACATACATGTGTGTCCACGGCAGATGCCAAAATCAAAGCAACATCTGAGGAAAAATGAATTCTCACAAACCTAATGGATTGCACCTGTTTAACAGTGGAGAAAACTGAGGTCCAGAGAATTCCTTGACTGCATTATGCCCACAGGAACCCCCAGACTGATGATTTTCTGCCACTCTCTCCCAAATTCTATTCATCTGATGATATTTTATGCCACTAATACTAATGGTATCAAAGTTCATGCAGCTACTCCCCCACAAAACAAATATTGCAGTGAAACTTCTATAACAACCCACCCCTGCTGACCACCATCAACTGGTAAAGTGCCTTAAATATTTCTAAATTCAGTATGTTCAGTTTCATCCCTCTGTTGGAAGACTCCTTCTATGAATTACTTTTTTTTTCCAGGTTGTAGTGGGATGGTTAAAAGAGGTGAATTAATCTGTAGATTTACCCTGGGGAGATCCTTGTTCAGTTCTCACCTCCAGCTGTTTTGTTCTAGGTAACATGAATAAGCTACTGAGGATCAGCCTTTTGACCTCTGTCTTTTTTTGTCTTGAAAAAAGCAAAAAAAGTGAAATTTTCCTGCCTAAACTGTACGATGTCTTCAAATGTAGAACTAATACATCATAAATACAATGAAAATACACAGTCTTCTTGCCAAAATATATATCTTTTCTTCTACTCTCTGTGTTTTCTGATGTTACTTTTGTCATGGTCATTTACTAAATATATATATACACATTCTTCTTATTTACTTCAGATCCTAGCCTCAATATTTCTTGTGGTTTGCCCAGAATTTCACAAATAATTCATAGCCCATCCCTGAGAGCAAAGATGTGGCTGAAAGCCACCTGAGGGAAGGGATCACCCAAGGACTCCATGAGGGCAGATATTGACGGGCTGTGCTGGACACACCGGAGGGGTGTGGGATTGATGAGGAGAACAATGAGTCCTCCAGAAGATATTTACAGATCTTTGGTGCCAATAACTTTACTGCTGGTCTCACAAGTGCATCAAAAGTGAGAACCAAAGCAGTGTGCAGTCATATACAGAAGTAAGCAGCCACGTATGAATGAATGAAGAAAATATGGTTAAAAACAGGACTCTGTCCCAGCACATGGCCTTCAGAGAGGGGAAGAGATGAACTAGAGGGCAACAGACATAAGGACTGCTGTCTCCTCAGAAGATATTTGGGATGCAAAGGAAACACAGTACAGTACTGTGTAGCAGTGAAAGCTTTTTTTGTTCATATTGGGGTATTTTTACATTTGCTCTAGTTCTTTCTGTCTGACAAAGGTCCCTTGCCCATCAGCCCACAGTGGGAACCCTCTCCACCAGTCAGTGTACATTGGCAGAGATTCTGCTTCCCACTCTGAGAACATCCCACTCTGCTACCAGCAGAAGCTGTGAGAGTTTGGCTTTGTTTGTTTTCCTTACCCCCACTCTGAGGAGGTAGTTCCCAAAAGTGCTTATAACTGATTCTCACTTCAGGTATATGTCCCCCCCTGGGCTCTCAGGCTGTGGTCTGTGGAGTATGAGCAGCATCATTCCTGCTGGTGCCCACAATGAAACAGCAGAAAGTCATGCAAGGACTGGCATCTCAGGGGAGGAGTAACAGAGTCGCCCTTTCTTTACCAATCTGAGTCCTGGAGCTCAGCTCTGGCCATTGGGTACGGCAGATCAATCATCACCGGGGCTTTCCTCCCTCTTATTTGTGCATTCTTATTTATTGTAGCTTTTTTCCATTCCATTTTGGGCTTGATCCTGCGAGCACCAGCTGACGTGGTTGTGCAATCAGCTCTCCAGTGTCCAAAAGTGCATGTTCTTCGTGGCAAGGCAGCATCTGGCTCTGGGCTCAGCTGGACTCTGGTTTCTCCTTGCTGCAAGGCAGAGCTCTCAGCTGTGTGTGCCGTGCAAGGGATGGATGACAGTTTGCTGGCCTGGGAGGGGACCAAGCCCTGGTCCCCTGGGTGAGCTGGCTTGCACGTTAAGTGGAAACTTTCATTATTTACCAACTGGTCAAAATGACTTTGCTATTGACATAGGCTTCATTATGTCAGCCATTCCATTCTTTGAAAACGTGGGCAAAAGAGAAAAAGAGTGATGGCAGGGAGGGAGAAATTCCATTTCTTCCTAAATTGAGTGGAAACATCTTCAGGAAAATTAAAGAAAAACCCGAGAGAAGAAGAGCAAAAGAAATAACTGTGGCCAAAGCCACTTTCCTTTCTCTTTTTCAATCTCCTTTCCAACATGCTCCTGGTAAAATCATTACAAAGGCCGTTTATTTTTAAAATTGAAAGATTGGGGAGAGTCATAATGAGATATTATGTGTAAAAGTTGCACATAAATTTCCTTCTGTCATATTTTGGGCTCGCCTAACGCATCCCCTTGGCAGGCCTGAAGGAAGCTGATCGTTTTAGTATAGATTGTGTGTGCTTCAATAATATTGCCCAAGGACAGAGCTACTGGGTGGCTGAGTTGGCTACATGCTGATTTAAAAATTAGCTGGGCTTTTATTTGCCACACTAAATTGCTCTCT